>OX459059.1:16578280-17008004 GCA_949775005.1 Orthosia gothica
CGTGCCGATGGCAAATATAAAAATTTAAATATTGTGCCCAGAATTCAACGCTGAGTTCACGCTGTGCTATATCACGCGCCGCCCTCTTCGTCCTCCCTCACCCTTATGACTCAAGCTCGTTGCCTCGCCTTTATGTCAGTGTTCTACATCTGAGTGCGAATATGTGCAATCTGCACATCATATCTTAAGGGAGTGCATTCTTTGGCAGAATGATCGCAATATGATGTTGGATAATGTACAAGCTGCATCTCACTGCATCTTAAGTTGTTTAATATACGGGCCTTGTAGAAACTAGAACTTTCCGTGCGTTCAAGCGTTTTTGCCATACCAATTATTGGAATCAAATATAACAGATAACAATGTTAGGACCCAGTAATATCAATGATATTTTTTATCCGTAGTGCTAGGTAACTGTTGCTTAATACCAGTAGTTAACGACCCTTTGTGCCTATTGGCCTTGTTTATTCTGTCTCCCTCTTGATATGGAGGGAAGTGGAAATTGATATTTTTCCTACTCCTCCGTTATTCTTTTCTGATTAATTTCGTTGGATCCCGGATCCAAGACAAGACAGTTAAATTCATTCGCCGGGACTTCGTCGAGCTTCATTTCCTCGGTGCTTTTCTGGTGGTCGCCACTGTTGATTCTGGCTATCAGGAGTTGCAGTGGTTTGGGAATAATGCAGTGGGACTGTCCCAAATTTAAATGCCAGGCAATCTGACACCAGTGTTGACAAAGAGATGTTGTATTACCCAGTTACTATGGGTTTGTGGAGGTCAGATAGGCTCTCTGTAAAATACTGGTACTCCCCTTTATCTGGTTGGACTGGAACCCGACCCCAACATAGTTTGGAAAAGGTTAGGCAGGTTGATTCCAGGATCTCATGGCGACATGGCGAGAGCGACTGTCGCAACCCAGCGCTGGGCACGCCACAATTGAGGCGATAAGGCCCCTCTTTGAGGAGTGGCTTGAGAGGCGCTATGGCGTCCTCACCTTCCGCCTGACGCAGGTCCTCACCGGACACGGCTGTTTCGGTAGGTTCCTGTTCAGGATAAGGCGGGAGTCACCATTCGCTTCCGCGATCGGCGGTGGCGACCTTTCGCTTCCGGCCCTGATTCAGGCCATGGTACGGGGCGAGAGGGCATAAAAAATTGTCACCTCCCTCTGCGAAGCAGTAATGCTCGCGAAGGAGGAGGCGAAACACGTGAGGTAGACGCAACGGAGACGCCCTCGCACCCCTAGCCACCGCAAGGAGACGTCCCAAGCGTCGGGAGTCGCAAGGCGATTCCCGGCCACCGTAGGCGCAGGCTTGCGGACGGCGAGTAGCGGGTAGCTCGCCGTCCGGTAAGGACCAGGCCCGAGTCGACGGCGCGTTCCACGTGCGCCTCAAAGAGATGTCAGCAAAACTGACGGTGTTCGTTAGGGCCGATGCCTGTCTGGGACGCGGATAGAATTGAAAAGAGTTACCGCGGCCCTGGCTCAAGCAGGTGAAGGAACACGGGTGGGTTTTAGTCAGTAAAAGTCTGACACACCATCCCGCTTCACCCAGAGCGGGCGAAGTCATTAGATGATATCCCACCAAATAAATAAAAGCAGGTTGGTTCATAAAGGCGCTTAGCAGAAGGTCAAGAGTTCAACATAGTAATTAAACAGTGATGTGGTACCTAATAGATCATCGACTGTGCATAACAATTTGATTCCCACTGATTCTACATTGACTCGCGCGGAATAACAAGCGATCGATCAATAGGTTCACGAACTGACTTATAAATGGTTATTTAATAAATGCTATAAAAGGATCGTTTATGTAGACTTGTGATGTAAGGATCTTTACACAATGATGGTCGGTTGTGGCATACGTGGCGATATTACACTGCCTATGGTACTTTTTTACTGATCTGCCTACACTGTCCTATGAAAACTTTAAGGCAACATTGTACTTAAAAAAAAGCTCGCCTTTGTAAGTACATGAATTTTGTTTTCACTTTCTGTAAATATATTACTTGTTAATTTGCATATCATAATATGATTGAAAAAAGCGCTAGATTTAGCGCTAGGCGCTAGAACACGCTAGATCTGGCGCTGAAAGCGCTAAGTTGGCAGCACTGCCGTGGAACCACTGAAGAGCGGAAGAAAGGGTTGTATTAAGTAACTTAAATTAAAATAAAAAAACCTTCGTTTGACGTCAACGCTTTATATTTTATAATTAAATTGACTATTTACAACATTAGATACACTTCATCACTTACAAAATGTGTATAGACACTTGCAGTTTCGCACTATGCAACAGTATTTCATATAATAAATTGCATTACTTTGGAATTGGTAATGCTCATCTCTGCCTCCCAATACGATTAAAATATAAGGCTATTGTAAAATTATTTAGATAAGTTTCCAAATACAAATACACCGTTAAATTTTGGTCGTTACAATCTCGTGGAAGGTCGATCCGGTACATGAAACAGCATCGGGTAGTCGGCAGGCGTAAGTAGTACATACCTTTAGTAAGAGCAAATCAATAGCGATCAATAGCTTTATGTCATAAAAGTCGGCATTACCAGCAGTGTAGGTATGGTAAGTCCTACACAATTGTTTGTTAATCGCTCGCTGTTTGTCAAATGCAGTTATTTAAAAAAAAAACCGCTATCAACTCTAAAACTTCTGTATTGAAGAGCAATTATTGCGCAAAAATCGCTATAGTTTTGCTCTTGCAAAAGATACATAATAAGCCTGCGGGTTATTTGATTTTTTGAATTAACTTTTTCATTTTATTTATTTTTATTTAATCTTTACAAATACTGATACTGTTTCACGTACCGGCTCGACCCTCTACGGGATTGTAAAAACCAAAATTTATCAGAGTATAACCAAAGGTGAGTTGGTGCAAGGTGAAACTAAATCTTTTTTTATACACAATACTATCGAGATAAAAAATACCCTATGTCCTTATCGATGTCTCCTGTCATGGTCTACCCGTGTGCCAAATTTCATCAGATTAATAAACATCCAAGTTTTATATTAATTTAATTATACAAAGAACAATGGCGAAACCTTAGCTGACTTAAATTTGAGCGTCTGAAAGTGAAATAAATTCCATTAATTGTCTACGTTTTTTCAAAGTATAACATTAACTGATTCACCACGGATAAAAAAAGGGGAATTTTTAACTGCACCTCTATTTAGAAATTTAAGCAAACAAAATATCTCCACTAATAACCTACTGCAAAACAATATTACTCACCGTAAAACAAAAATACTGATTTGCACACAAATTATTCAATTAAATATAAAATAAATGTGAATTAGTCCAAGAGCGAGCGAAGCGAGCTCGGGAGCTTAGGGCACCCCGACACGGATAGGTTAGGTTCGAAGGAGATGACGGGAGCTGAAGTGAGCGAGCAAAGCGAGCGAACTCAGCTCCCGTCATCTCCTTCATGTTAGGTTACTTTAGACCCTGCAGACAGAAATAGGAGCCCTGCGCAGCGGGGCTCCGTCGACTTTGTTTCGTTTCCCCCCCTCCCTTAAAACTTAAATATTTTGTTGCACTCGAAGAATTATTAGATTTACTTTTAGTTAACAGATAGTTATTCAGTAAAACAGTTAAGCTTTAAAGATCTAGCAGTATAGTATAATTCATTTATTTGATGAGCAAATTTAGTGTGCAATTCAGTATTTTTGGTAGTAATTTCGAATATTTTGATTGAAAAAAGGGGAATTACAGTTAAAGTATTAAATACCACCCATAAAAAAACATTATAAATGAAAGTTATTTGTTCGTTAACTTTCATTAGCTTGGTGCTGCCATTTATTCTGCCAAGTGACAAGTAGTGACTGTAGTAAATATATCATTATTGTATTTGTTATTATAATGAAACGGAGTAAATTAGTAGGTAAGAATACTGTAGTCACGGGGTCTCATTGCTAAGAAAAAATATTTGGTTCAAATAAATCTCACTAGATGACGCGACATGTACACACAATTCAATAGAATTGTGTTTAAAATTAACTTTATCTGGAATTGAACATAAACATTTTATGTTCTTGTTTAATTAACTCTCCTAAGTACAAAATTCTAGAATATTGGGCTCTTAATTCACATTTCAAAGATTATTTGAACGGATAATTTAAAATTGATGCCATAGATGGCGCATTTTTAAATTTCTGAGGCATTCAACTCGATTGTTAAAATTTGCATTTTAACATATATTGGTGCAGAAAAACTGTAACAACGTGCAAAAAAATACTATAAAACGAACCTTCACTGTATTTAATGAAAATAATATTCACAAACCTCGTAAACCCTTTTACTTGCAAGGCGCTGCTAACACCATCTATTGCCGTGAAACGGGATCGAACGCGATTGATGAACTCACAAAAATAACAAGATTAAGCAGATGAAAAACGCTAGTTACGTCGGCACGGTTTTTTTGTATGGGATGAGGCATCTGTATGCTAGTATTATATTATCTGTGCTGTAGTCTAGTAGACATAAATGAATTACTTACTTTCAATTAATGGTAGGCAAAAAGACTAGTATCCAAGTCTAAAAAATAGAGCTTGGTTGTTGACGACGAGCTATCGATACACGTCAAACTAAAAATAAATATATTCTTACCAAAGAGTATATTTTACATTTCATGCTGATATAACTAGGTAAGGGAAATACTAATGCGACATTGCCCTTTTACTGCCACGAAATTGAATAATATTACCTATTAAACACATTATTAAAAGTTACCCAGACATAACCCACAAAAGTTCATGACTAAATATCTATTATTCTCAGCATTCACGAACAAAAATTCTTGCACAAAGTAATTCAGAACATGACCCTGAGTTAACCCAAACATTTTAAATTTAAAGACGTAGGAATTTAATCCCAGCTAAAACGATGTATGTGCTTCTGCCATTGTCCTTTATAATATACAATCCTACTTAACATTATAAAGTAGGATTGTATGCTGTAGAAGTGCGAAACCATACCAGTATTGCAGCGGCATCTATGCCGTCACTTACAAACTAATGACATGACGTCACACAAATCCTGCATCGCGCAAGGAAAGTCTTCGCCGAGATTTGAACACATGCAACAGTTCGACAGCAACCACCGGGCAGTTGCCCAGACCAGACAGAATATCCGAATGTTCGGCGGATCCTTTTCAATGGAGGTTTCGTGAATTACACCCCGTTCCGAATACCTCTCTATAGTATATCAAAATGCTAAATTGTGTATCTTTTTGAAAATCATTATTCTGTTGTATGAAATCGTTTAGGTAAAGGCGCGATTTAGCTGGGCGACCGCGACGCGAGACCGAGACGCGCGACCGAGGCCTCCGAGTGTGTACTGTGGGTTGAGACCGCGACATGTGTCGCACACATTATTATTCCATATTGAAATGGAAAGCCAAGTTATCAAATTACAAGAAGGAAGAAAAATACAATGATATAATATTTTTATAAATAAAATTATTCACTAAAAATCTTTTTTTTTAAATAAGTTTTTCCTTATTCTCATTTAATAACTCATATCATGGCAGTGCATAGAACATAACTAGTCCGCCATCTTGGACCGTCCGCCATATTGGATTTAGAATGACGTCAGTTAGCTAACCATGCATTGTCATCCAAACTAAACGTGTATGCAAAATTTCATCTTAATCGGTGGAGGATAACTGCTTTGAAATTCAGTTGCAAGATTTGACCCGAACACACATACATACATTGCACGCTTGTAAAACAAACAAAGATGCGAGACGCAGTACCGATCGAAGTGGCAAAACTTGGAGGATGTCTATGTCCAGCAGTGGACTTCCTTCGGCTGAAATGATGATGATTAAACAAAAACTGGCTATTAACTTATTATATACAACTAGAGTCCAAAACAGATCGTTTTGAATATAGGAGTTAATCAACAATGGTTCTTTCATTGTTGACAATATGATCGGACATTTCAAGCACGAAGCGAGACACCAGTCATCCGGCTATAGGTCTTCTGTCGCGCGTCTCGGTCTCACTCCCATACAAAGCCTAAGCACAAGTAGTACCGCGTGTCTCCTGCCTCGGTCACTAAATAATAATAATAATGCATGTACAAATCCGCCTACTAGGAAGTAGGAACCCCCCTACTAGGCGTAGGTGTCGTTCGCTAGTATTTAGCTGACTTGTAGGAAGGCTCATCTGAAGCTGCTTGCACTTGTGGCGCTTTACGTTTCTGAATTATGTTCTGGATCTGCAACAAGTAAATAATAATAACATTAGATGCGGTCACTTAAAAATTGACTTCCGAGTACTTAAAAATTGACTTTCGATCACTTAGAAATTTACTTTCGAACACTTAAAAATTGACTTTCGAAAATGCGACCTGATGTTTGGGAAGGAATTGATACAGTCAAGAAGTTTTCTGCAACTTTCTATCCTACTCTTCTTAATCCTTCTACTTAATCTAATATTATAAAGAAGTAAAATTGTATGTTTATAGGCATATGTATAATAGTCACAACGGATCTTTGTGTCTCTGAAGTTAGGCTTTGCCAACCATTGCGCAAGAAACAGTTTGTCATCGAGTATACTGCATAGAGTAAGCGAGATAGGACGATGCGACAAACGTAAGCGAGTGAAAAAGGCAGTTATACAATGCTATCTTCACTTCTAACATTGACACAAAAATATCTACTGCGCAGAGTCTTGCAGCCAATTCAGAGACACAAAGATCCGTTGTGAGTATTATACTATGAACAAGATTTGGCGATCCGAACACACATTTTTCGACTGAACTATACTGCAATCCGTACACCTTAGTGTACACTAAGGTGAACGAAACGCGTACGACGCCGACGTTTTGATCGCAAGTAAACTAAATTCTATAAGCGATCTAGCGCTGCATGTTTAAATAGTTTAATTAAACAACATAAATAATGTTTTAGCGCTGCAGCTGATTTAGGTTCTAACTCACCAGCATTTGAACAAATGTGTTTCATAAATGTTCTTGTCTATCAATTTATAATAAATAATATCAATCCTCTTCTTATTCGAAAAAAAAATACTGAGAGGAATATTATAAATGTGAATATCTGGTTGTTTGATCAATATGATCTATAGATGTCCCTCAACGGCTTTTTTGGTGACAGTCTCGCGCTTGAACACTATCTCACCTGATGGTAAGCCATGATCAATCTATTCACTCTTAGAACCCTAGGTTGTAGCTGTATCACAGATAATATAATACTAGCATACAGATGCCTCATCCCATACAAAGAAACCGTGCCGACGTAACTAGCGTTTTTCATCAGACTATACCGATTATTTTTTGTAAATCGATCGCGTTCGGTTCCGTTCCACGGTGATAGATATATCACCATCTATATCCGTGGAACGGAATAAAATAAAAATATAATATAACTAGCTGACCCCCGCGGCTTCGCTCCCGTCAAAACTATAGCCTATGTTATTCGGGAATAATGTAGCTTTCCATAGGTGAAAGAATTTTTAAAATCGGTCCAGCCATTTCAGAGATTAGCCGGAACAAACAGACAGAGAGACAGACAAAAATTTTAAAAAAAATTATTTTGGTGTATGTAACGTAAAAAACAGTTATTTCAATATTACAAACAGACACTCCAATTTTATTATATGTATAGATTTAAAAATAATAATCAGTATAATCAGTACAGTACGTCGTCATGGTTTCTTTGTATGGGATGAGACACCACTGGCTGTATGTATAATAAAAGTATCTGTCCAGCATACCTGTTGCCACTCCCTGTCCAGCTCCGCCTTCTCACTCTTGTCCTTAGTCTTGCGCGTCTTGCGTCCGTCTTGCGTCTTCACGCCGTACTGGAAAGCGGCCTTTGGAAGAGCCTCTTTGCTACTCATGTAAGCGGAGTACTCTTCTTGCGTATCGAAGTCCCAGCGACCTAGTCAATAAATATTTGTAATTATCAGCTGTAAGTCAAATATATTTATTCAATTGGGCGCATGGTTGGCGCAGTGGTTGAGTGATTGACTGCTGTGCTGCGTGTCGCGGGTTCTATTCCCGCACGGAACCAATATTTGTATTACCTACAAATAGTTGTGCCGGCTCTGGGTGTTGTGTATGTGAGTTTATATGTTTGTAAACGCACCCACGATACAAGGAGAAATTCCTAGTGTGGAGCAAAGTTTTTATTAAAAAAAAAAAATTAGGCCAATAAACAGCACTTTTGAACGTCACATAAATTAAAATGTACAAGTAATAAAAAAAGAAAAATGATTCTACCGTGCATTCGGAAAGTAGATTGTTATGGAGAAGAACGCACAAGAAACTGCATACTTACTCTTTTTAAAAAAAAAATAGGTGTTTTACAATATTTACATTAGTACATACATTAATATATGTGAGGACGATGCACCCAGAATAGCTCTACACACTATACTACGTACAGGTATAAAGTATTAAAAAGCATTAACAGTAAAATTAATTAATTTGACAAGTAGGAACATGGTTCTCACAGTAAGGGTATTAGTTCTTTTTATACAAAGGAGGTACAAGTATTGATATGCTCATAATCTGTAAGAAAACTTTTTTAAAACAAGGTAATTTCTTTTGCTTCACAGAAAACTCTTTCATCCGACTTCATAAAAAGGAGGAGGTTCTCAATATGTTGGAAACTTTTTGTTTGTATGTTCAAAAATCATAAAAATCTATCCAAGTCATGTTTGGGCTTATTGTAATCGTCATGAGATTAACTTAGGCTATAAATGGTTTTCATGATAATTGGAGGTACCTACCAAAAAAAAAACACTACAAAGCAAAAAATTACTTTCTTTGCCGAAGTCGGTGTCGGAAAACGGAAAACAATAGGTACCAAAGACACTGACTTCGGAAAATAAAATAATTTATTGCTTTGTAGTGTTTTGTTTTGTGGAAGTCGGTTTGATTTTTTGTTAAAAAGTTTTTTTTTATACTATTGTCATGGGGGTGCACACAAAATAATTGGTCCGCCATCTTTGTGAATCGGCCATATTGGATTTAGAATGATGTTTCTTAGCTAACCGTGCATTGTCATCTAAATCAAACGCGAACGCATATGCTAAATTTCAGCTCAATCGGTTGGGGGATACTTTCATAATATAAACGTAACAATTGACTAAACCAGCAGACGAATTACGCAAATGGATTCGGCAAGGCGAAGGTTTTGACCGCTATCAAATCGACCAATCACATGTGAGATGAATGACGCGATGTGGATTACCGTCTGCACAGATAATATAATACTAGCATACAGATGCCTCATCCCATACAAAGAAACCGTGCCAACGAAACTAGCGTTTTTCATCTGATTAATCTTGTTATTTTTGTAAGTACATCAATCGCGTTCAATTCCGTTTCACGGCAATAGATGGTGTTAGCAGCGACTTGCAAGTAAAAGGGTTTACTAGGTTCGTGAATATTTTTTTCATTAAATACAGTGAAGGTTCGTTTTATAGTATTTTTTTTGCACGTTTTTACTTTTTTGCACCAAAATGTGTTACAATGCAAATTTTAACAATCGAGTGGAATGCCTCAGAATTCTAAAAATGCGCCATCTATTGGCATCAATTTTAAATGATCCGTTCAAATAATCTAAGAAATGTGAATTAGGAGCCCACTATTCCAAAATTTTGTACTTAGGAGAGTTGATTAAACAAGAACATACAATTTTTATGTTCAATTCCAGAAAATGTAAATTTTACACACAATTTATTGAATTGTGTGTACATGTTGCGACATCTAGTGAGATTTATTTGAACTAAATTTTCGTTCTTAGCAATGAGACCCCGTGCCGTCTGTGTGATTGGTTGATTGATAGCGGTCAAATTCTTTGCGTTGCCGTATTAACTTACGCAATAAGGCTGCAGGTAGCCATATATAGTTCTCGTCAAACTTCTTGGCCGCCTTGAAGTTGGCTTTCTGATGCACAAGACATGGTGTACTGTTGTTTTTGTATGAAATATACTACTGCGCAGCCATTGTAGCCAAGGTCAGAACGGCCAAGAAGTTTGGCGAGAAATATACTGGTCGGACAAAATGAATTGAATTTGAAACCGAACTAGAGTTAATTGTCACGAAAAGAATAAGTTGTAACTAACAATAACAAGACAAAAATTAAGTCAAATTTCTTAATTTCAAAAAGACCATTATGCGGCAGTTTAAAACCTCAAAAATTTAAAACAACACAGAAATAAAAAAATAAAAGTTTGTGAAACCACTTACCTATAGGTCCTTTCTTATTCCCGGCATCCATCTTGGTGTAGTCCACCTCATCGTCGGAGTCGTCGATGGCGTCGTCCATCTCCCGCAGGCCGGGGTAGCACTCGGCGTAGCCCTCGGGCTCGGCGGCCAGGCGCGACAGCAGCGCGGCCGAGCGGCGCGAGCGCTCCTCTAGGCCGCGCGCGCGACCCGGGAGCTCCACTGGGGAGGGACAAATACCTTGTATTATTTTACAATTCAATATATCTATCTATACGGGGCAGTGGTGGGTAGCCCAGTAGAAACAGCCCCGACTTACATATCGTAGGTAAGGTAATTTGTGTAAATTATTTCATCACCACTGCTCTAAAAATTTAAAATTTTTAAAAACCCCCGACACTTTTATCTTGCGAAAACACCCCGATTCAAACAGTAAAACGCCCATAACTTTTGAACGGCTGAACCGATTTTATTCAAACATAGCTAAGAACACTCTCGACAAAACCAAAAAAAAAAACTAAATTAAAATCGGTTCATCCGTTTAGGCGCTATGATGCCACAGATAGACACACAGATACACAGCAACACGCGTGAAAATTATAACACCCCTCTTTTTTCGGCGGGGGTTAAAAACGGTGCAGGAAAACATCGTGAGGAAACCGCCATGTCCTAGAAACAAAATTTCAAAGACATGTGACATCCACCAACCCGCACTGGGCCCGCGTGGTGGATTATGGCCCATTCCCTCTCTCACAGAGAAGAGGCCTGTCTCCCAGTAGTGAGAACGTTAAAAAACCGATGCTAATATCAACACATTCGTCAGGGTGTCAAAAAAGTTAACAAAAGGCGAAACACCAGCCGAGGATTATATAAATCAGGCTGTCCATAAAAAAAACCCAGACTTTTCCCTAAATTCCCATGACCATTTCTTCGAATTTCACTGACCAACCAATACTCATTTAAAAAAACCGGCTAAGTGCGAGTCGGACTCGCGCACGAAGAGTTCCGTATCATAATCGCAAAAAACGGCAAAAAAATCACGTTTGTTGTATGGCCCACTTAAACATTTATTATATTATGTTTTTAGTATTTTTTGTTATAGCGGCAACAGAAATACAACATGTGTGAATATTTCAACTGTCTAGCTATCACGGTTCATGAGATATAGCCTGGTGACAGACACACGGACCGTGAAGTCTTAGTAATGGGGTCCCATTTTTACCCTTTGGGTACGGAACCCTACAAAAACATAAAATACTGATCAAATACATATCGGGACATGAACAGCTAAAGGTTCCGTAGTTACCAGACCCAAAAACCATGATAAAAATTAAGATTTTTGTTAGCGCCATCTACGAGTTTAATTCGGTACTAGTATGTACAGCAAAACTATTTTTCTTACCGTCCCTCGGCAATCATCGCATGTCCGAATACAAACGAATGCTAATTTCCAAGTCCATCTTTTATTAGATTTGTCGTGTCTAATAATTATATAATGATTTGAATTCAGAACTAAGTACTTTATTGTTGTTTTTATTTCCGTAAGAACTATATAGAGCTGCAAAACTATTTTCCTTTTTAACCGCAGCAGCTTTCCTCCCATTTTAAAACTAAATTACATTAAGTTAAAAGAGTATTAACAACTCTATATACTTCCAAGTTGATTGAAAGCGTCCGGTCTTCGCCGAGTGCAAAGGGTAACTGATAGATAGCCGACGACTGACGAAACACGAAGTTTTCCGTGAGACATTACGAAAATAGTTGCACTGTACTTTTTGAAATCGGTCCAGCCGTTTCGAAGTCTATAAGGAACATACATACATACTGTCTCTTTTATATATATACTAGCTTTTGGCCGCGACTTCGTCCGCGTGAATGTCGGTTATCGCGGAAAATGTGATATATACCGTATTTTTTTTTTCAATAAAAAGTATCCTATGTTACTTCTATTACCTTCAAGAATATGTGTACAAAGTTTCATGATGATCGGCTAAGAAGTTTTCGCGTGAAAGCATAACAAACAAACTTACATTCACATTTATAATATAAACTAGCTGACCCGGCAAACTTTGTTTTGCCATAAAAACACCAAACATTTATCTACCCTACCTACCCTACCCGATCCTACACTGCCCTACCCTACCCTACACTCCCTACCCTACCCTACGCTACACTACCCTACCCTATCCTAGACTACACTACCCGACCCTATACTACCCTACCCTACCCTACCCTAGGCTACACTACCCTACCCTACAAAAATAAAAATAAAAACGTAAAAACCATCTTTGAACTTCAACGAACATCTAAAAAAAAGAATTGGCCAAATTGGTCCAGGCGTTGTTGAGTTATGCGCTTACCAACACATTTTGCGATTCATTTTTATATTATAGAGATATGACATATATTACG
This sequence comes from Orthosia gothica, assembly GCA_949775005.1. Classification (NCBI taxonomy): domain Eukaryota; kingdom Metazoa; phylum Arthropoda; class Insecta; order Lepidoptera; family Noctuidae; genus Orthosia; species Orthosia gothica. The sequence continues at coordinate 16,590,898 of OX459059.1, forward strand.
GTGAGATTACGGGTCGGGTCGCAGGTTGCGAGTCGTTACGGGTAGTCAGAAGCTTGAGATCCAACACCAGTCTTACAAAGGGGTCCCGTGTTACCCAGTTACTGGGTTGTGGAGGTCAGATAGGCAGTCGCTCCATTTAAAACACTGGTACTCTGCTGAATCCGGTTAGACTGGAAGCCGACCCCAATAAAGTTGGGAAAAGGCTAGGCAGATTGATTGATATATAGATAGATTATTAGTCTAGAAGTATGGATTATGGGATTAAATGCAGTTTTATAAATCATTGTATGTTAGTCTCACCGTCCTTCTCGTCCACGGGCTTGTCAAAGTACCCGCCAGCCCTAGGCCTCTCCTCGCGTCTCTCCTGCCTCTCGCCCGCGTTGTATTCTCCTATCTCGCCGTAGATCGAGTCTTCGGCGCGACCCTTCTCTGTTTGTTTGTCCTGAAAACAAATAGTTATTGATTTAACTTTATGAATTAGTAAAAAACACGGTACTAAATGTTCACAAATGAATTGCCAAACTTAAGTGGCAGTGGGCAGGGCACATTGCTCGCAGAACGGATAGGCAATGGGGTCTATGTTCTATGATAGGGGGGTTTGGTTCATTCCAACCAGCCCACCTCCCTCCATAAGTCAATTAGAGCTCCTGGTTTCCACAAAACATCCGTGTAAGATCTGGGTGACCCGAGGGTTCATGTTCTTATCTGGTGCATTCAAAGAGAACGTATGTAACGGTTTCCTCGGCCTCCATGCAAGCCCTGCACAGAGAACTGTCTATTATGCCTATTGTGTGGAAGTGTTTGTTGAGTGCGTAGTGTCCCTACATGGTCCCCGTCACCAGGCGCAGGCCATACCTGTCCAGGCGTAAAAGACGCCTGGTAAGCCTACTGTCCAAGGATGGCATAGCTTCTTTGGATTGCCTACAGCCCGGTGTCGAGGCCCACCAGTTCTACGTCTGTGTCTGGGTGAATTCCTGTAGCCACCTGCGTATTTGGTTGAAGGGGATGGGTACAACAGGTTCGGGTCCTTAGACCGTCGAGCTGGATCCGCGCTCGTCGGCCGCATCGTTGCCCAGCGATCCGCTGTGTCCCTTTATCCATTGTAGTGTCACCGTGTTAAGGCTAGACGGCGATAGGGTCAAAAAGTTCTGGAGTGGCGACCGCGTACGAAAAGAGCGTTGGAACGCCTCCCACTAGGTGAAGCGGCGACCTGGCGTTGAACAGTGGACGTCTTTCGGCTGAATTGATTTATGATGACCTAGACTATAACAGCAGAGAATCTTACCTTGGTCTTCTTCAGCTTGCGATGGCGGCCATGCCTCAAATAAGAGAAGATCTGTGCCAATTTGTCGAGAACCACATCATTGGCGCTAGAAGCCGAGCTTCGTTCGTCCATCTCGGGCACGTCTGCTTTGCTTCTGGTCAGCGTGGTGGGGATATCACTGTCTATGGTCCCTTCGTCGTCCAGTTCGACTACGTACGCCATGCGACCTGGAGCGAACATCTCGTTGCGCTGGATTTTCTTGTTTCTGTTGAAGATTTTATTTTTATGTTATGCAGTACTAAGATAACAAAAAACAATAAAACATATTAAGAACCTCCTCCTTTTTACTTCAAAAACACCGGCCAAGCGCGAGTCGGTCTCGCGCACGAAGCGTTCCGTACCATTATCGCAAAAAACGGCACAAAATCACATTTGTTGTATGGCAGCCCCACTTAAATATTTATTTTAATCTGTTTTTAGTATTTTTTGTTATAGCGGCAACAAAAATACATCACCTGTGAAAATTTCAACTGTCTAGCTATCACGGTTCATGATATACAGCCTGGTGACAGACAGACGGACCGCGGAGTCTTTACCCTTTGGGTAAGGAACCCTAAAAAAGTGGGCATCAATTCGACACGTATTGTATTGAATATTGTTAGAACTGAACAATATTCACAAATGTTACTCTATGTGGGCTTCAAATTTCATAAGTCTATGTAAGTTTGTTGAAAAGGTGGTTACTATATATGAATTCCCTGCCGGAGTCTGTATTTTCCGATAGCTACAACCTTGGGGTCTTTAAGTCAAGAGTGAATAGGTTACTTCTCGGCAAGCGTGCTTCACCGTCGACCACACCATCGCTTACCATCAGGTGAGATAGTGGGCAAGCGCAAGCCTATCAAAAATTAAAATTGTAACTGTAAAACCACACTGAAACGCCTTGGAGGTCATAGCTCGACTAGAGATGGCTCCGTCAAAACATATAGCAACAAACAAACCAAGCTTGTTAGTACGCTCGCAAACACGCTTGAACACGTAAACTCATTGAAATCGACGGCCCGTGACAATAAGGTTTTTATCCGTCAGGTGGATTAATAAAAAATATTAGACACGTATTTTTTCTTTTGACACGTTTTTTTTTTTCACAAGCTCCCACTCCTGAATTTAGATGCGCTTTAACTTTGTAATTTTTTATTGATTTGGTAAAGCAAAAGATACGTGTTCTTAGTCCGTCGTGAGATTAACTATTTGTTAATCTCACTGACGGACTAAATAGAATTATCATTTTTCTACCCAGGCAACATCCCTATTCTGACTATGGCTATGACTACATGAAAGCATCCGTTTTTTAACCGACTTTCCAAAAAAGAGGAGGTTCTCAATTCGACTGTATTTTTTTTTTTTTTTATGTTTGTTACCTCAGAACTTTTTACTGGGTGGACGGATTTCTATGATTCTTTTTTTATTTGAAAGCTGGTGCTTGTCATGTGGTCCCATTTAAATTTCATCAAGATCTGATGAAGAACTTTGGAGATATACATCGGAACTCTTCAATAAATGACTGCAAATCACTCGGGATAGCTGCAATCGTATGTCTGTTTATTGTTTTTTACCATTACATAACATAACATCACACTAGTACGCTCTAAAGAGGGTACGCAGGTGAGAACAGTTAACCCTGGTATACTCTCATTCCACCGGTTTTGTTTAAGTTTCATGATATTGGGATAATCAATTCTGGCTTCACTTTGGACATTATAGGTACCTAATCTATAGAACTGGTCCATTATGTACCACAACTAAAAAGTGAAAAATAAAAAAAACTTTTTACAAAAAATACAACCGACTTCCAAATAAAAAACACTACAAAGTGAAAAATAACTTCAATTTCGGAAGTCGGTGTCAAAAAACGAAGAAACGAAAACAGGAACACCGACTTCCGAAATTGAAGTTATTTTTCACTTTGTAGTGTTTTTTATTTGGAAGTCGGTTGTATTTTGTGCTCACCAGTTGCCGCCACTGGCGAGTAAGGTAATTGAATATAGCTGATAAACTTTTTTTTTATTACGCGCACGGAAGCAAAATTTGAATCAAAATCATTTCCAATGCCGAAAATGATGATTAAATATAAAATCGTGTTTATTAGTCCTGTTTGTAGAAAAAAAGGGTGATTAAATTTTCCGAAACATAAAACAATATTAAAGCAGTGGTTAATAAAACCCGTACCTATCTTAATCTGCCATATTTGGATAATATTCACAAAAATAAAAAAGTAGTAAATAAAATCGCGTCAAAAGTCAAAAAGCTATGAAATTTTACATTTTGAAGACCTCACTCTACACCAGCGCCCCTAGCGGCAAATTTAAACGCGATAGCTCTCATTGCGCTAAGGGCAATTAATATTATATACAAAGATTTAACCATGGAAAATAAACACAATTTCTTATCTGTCTCATAAGTAATAAACGAAATTAAAAGCACAGGACAGCTCGAAAAATTCTGATTTTCTTAACACCCTTAAGGTCAAAAAGATGGACTTGATTGAATGAATTTGAGTGAATGAATATTTAATATTAAAACAAGTCACTTACTTTTGTTCCTGTATCATGTTGTAGATATTCTTTGCCACCGTCGTTTCGAACTGCATTTCTTCTTCCTGCTAATAACAAAAAGTCCCAATTTAATTTTAATTGAAATGGAATTTGTGCTTTGTTACGTATGACACAAAGTTGTTTTTGTCAAACTTGATTATTAGCTTCTGAATAGGGTGTGTACTATAGAAAAAGTTAATTGAAAATATCAAAAAAACCCAACTGCGTAAAAAGCGTACTAAAAAGACGTAAACAAGAAGTGTTTTTGATTTTTTTAATTACAACTTTTTAGTTATTTTTTTTTTTAGAATTACGTTCATTTAAACATATAAGTGTTATATATATTTGATATCACCTCTTAAAACCCTTTATTTTGATACCGAACACGATGGGTTAAGAAGAAGAAAAAAAAAACCCCCACCAAATGGCGCCCAAAATCCGCGATTTTTTTTCTTTTCCAATTTTAATGTAACCAGTGGCACTCGCAGGGTTAAGACGAATCGATTGACGTACGAATCATCAAAATCGGCCAACGTGTTTGGTCTCTAGAACGCCATATAGGAACAAACATACATACATAGATAGACTGATAAACACATTACTCTCCTTCGGCAGTCGGGTAAGAATGTACCTGAATGATTTGTGAAAAAGATATTAAAAAAATGGAAAAGATACACGTTTTTGAAGTTCTTCTATCTTATATATTAGCAATGGGTTGGAAGGTAGCTTTGCATTTACGTAAGAGTTTTTACGCCGATCGATTGCCATATTTTTCAATTGATCTCGAATGACTATTAAGTGACCCAAGCGTCATCTGACGCACCCTTTTTACCCGACTGCCGAAGGTGGGTAATGTGTTTATCAGTCTATGTATGTTTGTATTTATGTTTGTTTCTATGTGGCGTTCTAGAGACCAAACGCGTTCTATTTTAAGCTCTGCAATTGCAGTATCAATCTGCCTAGTCTTTTTACAACTATATTGGGGTCCGCTGCCAGTCTTACCGGATTCAGCTGAGTACCTGTGTTTTACATGGAGCCACTGCCTATCTGACCTCCACAACCCAGTATCAATCTGCCTAGCCTTTTTACAACTATATTGGGGTCCGCTGCCAGTCTTACCGGATTCAGCTGAGTACCTGTGTTTTACATGGAGCCACTGCCTATCTGACCTCCACAACCCAGTATCAATCTGCCTAGCCTTTTTACAACTATATTGGGGTCCGCTGCCAGTGTTACCGGATTCAGCTGAGTACCTGTGTTTTACATGGAGCCACTGCCTATCTAACCTCCACAACCCAGTAACTGGGTAACACGGTACCCCTTGGCAAGACTGGTGTCAGATCTGAAGCTTTTGACTACCCATAACGACTGTCAAAGATCTTTAAATGACAGCCGGGACCAACGTGCTTTCCGAGGCACGGAGGAAACTCGGTATGTTGAAATGGTCACCCATCCACGGACCGACCTCGTCAAGCGTTTCTTAACCTTGATGATCGACCAGTGCGGCTCTTATTATTTAGCCACGAGCTCCTCCAATTGCAGTATATTAGATAATAATAATTTTGTTTTTTTTTTCATATATCCATCTGAAATGCGAGTGTGTGTTTTGATTATTTAAAATATAACATATTTTTTTAATATGCTATTTGCCAACAACGCATTCTTGCGTATTTCGGTCACACAATGCGCAGATGCGACGAGAGTTTGGAAAAGATCGCGGGGTTGTTCACCAACAAGATAGCCCGATCAAGTGAAATACTCGTCAGCCTCCAAATTCTACACGGTCGTATGGGACGTGCTGGACAGAAACCGGTGGAGGCAGATCACCCGCTCCAGGTGCAACCCTGATGCTGACCACGATCCCCAGACAAGAGAGAGATCACTAAGCTGGTTGTTTTTTTTTTATTTGAGATGGGTTTGCTCTTGACTCCAGTCGAGGTCAGAGGTGACAGAGACAGAGTCTACGATGGAGTGAGCTTACCCAGAAGAAGCCTGTTCACTCTAACTTGAAGAGATTCGGGTTGAATGCGTTCGGAAACACAGACGCAGGCAGTGAGTTCCACTCATTCGCTGTGCGCATTATGAAGGATGTTCGGAAGCGCTGGGTGAGAATTGGTGGAATAGCAACCGGGTAAGGATTAAGTATAGGGAAATTTGACAAAAATTATGATAGTTTAATACAGTAACGTTTTCGAAAATTATCAGTCAGCTGGGTGTGGGCAGCGGAGTTCTGTCACTGGACCCTGAAAGATACTGTGCATTGCTCGAATAATCTGTATCATTACTGCGTCAGCTGACGTTCTTTCCACCGCTACCCAGCTGACGCATCTGATTATTGTTTTCGTACTCTTAATTAATTATACCTTGTTAATTTCATCCAGCGTACTAAAGACGTTCAGGGCGGCCAAGAAGTTCAGTGAGAACTATGTCTAATAATGCGAAGTAGCAAAAATGCTATATTTATTCCTTTTTATTAGGGTGCCGTACCTCGAAAGGAAAAAACGGGACCCTTATAGGATCACTTTGTTGTCCGTCCGTCTTTCTGTCAAGACCCTTTTTCTCAGGAACGCGTAGAGGTATCAAGCCGAAATTTATATCAAATACTCAGGTCTACTGTCCCTTAAAGCTGTGAAAAAATCAATAAATTTCCGCAAATTTGCGACACTCGCAAGGACATCAAAACCTACAGGGTACTTCCCGTGAACTCAGAATCTTTATATTTGGTACGAAGCAACGTCTTATAGCACAGGTAAAGGAAAAATTGCGAAAACCGTAAATTTTTAGTTACATCATATAAAAAAAATAAAAAAAAATAAACTAAAGACCGGCTAACCACCGGCCGGCCGGCCCCTTTTATTTAGAGTTCCGTACCCAAAGGGTAAAAACGGGACCCTATTACTGAGACTCCGCGGTCCGTCTGTCTGTCTGTCACCAGGCTGTATCTCATGAACCGTGATAGCTAGACAGTTGAAATTTTCACAGGTGATGTATATCTATTGCCGCTACAACAACAAATACTAAAAACAAAATAAAATGAATATTTAAGGGGGGCTTCCATACAACAAACGTGATTTTTTTGCCGTTTTTTACGAAAATGGTACGGAACCCTTCGTGCGCGAGTCCGACTCGCACTTGGCCGGTTTTTTTATATACCTACAGGTTTGTCCGGAACCCTCGGTGCGCGAGTCCGACTCGCACTTGGCCGGTTTTTATAAGTTAAGAAATTGGATTCAGCTTTGTGTCAAATTATTTGTAACGATGGGATTGAAATCGTCACATAAATTACCCTTCTTCGGCAGTCGGGTAAAAAGGCAGATGCGTAAGTCGGGCTTTATGTTGTGTTAATTATTAAATCGCAACTGCTCTAAAAACCGTGAAGGAATCCTCTGAGTTCGTGTTCTAGAACCAAACATTCGAAGACATGTGACATCCACCAACCCGCACTGGGCCCGCGTGGTGGATTAAGGCCCATTCCCTCTCTTAGAGAGAAGAGGCCTGTGTCCCAGCAGTGGGAACATTAATGAGGAATGAATAATAAAAGGTTGAGTTACTTACAACGGGCACTTCCTTGGCCGGCTTCTCCTTGACGGGCTCGACGGGCTCCGTCACGAGCCGCTCCATCTCCGCCTCCTGCTCCTGTTCCCGCGTCTGGATCTCAGACCGAACCTGCACATAGAACATCGCAACTGAAGACCCTGAACGAGTAGACTGAGGCATATAGTGGTCATTGGAAAGATTTTAGATCAGGTAGGCCCTGATCTTAAGACGACGACTAACGCCAACGACCTTGAGGGAACAAAACGCGCACTTGTTTCACACCCGCGCGACCCAAAATTTCGTAGTTTTTTGTACTTTCCTTATTATTCTATGACTTTAAAAAAAACAGCTTCAGATCAAAATGTAGATAATTAAATTGTCTTTGATATGGTGTCAATTTCATTAAAATACGCTCAGCGGTTTTGGTGCGATTGTCGTGTTTTTGTCCGTTTTAGAATGTTTATGTTATACGAATAAAACTCAAAATTTGCTCAGATGAAATTATTAAGAAAATGGTCTAATATAACATATATTTTTTCCAATAAATTACGACTGGTCGTTTAGACGTGATTCTCATTTAAAAATCAGCTACTCAAGGGAATCGGCGCCTTAATAAATGCATATAAATGCGGCCATCGACCTGAAAAATAAATGTTACTTGTAGTCGGCGCAACACGTTTTCTACTTCCGTACCGTCCTGTCCCCCGTCACGCTATAGCTGACTCCCTTTTCTTTCATATCACTCCTCGCACAGTCCATCCATCTTTTCTAACAATGATTACAGTAGTATAATCCCCATTTTTTTTGGTCGGTTTGAAGTTGGCTACAATGACTGCGCCTGCGCAGTATTCAGACTAAAACTGCAGCGCGCCATGCCATGCGCATTGGCAAGCTTACGTTCAGCCCCACCAGCTAGATTGGGGATTACTGTACCGGTATTTTTTTTTTCGTACTTTCGTATCTTGTGAAGAGCCCTGATAGTAGTTCAACATGTTGTTCTAAATATCAATAGATATTTAGAACAACATAAAATCTTATGTGATGAACAGAAAGGTTTTAGAAAAAATAGAAACATTAATATGGCGGTATACGACTTTATATACACTGTCTCATCGCATGTTGACAAATCTTTACCTGTCTGTGCTATTTACTGTGACATGTCCCAAGCCTTCGATTATGTAGACCACAATATCCTGCTAGATAAACTTGAAGCCTACGGTATAAGAGGTAATGTCTTAGAATTGTTAAAATCATATCTAACAGGCCGGCAACAAATAACTCAAATATCTAAATTCAATATTAAAGCGAAAAAGGTACATATCTTCTCCTCTCAAAAGCGCCTCATTACGCATGGTGTGCCCCAAGGAAGTGTATTGGGCCCTCCCCTGTTCTTATTGTATATTAATGACCTGCCAAATGCAACTAAAGAACCCATGACACTATTCGCTGATGACAGTACTGTAACAATAGCATCCAATAATTTATCTGACTATAATTTAGACGCAAATAATTCATTAAAATCTATAATTACCTGGCTTAGTAACAATAATTTGAAAATTAATCTTCATAAAACTCACATAATGCATTTTAGACAACGGGAAAATTTATATAATTTAACAAAATTCAATTTATCTTTCAATGACAATATTATACAAGAAGCAGATACAGCCCGATTTCTGGGCTTAATCATTGATCCACAATTAAATTGGAAAGCACAGATTAATGTACTTTGTAAAAAAATCAGCAGCTCGTCGTTTGCCCTCTATAAACTTGCTCCTACTGTCAATACAAACACTTTACTAACGGCCTATTACGGACTTGTGGAATCTTTGTTGAGATTTGGGATAATTTTCTGGGGCAATTCAACGAACAAAGACTCTGTGTTCAAAGCACAAAAGCGTTGTGTACGGGCTATGTTTCGGTTGCAAACTATGGACAGTTGCAGACCAATGTTCATAAAGCACAGAATTTTAACACTACCGTCACTCTACATATTGGAAATGGCTGTGTTTGTAAAAAATAATCCTCAATGGTTTCCTCTTTTGTCAAATAATAGAAATAGACGTGAGCAGTATAGACTTTGGGTTCAGTCACACTCGGCCAAAACAGCACTTATGAGCAAAAGTGTTGTATGCATGGCCCCAGTAATATACAATAAAATTCCGAATGACATAAAGCAATTAAATTTTAATTTATTTAAGAAAACACTTAAAAAGCTACTTACTGATAAGTGCTACTATAACATTGTTGATTTTTAAACGATACATTTTGAATTTATTTTGTATTTTATTCTATACTGACATATTTTGTATGTAATTGATATTGACTACATTTTGTACTGACTCTGATTGTATGTTGAATTATTAACATTTTGCACTGACTTTATTTTTTATATATGAAACTGACATTGATGTATTTAATTTATAATTGCCAATTTAATTTTAATTAATAACTATAACCAATATTTTCATTTTGTACGCCGAGTGAGGCAAAACATGTTGGTCCGGTAAAATTATGTTTCCATCTATATGTGCATATTCATGTATCATGTCACACATGTTTTAACAAATAAATTTATCTTTATCTTTATCTTTAACAATGCAAATAATTTTATTTTGAAAATATACATTTAGTCGTTTTTTCATGCTAAGCATACTCCCAAAGGTCTGTCTATAAAATTTCGCGCGGTCGTTTTCGTCCTAAATTATTTAATTAATTAATTATCCACATACATACATAAACTCACGCCTTTTTTCCATGGGGGTAGGCTGAAACTACAGAACGCCACCTGCTACGATCCTTACATACTTCTTTTGCTTCACACACATTCATACATCTAGTCATACACGAACGCCGGTTATGGGTACTGCGCACTTGGTCTTTCTGAAGAACATCACCAATAAGATCTATGTATGTCTTTCCAGGGCGTCCCCTCCCGGCGTTTCCATTCACGTCTGCCTTTTTAATTATCATCCATTTCCCTACAAAATTTGCAAAAGTGCTAATTCGTACGCGAACTAGCTTCTTACTGCTCATCACAGCATCTATCTCTTTCGAATGTGTTGTCGGATGAGATAGCATGCATTTTAACCCCCCGCACAATATAGTTCGTGCCGTCGACTAGTTCAACCTTAAGAAGTCTTGATGCTATTTTATTATATTCTATGGCAGCTGTATGGGTGTTATGGACTTCTAATTGTCATCTTAGTTGCTTCATAACTTCGCCGCTGAAGAAGATATTAAAAAGATATTTCATATTTGTTTACTAGAGTTGGTAAATACTATATTTGGCTAATAAAAAAATTACATGGTTTTTCTATATAATGTATAGAAAAGAGAGCGAAAACCTTACCTTTTGCAGCAACGCATAGTCGAGTCCTTTTACTAAATGGGTGTGTTCCATGTCACCACCGAGGTATTTGGATTCCTGTAAAGAAGAAAAATTTAAACGGGTAAGTCTGGTTGGTTCTGGTAATCATACAGATTGAAAAATAATAAAGTTAATAGAACTCGTGGACATGTAGACGTTGAAATACTCCTCCACATTGCTATCATCTGGAATCATGCTCAGTATTGCCACGCTAAATTGAAGACTTGCTACACTAAATGGCATGGCAATGCTAATTCTTTGAATGATTTAGCTCCTGTGTGGCTGCAGAAATCTAGGCTCCCTGCCTAGATTTCTGTTTACTTTGTTCCTTTTTTATTTAATTTTGTCTTACAGTAGTGGTTCAATTAAAAAACTAAGGCGGAAATTCAAAATTAATTTACAGTAATATCTAGTGCCTGCCTGCCATCAATATAAAATCCCATTTTATTTTTCAGGAACTTATGAGAACTATTTCGAGTGGTGATGGCATACATAATTAGTAAATTTATTTTTAATTCTTGCTGTTGCCCGCGACTTCCTCTATATAGCATTAGTACTTCAAACAGCATTATCTTTACAACGCACAATAATATTTTAGGTGTGTGGGCCGTCTTATTTGAGAAATTATTAGTTCACCGTAAAAAGTTCCATCCTTTTAAGGATGATTTCCAGCATAAAACTATCCTATGCTCTTCCCAGGGTCTCAAAAATATCTCCACACAAAATTTCATCTAAATTGGTTTAAGTGTGAAAAGGTAACAAACAGACAGAGTTACTTTTGCATTTATAATATTAGTAAGAATTATGTTTAGCCCAGTATTCAGCTACGGTAACAGCACCTCTGACTTTGTTTCGGCCTTTCTTCTCAGAGTAGTCAGATAGGAAACGCCGACCTCATCTAGTTTTAAAAAAAAATATGTTAGACATGTAAAAGCGTTTGTACAAACCAACTTACAGAAATAAAATCATTTATCATTTATCACAGAGGATCACACTGGATGGGGCGTACATCGCAACATGATCGGCAAGTCTGTGGAGAGACACGGCATGAACACTGAAGTTGGAATTAATTAATTATAAATATACAAACCTGGATAAGCTGTCTTCTTCTTTCTTTGGCATCCATTCCTGACTTTACATCTGGTGCTACAGCTCTGTGAAAAAAAAAGTTGAAAAGATTAGCAAACTATCTAGAGAAGACGAGGCAATACTTCTTTAAGCACACAAAGACCGTGGAAAACTTGGGTAGTGCTACCCCATACCTCGGAAACCACGGGTAGCGGTTGGTTTTCATAGGCATTCACAGATATTTGGCAGGAGTAACAGTTTGGAAGCCAACCCTAACATAGTTGGAAAAGGCTAGGCATATTAGATGGTTTGTCTTGTTGACTATAGAACTACTTTAGATTTTACAGTCTTATGCTCAAAGGTCGAGAGCCCTGAACCAGGTGTGAAACAATAGAAAATCGATTGTTTCGTAATTACAACTGTTGAGCTTGTAAGGGCTAGTCATCATCATCATCAGCCTTTTTAATATTCCCACTGCTGGGACACAGGCCTCGTCTCTGTGAGAGGGAATGGACTGTAATCCACCACGCGGGCCCAGTGCGGGTTGGTAGAAGTCACATGTCTTCGAATTTTTGGTTCTAGAACATGCCGGTTTCCTCACGATGTTTTCCTTCAACGTTTTAAGAGCAGTGGTGGTGAAATAATTTACACAAAATAAAGCGCTAGTGTTGCCTCCAAAATTTTGATATTGGTCTAAAAAATTGAACATTGTCTCTGGGTGAATAAGGACAATTCAGCTAGAGGTGAGAGGTGTAATAATGTTTACTAGGAACCATGAATTTGTCCATTACAAAAAGTTTGACACACAGTAACGGTGTAGCTAATTAGCTATTGGATTGGTACTGCCAGAAATGACCTTTTACATACAATAATTAAGGATTACTTAAAAAGATAAATGGACCGTGTTAGGAGTATTATGAAAGGAATGGGTGTCAGTGATAGCGTGGCGGAGGAAAGGAAAGTATGGAACAAATAAACGTGTTGCCCCGTCCCCATGGTAACAAGGGACAAGGGCAGGATGTTGATGATGATGAATTAAGGATTTTTTAACTTGTCAGTTCTGTGGCAAATTATATTTTTTATTCTTTCGTACAATCATCACTCACATTATAACAATCCACTTATAATTAGTTTATATTTACCTGTATGCACTACTAGTATTGCTCGTAGGGTCCATGGGCCCCAACTCATTGCTCCCATCACGTCTCTCCCGAGCTCGGTCCCTGTACTTCTCCGCTAGTTCAGCCAGTTTATTGTCTTCCTGCTTCTTGAGCGCTGCGTAATAGGATTTCTTTTTTCTACGTAATTCCCCTTTGTTTTCAGGAGGTGGAGGCATTGACCTGAATGTTTTAGATGATAAAGTGATTGTGTGAGTTGATTTCTGCGCTTGATTATCTTTTTACAATATGATTTATATAAATATAATCATAACTTTCATTACTACTAGCAATTATTTCTTTTAATCGCCGCAAAAACATTAATAAAGAGCAATTAAAGAATAAATTCATCTTGGGATTATAGAACCGCTTTATTTTTTTATTTCTGAACCCAGCCTATTGCAATTCTCACATGTACAAAGTCCTCCAGAAAGGACAAAAAAGTTGATAGAAAAACAGCTTACCCGGAGTTGGCCATGGCTTCGCGCACCGAACCCGTGGGGTGCGAACCCCCGGCGCCCCCGGGCGTAGCCCTAGGAGTCATGAGGAGCTTCCTAAAGTCTTCATTTGTTAGCCTTTGTGAAGCAGGCGTCTGCTCCACGTTATTGTCGTCCATTTTTACGTCTTTCACAAAAGACGATGGCAGTAAATACTAGCGCAACGCTAAAATTTTAAAACCACTATAAGAAGCCGTAGTTTCTGCAATAATTCTAATTTAACTGATGCATTGCAACACGATTTGGAAGAAACAACATTGCTTTTGCTGCATTGATTACTTTTTGACAGCCATTTTTTTTTGTTATTAAATGTAGCTTGAATGAAACCCAGGCTTTTTAGCTAACTCGACTGCCTTTAAAGTATTAAAGGAATCATGCAATTCTGTAAATTACTTAGAGCATTTACATAAATGCTCTAAGGTTAACACAAGTTGATCATAGTTAAAAGAAGATTTTAATATTCCTATGATTAAAGTTTATACATTTTAAATAGTCCTTAGCATCGGTTGCTACTGCTCTGCTAATAACTGATAATGTTGTCTACTTAAAGCTCTAAGACTTAAAGGTATAGAACAACTATCTCACGAAGGCGGATGAATCGTAACAAAATGATTCTCATTTCGACGCCATAAAAGTCACGTAACTCACTACTTAAATGCCACTACTACAAGACGATGGCTATTGACAAAACTTGCTTCGTACAGAAAAAAATACTTTATACTTTACACAATCAATCATGATTAAGTACATTAATAAATCTGTAGAAAAGTCATTTTTGTAAACCGAAAATATTTCCAAAATAATAGCCAGGGTGATTGTTATCCAATAGAACCCATTTTCAGCATTTTTGTTTGTTTGTCTGTTTATTTGTGCACGCATCACGTAAAACTTACGAAACCAATGTAGATAACTTTTATACATACAAATTGTGCGTAACTTGAAGACGTATTACTTAATTTTTGTTTCATCGCAATCGGTTCACTCTATCAAAAGTTAGATAGTAGAGTAAAATTATCACAAATATTCAGAAATTTGAACTTCATATTCGATAGATGGCGTTGTGCATTTGAAGTCATTTTCTGAATGGCAATGTTAAGATTCTCCGCGAAGTTAGGCAGGTAGGAAAGTAGGGCAGGGAAGGCAGGAAAGTATGTAGGGTAGGTAGGAAGGTAAGTAGGGTAGGGTAGGCAGTTGACGGGAGCGAAGCCGCTGGCACAGCTAGTTCATCTTAATAAAAAGAAATAATGCGCACAGCGAATGAATGGAACTCACTACCTGCGTCTGTTTTTCCGAACGCATTCAACCCGAATCTCTTCAAAGTTAGAGTGAACAGGCTTCTTCTGGGTAAGCTCACTCCATCGTAGACTCTGTCTCTGTCACCTCTGACTTAGACTAGAGTCAAGAGCAAACCCATCATAAATAAAAAAAAAAGAAACAAGATCTACGTGGTAAAAAAAATTGAAATCGGGATAAATAAAATGCTTTATTGAGGCTCGTTTCTTGATAACATTAACATGGAATAATAATTAACAGATAAAATAACTAAAGCCCGGTAAAACTTATCAGGTGATGTATGACACTTCAAAGACAAGATTAAGTTGTAACTATTGTAAGTACTTACACTCTTTGCGCTGTAGCATGGTGCGGGTGACAGTTTCAATATCAATTTTTACGCTTATACGTATACGCATTTTTTGTAGTTATTAACGTCATACAGGCAACTATAATAAATGGTATAACTAAAAAAATGTTATTGAAACTGTCACCCGCACCATGCTACAACGAGGGGAGTGTAAGTAATTGTCGATATTTCGCCCCAAGGAGCATCATTTAAGAGCAGGTAGCTGATGATGATGTCTTTCCCTCATTAGGACATGAACGAACTGCTAAAATATACTGAGCGCACTGTATTTTTAATTTATCCAAATAGAGCGTGGAAAGTGGTGCCTTTGTATCCAACGGTTCCAGTAGCGTTGTCTTGGAATGTGATGTACATCCTGAAACAATATTGATTTAATAATATAGTTTTCAAAACAGATATGAACACTTATCTCATATCATTAGCCAAACCAATGGCGTGGCTAAATCTATTTAGCTACGCCATTGGCATTCGCATTTTCTGGGCTGCGGCATGTTTATTTATTTATTTTATAAAATCATGCTGTGCTGTCGGAAAATACATATGCGCGAGCTGGCTGACCAAAACCAGATGTATCCTCCGACTGCACAGCATGATTTTTTTCTTGTTTACGTCTTTTTAGTTGGTTTTTTAAGCAGTCGGGTTTTTTGTTATTTTTAAATATATTTTTATTTAAGTACAACTTTTCGTATTTTTTTTTTTAGAATTAGGTACATTTAAACATATAAGTATTATATATTTTTGAAATCACCACTTTATACCCTTCATTTTGATACCCCACACGATGTGTTTAGAAGAAAAAAAAATGGGCCCCCACAATACGGCGCCCAATATCCGCCATTTTTGTAATTTTAATATAGCCAGTGACACTCGCAGGGTTAATACGAATCGATTGACGTAAGAATCATCAAAATCGGTCAACGCGTTTGGTCTAAAAATCAAAATCAATAATTTTTATTTCACATAGGCCTACATGGGCACTTATAAAACGTCGACAAAATGTACACGGTTCGGGTTGGTCGATTCCTATGGAGAAGAACCGGCAAGAAACTCCAGTTACTCTTTTAAAAAAATTGTTTGGTTTTACAATATTTCCATGTTACAACGCAGGCCCGACAATAAGTCGTAAGAAACTAAAACAAAAAATGATTATTAAATAAACAAAAGATTAAAAAAAAAGAAAAGTAAAACTACATAAAATGTTAACAATCTAGAAAACTAGAAGGCCTACAATGTCTCTAGAACGCCATATAGGAACAAACATACATACATCTACATACTTACTTAAATACATACATAGACTGATAAACACATTACCCTCCTTCGGCAGTCGGGTCAAAAGGGAGTTGGTAAAAAGTTATTGAAGCTGTCCCTACAGACCCGAAACCAACACTCAGACTGCCACTGTTGATTCTGGGTTTCATTTCAGGCGTTTTAGTGGTTGGGAATTTTCTGGTGGGCTTGACCCAACATGCACATGAATTCGGGCCCGTATTCTACTACTATCTTTAGGCTCAATTTTACATTGCCGCGGAATGGAATGTAAGCGAATTTGTCCAAAGAAATTGCGGTACATAGCTTAATTAACCTTATGTCAATTGCGTAACTTACAAACTAAATACGAGCCAAAAAAGAGGCCGCACGTCTTCCGCGGAAGTCTCGCGCATTCTCGACAATGCCTGTAGCTACTACATTCTCGACAATGCCTGTAGCTACTACATTCTCGACAATGCCTGTAGCTACCAAAATGTGGCCCAATTTACATTGCCGCGGAATGGAATGGAACGGAATCATCAATTTCGCCTCATTGCACCAGAGGGCACGTGAGTTCGCGAGAATTCTCGCGTTAGCGCAGATGGACGTTCAGTAAATACCTACCCTAGATCTTGACAAGAATGGCTTAATTCCGCCGACTCCCCCTTCGCACCAAATCCCGCGGATTCCACAGACGGCACGGCAAATAGCTACGGGAATTCTCGAGAATGCGTGCAATTGCGTAAATGAAACGTGCAATGCGATAGCAAAATCCCAAGATTCTGTATGTGCGAGCCTTCGATCAAGAATACACCTAGATGCCCGGTCAGCGCTTAAAAAACGGGCCGAAAAATTGGGCCACAAATACGTTTGTGGCCCTATTTCAAAATCAGTATGGTCCAATCATAGCCAACATTAATACGTTAAAAATGCCGGCCAATGTGCGTTCAAAAACTGTGAAAATAACCACCGTAACACCTTGATTTTGAAAGGAATATCTTTTTTAATATCTTTTTTTCGGTAAGTTTATATCATTTAAGTGTTTTTCTTATAGTAAAAACCGAATTAAATAGAAAATATAAATCAATTACCAAATATTATGATTGTTTGACCAACGTTTGCGTCGACAAAGCAAACGCGCCAACTATTGTAACAAACATTGACTGTTCTGGAACAGAGAATGCATGGAGTAGTTTGTAAAGCTATTTTTTTTTAATTATTTAAAAAAATACTATTGTGTTATTTTGGTCCGACTACTTTTTTAAATCAGTCAAAAATATTTGACACCATAGAAAACATAATAAAGTAACCCCGAAATTTCCTACATAGTGTTTTTAACCTTATTAAAATTGCTGAAATTTTAAGTTTCATTTTTTAATAAATATTTTTGTACTTACATATAACTGACTTTTAATTTTCAAGTTTTCATGCAAACCCTACCCTACCTAACTACCCTACCTACCTACCTACACACGAATCGTTTTTTTAACTGTCTCTATTCGAGCAAGCAAAACAAAAAAAGAATTATTCAAATCGATCCAGCCGTTTTTGAGTTTTAGCGAGACCAACGAACAGCAATTGATTTTTATAATATAGTAAGATAGGTAGGTAAGTGTGTGTGGCCATTTGACCGACTTATTTTCGTTCCTGATTCTTAATCTAGTATTTTTATAGATCGTCCTCCACTCATTCCTTGTCCAAGCTCAAACATAAATTTTAAAAATTCAAATTTCGAATTGTTTTTTTTTTGGCCCATTGTGATTTAGACTTTAACACTTGCGTGTAAGACTAAATTTTTATTGAGCTCATACAATTTTATTGCTTTATATACATCGTTTTGTGAATGCAACTTTAAACATTGCGTTTAAGGTTGAATTTACATTAATGTATATTTATTCCCAGTAGAATTCTTAGAATTACCTAAACACAATTGGCGCCAGTTTTAAAGATAAGTTTTGTATGGGATCCTCAATCTAGGTGTATTCTTGATCGAAGGTGCGAGCTCAAGCAAAATAGTTTGACCTCAACTTGATACTTGCACCACATGTTCTATCGATCTATGAAGTTCACCTTGACATCATGGTTCGTTAGGAGTGAATGGGTTTTTGTGCATACTTGTACATAGAATCATTTTAAAAGGATCAGTATTAAATAAATGTGGGCAATTCTACTTTTAGGGGGTAAATTTGCAATAACTTAATAACGAACTCCAACGTAGCAAGGTCTTCTTGTTCTATGATATCGCTTTTGCCACGCGGTAAAGATATCTAATTTGCTATTTGCACAAGCGTTTACTTATTATATAGATTATTTCAGACTAGCTTTTTACCTGTGGCTTCGCTCCCGTAACCTAGAGCAACAGATAGATTACCTCTACGGGATAACAGTAGGTACTGTGTGAAACTGTCACACATAGACTACTATTATATGCTGTCACACTCAATGATAGTATAACAATCTATTATATATTAGTCTATGAGTATAACTACCTACCAATTAAAAAATCTAACCTACTTCCAAAACAAAACACTACAAAGCGAAAAATAACTTACTTTTCCGAAGTCGGTGTCTTTATGCTCTAAGCTTTATACCCATTGTTTTCCGTTATTCGACACCGATTTCGGAAAATATAGTAGATTATTAACCAAGGGGATAAAGCAGTGTCTTCTGTCGCGGGTGACGATTTAAATCGCGAGCGTAACCAAGGACTCGAGGTTTACTCCCGAGCGTAGCGAGGGATTTAAGACGAGTCCTGAGTGTAGCGAGGGATTTAAGTTCACCCAAGACTAAGACAGCTTTATCACCGAGGAAAATACTCTACTTTTCGTACCATTTGCGAAAAAAAATACACAATAATAATATGAGATAAGCATTTATTAAATATAATGACAATTAAAAGTAAAATAAATTAAAATAAACTTAACGTTTATGTATTTGAAGAAAACAAAAACGCGGCAAATTCCTAGACTAATATTTTTTGTCGGAAAAGCAAAGGCATCAAGCTCATACGGCCACGTCGGTTTTCGTAATTTTATTTAATAATCATAACTGCATAATAAATGCGTATTCCTTTTTCAAAAAGATGTATAATGCTTTTTATACAAACTCAGTGGTGTAAACACAGATGTAGTTCAGTATAAATTTCGGTAAGTATTCCAAATTTAAATCACATTCTCCCCCTAGAGGATGAATGAAATTCAGTACAGTTATTAGTAGTAGTATTCAGTTGTTCTTTCCCTGTTTTTAACAGATTAAAAATGACTATTGTTATGTTCGCTTTTTGTGGCATAGAATGTCACTTTTTTGAGCAAGTGGTACGAAAAAGTTATTTTTAGCTTTGTAGTCAATGATATTCAAATAAACAGATATGTTATAAGCGCGCGCATTGTGAAGACTCGAATAGTAGACAATTGTATGATTTAGTCTTTAGTTTATGTCACGCATGGCGAAGAGCGATACGCTTTGTTGAAAAAAAAACAAAATTAAAAAAATGCCATCGTGTGTATTTAGAAAGTGTACCAATTATAATACCAAATTACATAAAACAGAAGGGATCTCATACCATATGTAAATACGCAATACACCTCAATTTACTAATTTATTTCAATTTTTTTTCCTAATTTTCTGATATTTGGCGGTTACAAAAAGAAAAAACATTGGTTTTCAGAATAATGTTTGTTTACATTCACACGCAAGTGACAAACACTAGCTGTCTTTTTTTGTCTTGTTTGTTTTATCAAGCCATCCCTTTCGACATTGTAGTGAAATGTCAAATGAATGAAAAGTGTGTATGTGTGCTGCCGCTGCTGCGCGGAACACTTTTTTCAATTGTTTTGTGAGTGTATAACGTATCTGTTTATTTGAATATCATTGTTTGTAGTGTTTTCTTTTGGAAATCGGTTAGATTTTTGTTATAAAGTTTTTTATTTTCCTCTTTTTAGTTTTAGTCCGCCAATTAACAAGAAAATCATGACGATTCCAATAAGCTCAAACACGACTAGGATACATTGTTTTATTTCAGAGTTCCACTGGCCATTCTGGTCTTCATCAGTTCCACTTCACCAAATGATACTTTCTGAGTGCAAATCGCTATATGTATGCCTATAATATTTGAGGAGTTCCCTCGATTTCTATAGGATCCCATAATCAGATCCTGTTTCCTTATCATGGTACCACCCTTGGGATACCTATCTCCTTTTCAACAAATATCAAAATCGGTTCATAAACGACTAAGTTATCTGCGAACAAACGTATAAAAAAAATACGGTCAAATTGAGAAACCTCCTTAAAGTCGGTTAAAAAACATTCGTAATCGAATCAGTAAGTACTTCCAGATTCCAGATGTAGCTGGGTAGTCATACTTTAAAACTGCTTCCCCCCATGGCAATTAACGTCAAGGAAGTAAAAGACATTCCCATAAAAAAAAATTGGATGTTTCCATACAAAGTTATCAAAATTAGTATAAACTAAATTTTTTGAAAATTGCCTATTGATTCCTTGAAGAAACATTTTCAAAATGCCGTCACACGCCACGGACGACACTTTTTGTTTTTCATTTTTTAGCGAAACCCGAGAGGTAAAATTTTTGTCTTTGGAGATATAGGTCTACCAGAATCTCATGGCAAATGTGGAAATAAAAATTTGTTGTGTGCAATACTGGGGAAATTGGATTAAACGATCTTGATACTGTTTAATTTTTATTTATGTCTTTAGTATTAATGAACATGAGATACCTATATTATAGTAGTCACAGCGGATCTTTGTGTCTTTGAACTTGGTCCTGCCAACCATTGCGTAAGAAACAGTTTGTCATCGAGTATACTGCATAGAGTAAGCGAGATAGAACGATGTGAAATACGTAAGCGAGTGAAAGAGACAGTTATACAATGCTATCTTCACCTTCAACATTGATACAAAAATAGCTACTGCGCGGGGTCTTGCAACCAATTCAGAGACACAAAGATCCACAGTGAGTATTATAGGTATGTGTATGAATAATGTTGTTATACATCGGGTTCTTAACATAGGAAAAATAAATCAATTGAATATTAATTTATGTACTTATTTATTATATATCATTTAAATCATACTAATAACATAAAACCTCATTCAGAACTAGAAAACTAGAATACGATTCCATGAACTCCACTGGCATTTCAAAAACTTGTATCTTTGTAGTTTTATGTTATCTCTCTCCATCAAAATGGTTCTTTTTCATTGGCATTTAACATATTCAAAACCAATATCTTTATGTATAAAGTCTGTAAAAAATAATAAAATGTATCATGTTACTTAAAGTCATTCACCATCATCAGTCTAAATATACTTTTTTTTATGTAAGTTTTATGGCCTGGTTGCTAGGACCTTTTAGCCACGGCTTTGGAAAGAGTTTTGGATCTTATATTTATTCTTTAGTATGCATTAGAATGCGGATGTAACAGATTCTAATGTTTTTTGGAGTATTTGGCAGCAAATTGTATCGAGTCAGTCTTCCCAGTAAGCTTTGCAGAGGCAGTCAATACTATACAATCAAATACTCCGCTCCACTATCCCGAGATCCCTACTCTCAATGATTTTACAAATTGTCCAGTTGCGTAGACAGTTGAGACACAAAACTACACCAATAATATATCACAATATCCACTAGGAATCAATTTGCAAATAATATTAACAGCCACTGAACTTCACTCGACAAAATCCCGCAAAAAACTCCCGTCTATATACACGTCCCACTGCAGGGCGCAGATTATTACTTAATATTTTTCTTACGTCAAAGATTCTCAATCTCCGTTAAAATCAATATCTTGTCGAAGAATTAGTAACAGTTACATTACTGTTGCCATTTCCTTCCGGCCATTATTCGATGTACCCTGTGTATTTACCATATAATAGTAATGGAAAGAAATAAAAATTAAGTAAGAAAAATATAAAATAAACTAAAAGTATCAAAACAAGTCAGTCCAACTTACCGGTCCACTCTACGACATACTTTAAAATCAAAGATTGAGTTTGATTTACGCCTTCTTCTTCCCTTATTTTATGATACACATTGAAAACAATATGTCTCGCTTGAGATCGAAGTGGGTTTTTCGACATTTTCACAAAAATAACAAATTTTCAAGATAATATCAAAAAAATTCAGCAGCGGTTGACACATCAAGTACTTTGATTTGACAGGTGACAATTGACATTGCCATATGAAAATCACAATTTAAAAAAAATAAAAAATGCCATGAGATTCTGGTACACCTATAGTAGGTATAGGTCTACCAGAATCTCATGGCATTTTTTATTTTTCAATCAAACTCAATCTTTGATTTTAAAGTGCGTCGTAGAGTGGACCGGTAAGTTGGACTGACTTGTTTTGATACTTTTAGTTTATTTTATATTTTTCTTACTTAATTTTTATTTCTTTCCATTACCATTATATGGTAAATCGTAGGTCAGGGCACATCGAATGATGGCCGGAAGGAAATGGCAACAGTCATGTAACTGTTACTAATTCTTCGACAATATATTGATTTTAACGGAGATTGAGAATCTTTGACGTAAGAAAAATATTAAGTAATAATCTGCGCCCTGCAGTGGGACGTGTGTAGAGACGGGAGTTTTTGTCGAGTGAAGTTCAGTGGCTGATAATATTATTTGCAAATTGATTCCTAGTGGATATTGTGATATATTATTGGTGTAGTTTTGTGTCTCAACTGTCTACGCAACTGGACAATTTGTAAAATCATTGACAGAAGCGATCTCGGGATAGTGGAGCGGAGTATTTTATTGTAGTATTGACTGCCTCTGCAAAGCTTACTGGAAAGACTGACTTGCTGCCAAATACTCCAAAGAACATTAGAATCTGTTACATCCGCATTCTTATGCATACTAAATAATAAATATTAGATCCAAAACTCTTTCCAAAGACGTGGGTAAAAGGTCCTAGCAACCAGGCCATAAAACTTACATAAAAAAAGTATATATAGACTGATGATGATGAATGACATGATACATTTTATTATTTTTTACAGACTTTATACATGAAGAGATTGTTTTGAATATGTTAAATGCCAATGAAAAAGAACCATTTTGATGGAGAGAGATGACATAAAACTACAAAGATACAAGTTTTTGAAATGCCAGTGGAGTTCATGAAATCATATTCTAGTTTTCTAGTTCTGAATGAGGTTTTATGTTATTAGTATGATTTAAATGATATATAATAAATAAGTACATAAATTAATATTCAATTGATTTATTTTTCCTATGTTAAGAACCCGATGTATAACAACATTATTCATACACATACCTATAATACTCACTGTGGATCTTTGTGTCTCTGAATTGGTTGCAAGACCCCGCGCAGTAGCTATTTTTGTATCAATGTTGAAGGTGAAGATAGCATTGTATAACTGTCTCTTTCACTCGCTTACGTATTTCACATCGTTCTATCTCGCTTACTCTATGCAGTATACTCGATGACAAACTTTCTTACGCAATGGTTGGCAGGACCAAGTTCAAAGACACAAAGATCCGCTGTGACTACTATAATATAGGTACATCATGTTCATTAATACTAAAGACATAAATAAAAATTAAACAGTATCAAGATCGTTTAATCCAATTTCCCCAGTATTGCACAAAACAAATTTTTATTTCCACATTTGCCATGAGATTCTGGTAGACCTATAAATAGTATAATTTCGAAACAATGTCCTAACGAAGCTTCAACCAAATCGGAGACAAGTGTCGCCCGTGGCGTGTGACGCCATTTTTTAAATATGAATACCCATTTCCTTCACAACCTCAGCTGGCCGCATAAAAGTTGGGGATCCTTGCGAATGCGAAGGTGAGACGGTACTTCATGCCAGAACAGCTGCTTAACTTGTATCAAGCGCAAGTTCGATCATGCATGAAGTACTGCTCACATCTCTGGGACGGATCTACCAAATACCAGCTTGATGCACTTGAGTCGATTGAAAAACGGGCCAAGAGGCTCATAAGCAATGAGAAACTAGTCGAGTCTAGGCTCCAGAGCCTTGAACATCGTCGCCGAGTTGCCAGCCTGTCGGTTTTTTATCCGTTACATTTCGGGGAGTGTGCGATGGAACTGCACAATTTGATACCGCCTAGCCCGTTCCATCATCGGACTACAAGACAAACGGCGATGCGTCATCGGTATATGGTGGACATCCCACCCGTAAGCACAAAGTGTTTTGGGAATACTTTTACTATGCGTACAGCTAAGGAGTGGAATTCCCTGCGAGAGTTTGTATTTCCTGATAGCTATAACCTGGGATATCGATATACCGAAGCTGAACTCCTGAAGGCGGGTGGAAAACCGGTCCTCAAGGCCCTTCAGAAGCTTTTTGATTCCGTCATACTCGAGGGCAAAACGCCACAGGCATGGTGCAGGGGTGTGGTGGTACTCTTCTTCAAGAAGGGCGACAATGCCCGGCTGAAGAACTATAGGCCCATCTCGCTTCTTAGCCATGTTTACAAGTTGTTTTCAAGAGTTATCACGAATCGTCTCGCGCGCAGGTTTGACGATTTCCAGCCTCCCGAACAAGCAGGATTCCGAAAAGGCTTTAGCACCGTAGACCACATACATACGCTGCGGCAGGTTATACAGAAGACCGAAGAGTATAACTTGCCTCTCTGTTTAGCGTTTGTGGACTACGAGAAAGCCTTCGATTCGATCGAGACTTGGGCTGTACTACAGCTTCTCCAACGGTGCCAGATCGACTACCGGTACATTGAGGTGTTGAAGTGTCTCTACAAAAACGCCACCATGTCAGTCCGTCTTCAGGATCAGACCTCGAAACCTATCCTTCTCCAGCGCGGCGTAAGACAGGGAGACGTAATTTCTCCGAAACTGTTCACTGCTGCGCTGGAGGACGTCTTCAAGGGTCT
Organism: Orthosia gothica; assembly: GCA_949775005.1. Taxonomy (NCBI): domain Eukaryota; kingdom Metazoa; phylum Arthropoda; class Insecta; order Lepidoptera; family Noctuidae; genus Orthosia; species Orthosia gothica. The sequence continues at coordinate 16,616,182 of OX459059.1, forward strand.
GGACTGGAAGGGGCTTGGCATCAACGTTAATGGCGAGTACATCACTCACCTTCGGTTTGCCGACGACATAGTGATCATGGCTGAGACCATGGAGAGCCTCAGTAAAATGCTCGATGACCTTAGTAGAGCTTCCGAAAGAGTGGGTCTTAAAATGAACATGGACAAAACCAAGGTCATGGTGAACGCCCATGTAACACCCACTCCTATCAAGATCGGAGACTCTACACTTGAAGTTGTAGACGATTATGTTTACCTGGGACAAACGGTCCAGTTGGGTAGGTCCAACTTCGAGAAAGAGGTCAACCGTCGAATCCGACTCGGCTGGGCGGCGTTCGGGAAGTTGCGTGGTATCTTCTCGTCCAATTTACCGCAGAGTCTCAAGACAAAAGTCTATGACCAGTGTGTGTTGCCAGTGATCACCTATGGGACCGAGACGTGGTCGCTCACAATGGGCCTTATCCTTAGAGATGCTCTAAGGCCTTATCAGAAAGCTTAAAGTCACCCAAAGGGCAATGGAGAGGGCTATGCTCGGAATTTCCTTGCGTGATCACGTCAGAAATGATGATATCCGCAGGAGAACCAAAGTTACCGACATAGCCCGAAGAATTGCCAAACTTAAGTGGCAGTGGGCAGGGCACATTGCTCGCAGAACGGATGGCCGATGGGGCCGAAAAGTTCTGGAGTGGCGACCGCGAACTGGAAGACGATACGTTGGAAGGCCTCCCACTAGGTGGACCGATGACCTGGTTAAGGTTGCGGGAAGGCGCTGGATGCGAGACGCACGGGATCGGTCAATGTGGCGACGCCTGGGGGAGGCCTATGTCCAGCAGTGGACGTCTTTCGGCTGAAATGATGAAATGATGATAACCTGGGAGTCTTTAAGTCAAGTGAATAGGTTACTTCCAGGTAAGCGTGTCCCATCGTCGACCACATCATCGCTAACCATCAGGTGAGATAGTGGTTAAACGCGAGCCTATCAATAAAACAACCTGTATAAACAAACAATTTTACCTCTGTACAATATTGGTTAAGATCCAGATTAAGGATGCTATTACCCCAGTAATGGATGATCAGAGGTGGTGGTGTCACCTTCTGCGAATTGAAACCACATGTATGTTGCAAGCAATTTATAGCAATTAGAAATCCGAAGCCATTACTAAAATAAAATGATATCTAAAGGACGATATGAATAGAAACCAAGCGTAATGAAATAGGTAAATAATTTATTTTCTCATGTCAAAAATACAGAATTCTATTAAATGAATCTCTAAAATATTAATACAATTTTCAACATCAGACAAAAACAAATAAAATATAAAAACATCAACACAGGAAATAAAAAACTTACTAAACGCCAAAGTCTGTAGCAATTGCGGTCACAAAATGAAAGAGCGAGACGTCCTATACTATACAGTCGCCGTCCTACTCACACCTTTTATGACCGCGAATGAAAATTGGCGTTGGTACCAGAGGCTCTAAACAAGAGAAATTCTATCAACGAAACCGTCGCGACAGCTATTGTCCATATTTAAAAAAAATGCTCTATTGAAATGTCAATCAATTACTTAAGCTGAATATATACTAGACCATTAACTCGTAACAGGACATCGAGCATTCGCTGATTTAAATTTACTCGAACAACACTTCAAACATGACGCTCGTTGTTTTGTTACAACCTCATTTTAAAAAACAACGAGCGTTTCGGTGTAACATTTTATCGAGCGAAGGCACGAGCGTGAGTGACGTGGAGTGAGTTCAATAATGAACGCAAGGTACATAAAACTGTTACAGGTAAGTCACTCGCCATGAGCATTACGTCGAACACAGCATCGAACATTCACAAGAACGTGACATTACATGGAAATGCTTTAGGAAACTGAGCATTTGTCTGTATTGTACCATTCGTAAGAACGTTATATTAAGTACATTGTAATGCTCGAGAAAATGCTTTAGTTTATATTCACCTTAACATTTTGGCATGTCAATGATTGCCATCGCTGATAGGACGACACTTCCTAGAGCCTCTGATTGTTGACCCCATGGTAACAAAATGGGTGAAACAGGAAAAAAACTTGCCAGGCCTCAATGTTAATGTTACATATTCATAAGTACATTTCGACAAGAAATGAGGCATTTGAATGAGCATTCGGATACTGTGACAAGTGTGTTCTAGGCTTTATATGTGACAATATAACTTCAATGAACTCATATGTGTAGTATTATTATACTTCATAAAATATAGCTTCATGTCTGCGACAGCTGTCAGTAACAATAGCGCTTGACAGGCTAACAATAACGTATACGTCAGTTTGACATATGTCGCAGAGATCAAGCTATCTTTTATGAAGTACTAGCTGGCCCGGGCAAACTTTGTTTTGCCATAAAAACACCAAACATTTATCTACCCTACCTACCGTACCTTACACTACCTACACTACCCTACCCTACCCTACCCGAGCCTACACTACCCTACACTACCCTACCCTACACTACACTACCCTACCCGACCCTACACTACCCTACCCGACCCTACACTACCCTACCCTACCCTACACTACCCTACCCAACCCTACACTACCCTACCCTACACTACCCTACACTACCCTACCCTACCCTACACTACCTACCCTACCCTACCTACCCTACCCTATCTACCTACCAACTTGTTGAACTATTTATTTGAATAAGAAATAATATATATACTACTATACGAATGCAACCAACTTTTGTTTCTACCGGCAGCGTTGATCTAATTAAAATTTAGAACATAAAATTTGCTATTGTGAGTCCACCTTAAAAGATAGACATATGGTGTCACGGACTTTTTTTTAGAACTTTTAAAGAGAAACAATTCCATCATACATGATATTTGCGTAACTTAAACCATTTACGCAGCGCACGCAATGGAAGCTCTCAAAAAGGAATATTTTTTCCCGTTTTTGTAACATTTTTCATTTATGCTCCGCTCCTATTGGTCGTAGCGTGATGTTATATAGCCTATAACCTTCCTCGATAAATGGACTATCCAACAGTGAAAGAATTTTTCAAATCTGCCAAGTAGTTTCGGAGCCTATTCAATTCATACAAACAAACAAACAAACAAAAAATCAAACCTTTCCTCTTTATAATATTAGTATAGATATAGATAATATGAGAAGAAAAATAAGTTAGAAGTCATTTTTTGTTGAACTAAACATTTTAGGCCCACTTGCACCAAATACTTATCTCAGAGTTAGTTGCTAACACGATGTTGAATAACAAATAAATACTGGCCGTGTTAGCTACTAACTTGGAGTTAGAATGATAACACAGGGTAACGCAAGCGGGCCTTAGTCTCATATAGTGGACTTTAGACACCTCATTCAGTGCCTGACAATTCTAAATATTTTTATCTCTTTCTTTTTAAACCAGTTAATAAAAGATGACAATATTTTGCGCTTTTAAGACAAAATGTTACTTAGCCTAGGTTAAGATAATCGTGCGAGGGTTTTTTTTCCATAGACACTATTTTAATTTAATTGATAATAAGTACTTAAAACATTCTTTTACTCTTAGATAAATGGTTCCATTGGTGATTGAAGGTACACCCCCAGTTTCTGGAACGGTCATTATCGCAAAATAAATCGCGTGATTGGTTGAAAGCATTTTCAACAGCCAATCTCAGAAGTTTGACACTTTGTGGCTTTAATTTTGTACGGATTTTCTTTCCAGAAACTGGGTAATAGTCAGGCGGAAACCAAGAACTGACGCTAAACACTCAAGTAAAGATGATATTGGGAAAAGACCTTATTGGCGACTCCTGCAGTAAAGTAGTCACAGCGGATCTTTGTGTCTCTGAAGTTGGCTGCAAGACTTAGCTATTTTTGTGTCAATGTTTAAGGTGACGATAGCATTTTTTAACTGCCTCTTTCACTCGTTTAAGTTTGTGGCATCCTCCTATCTCGCTTACTGTATGCAGTATACTCGAAGACAAACTGTTTCATGCGCAATGGTTCGCAGAGCCTAACTTCAGAGACACAAAGAACCGCTGTGACTACTGTACTAATGTGTAAAAATCTCTCCCTGTAAACTTTTGGTGAAGTGAACACAAAGAGCTGACCATCCAATCAAGGCGGATTATTAGTTCACTTCAAGCTCACTCCCCCTAAGTTTTCACAGTAAAGACTGGCTGTTGAACATTAGGATTTTTTGTAGGAAAAACTTTAATATGGATCATAACATGAATCACCAATAATAATGGAGTAGACCAGACGAGTCCAACCCAGGGTTATTTGCGCCGCTCAAAGTAAGTCACTGAATTTACGCGGAATGCGAGTCTTGGCAAACTTGAATTCGGGCAATAAGCAAGTTGATTCGATCGTGAATTCCGCGACTCATTTTGAGCGACGCAAAAAGGGAATATGCATGAAATATTTTTTTGTATTCTAACCAGTTTATCGATTAATATACAAAAATATTGATAATAGTGAAATCAGAATCAATTAAATTGATCGACAAACAAACGAGACAAAACAATTTTAAACAAACTTTTATCTGTCCCTCTCGCGAAAACGCCGTTTCCAATGGCAGCTGTTGTGCGTACTAGATTTTGACGTCACAGTCAATTTTGAATTTGATCTGATTTGATTTTGTCAATTTTGAAGCTTTATAACTTCGTCTCTGATGAAGACATTTTAAAAATCTTTCATATTTGTTTACTTAAGCTAATAAGTATTTTATTTAAGCCCACTTACACCACCCTGGGTTACCATACTCAGTCTGAGTTAGTAGCTAACACGAGTCCATTCTGTATGACATATTTAAATTTAACCTCATGTTAGCAACTAACTCTGAGTTAAGTTTTTGGCGAAAGTGGCTCTTAGCAAATAAAATACTTATTAATGCCATGCATATTCCCTAATACACTCGTCTGACCTAATCCTAATGAAAAATACAATTTGAAATGCTTATCCGAAAATAGCATGGAATGTGGTGCCCTTGAAGCCAACGTTGCCCGTGGGTTCGTCTTGGAATGTTATGTACATCCTGAAAGAATTATTATTACCATTAGATACTGGGAATACTTTCATTGTGCGTGTAGCTAAGGAGTGGAATTCCCTGCCGGAGTCTATTTCCTGATGGCTACAACCTAGGGATCTTTAAGTCAAGAGTGAATAGGTTACTTCTAGGCAAGCGTTTTTCGCCGTCTACATCATCGCTTACCATCAGGTGAGATAGTGGTCAAGCGCGATCGTTAATAAAAAAAAAACATTTTCGTTAATCGTAACGTTGAATCGTTTGTCCAGGGCCTGTACTATAACATTTCAACACAATCATAATTCCGCTGTAAAAAGGGACAGAGCTCTTCATCCTGTTTAAACTAACGTTTTTGTAAAAAAGAATCATCAAAATCGGTTCACCTAATAAAAAGTTCTGAGGTAACACTTATAAAAAAAATACAGACGAATTGATAACCACCTCCTTGTTGGTAAGTCGTTTAAAAACCGGCTACAGCAAGAAAAAAAATAGTAATCTTTTGCCACTACTATTCTGAATAAATTGTCTAGATTTTTGATGGTTTTAACAGGCAGGTGTCTGGTTTTGTGTCTGTTTGATAGGAATAGGCCCATATTACATGGGGCTTAAACATAACTGGTGAAATAACAGTGGCGAAATCTTAGCTGACTTAAATTTGAGCGTCTGAAAGTATAATTGAGCTGGTTCACCACGGATAAAAAAAAACATTATAAATAAAAAGTTGTTTGATTTTTTTGTTGATTTCTTAGCGTGTTTCCATTATATATTTTTAACCCCCGCCGGAAAAAGAGGGGTGTTATAAGTTTCACGTGTGTTGCTGTGTATCTGTGTGTCTGTCTGTGGCATCATAGCGCCTAAACGGATGAACCGATTTCGATTTAGTTTTTTTTTTGTTTGAAAGGTAATTTTGTCTAGAGTGTTCTTAGCTATGTTTGAATAAAATCGGTTCAGCCGTTCAAAAGTTATGGGCGTTTTACTGTTTGAATCGGGGTGTTTTCGCAAGATAAATGTGTCGGGGGTTTTTTGAATTTTGAAATTTTACTTGTATCTGCTAAGTGACAAGTAGTAACTATATTAAGTAATAATATCTTTATTGTATTTATTGCAGTAAATGAGTTAACAATACCGTTTATGTCTAAGTGTAGATGTTCCTTGCAGGTAGGTAAGAATATTGTAGTGTAGTAGAAATAAATGAATTACTTTCAATTAATGATTGGCAAAAAGACTAGTATACAAGTATAAAAAATATATAGCTTGGTTGTTGACGACGACCTTTTTATACACGTCAAAGTCGCTTAGTTTAAATAAATAATACTCTTTCCTAAGAGTATACTAATGCGATATTGCCCTTTTACTTCCACGAAATTGAATAATATTACATAATAAACACATGATTAAAAGTTACCCAGACATAACCTACAAAAGTTTATGACTACACACACACTAATAAATACTTTGACTTTGACTGAATATCTATTATTCTCGACATTCTCGAACAAAAATTCTTGCACAAACTAATTCAGAACATCACCCTGAGTTAAACCAGATATTTTTCATTTAATGACGTAGGAATTTAATCTCAGCTAAAACAATGTATGGGCACCTGCCATTATTCTTTAGGTGTAGTAAAATTTGATACCTAAACTTCTGCCAATGAATTTAAAAACACCCGTGATGTTATGTTTGTAAAAAAAGTTAAATAAAAAAATCAAAAAACCCGACTGCTTCAAAAGCGAACTAAAAAGTCGTAAACAAGGAAAACATCATGCTGTGCAGGCGGAGGATACCTACATATTCGCGGGCTGGTTGACCAAAATCTGGTGTATCCTCCACCTGCACAGCATGATTTTTTCCTTGTTTACGACTTTTTAGTTCGCTTTTGAAGCAGTCGGGTTTTTTGATTTTTTTATTTATAACTTTTTAGTTAAGTTTTTTTCGAATTACATACATTTAAACATATTAGTGTTATATATTTTTGAAATCACCTCTTAAAACCCTTTATTTTGATACCCCACAAGATGGGTCTGGAAGCAAAAAAAAATTTGGGTCCCCACAATATGGCGCCCAAAATCCGCAATTTTTCTATTGTGCAATTTTAATGTAGCCTATGACACTCGCAGGGTTAAGAAAAATCGATTGACGTATGAATCATCAAAATCGGCCAACGCGTTTGGTCTCGGGAACGCCATATAGGATCAAACATACATACATAGACTGATAAACACATTACCCTCCTTCGGCAGTCGGGTAATTAAACTCTATTAACTAGGTTAATAAACTCATTACAAGTGCACACACCTAAATAAATATGTTAGACGATAACACTTCAAATGGTCATTTGCTATTTTAATAGTCATTTATGTCTTGGTAACTGTTTTGTTTCGCGGTCTTGGCTTTAAGAGGCTCTCTTAAATAACTTTGATAAAGAAATAAATTGCTTATCGATAGCTAGGCAGGTGCGTACACCACACGTGTAAATAAACAGAGACAAAGCTTCATACAACCGCGCTATGATAGGGACACTACTACACGCATGAGGCGTGTGTGCGTACAACTGAAACCCGCAGGCTTATTACGTATATTTTGCAAGAGCAAAACAATAGCGATTTTAGCGCAATAACACAACTTCCATACAGAAGTTTTAGTTTTTGGCGGTTTTTTTTAAAATAAGTGCATTTGACAAACAGCGAGCGATAAGCAAACGATTGTGTAGGACCTACCATACCTACACTGCAGGTAATTTCGACTTTTATGACATAAAGCGTTTGATCGCTATCGTTTTGCTCTGGCAAAAGATACGTAATAACCCTGCGGTTTATACCAGCTCAGCCAGTTGAATCGCTCAGGGCGTGTCGTACGTAGTGTTTGTTTACGTTTCATGTTTTTAGGGTTCCGTACCCAAAGGGTAAAAACGGGACCCTATTACTCCGGGGTCCGTCTGTCTGTCTGTCTGCCACCAGACTGTATCTCATAAACCGTGATAGCTAGGCAGTTGAAATTGCCACAGAAGATGTATTTCTGTAGCCGCTATAACAACAAATAAAATAAATTTTGCACGCTCTTTAGAAGTTTCGGCTCTGTTTTGTTTCTTTATTCGTGTGCCTACACTACTTGCAGTTACTAATAATACAGTACAAGAACAATACGTATGTGAACTGCTGATGTGTAATAAACATTGAGCGAGACACGAGAGAAACTAACAAGTACTTAATGCAAATGAACAAGGGAATATTTTCTATAACATCACTCCTATATTTCCAGAATGCCTATACTCTTTTTGAGATAACAATAGACATTTAAACAATCCAATTTTACAGCCCGTTCAACCGATTTTGACTTCTATTGCTTTAGTGATATGACAAATGGCAGCTGTAGTAAACAGTTGGTTTTTGGTAACAGGTTTATGCTTCTCATGCCATGCTTATGTCTACGGGTTAGAACACAAAATCGGTTGAACGGACTGTAAAAACGGTTTGTAGTAATTTCTAATGTTATTCCAATGGAGTATAGGTAGAGCATCTATAGTATTTCGCTAGTTATGTTTAATTCCCATGTAATAGCGGTCGAGTCTATCGCCGTCAAACGGGCATATATCCAGACCCGGGTCTGCTGCAGTCAAAAACCTGCTTAATCTAGGATTCGACTCCAGGAGACCAGCAGCCTTATTGCGTAATGAATTCGGCAAGGCAAAGAGTATGAAAAATCGAACATTGCCGAATTCATTACGCAATCAAATCACATCAACAGCCTTTTTTTTTTAATGTTCCCACTGCTGGGACTCAGGCCTCCTCTCATAGAGGGAGTGGGCTATTATCCACCACGCGGGCCCAGTGCGGATTGGTAGATGTCACATGTCTTTGAATTTTTGGTTCTAGGACATGCCGGTTTGCCAAAGTAAAGCGCCTGCTCGGGTTTGAACCCACGACCTACAACTCGTAAGTCGGGACTGTAACCACTGGGCCACCACTGCTCTCTGTTACGCAATAATGCTGCAGAATTCTATGTTCAGATGCTATATCGTACTAAATCTATACTTAATGTTATAAAGAGGTAAAGTTTGTGAGGTTGTAGGAGGTAATCTCTGGATCTACTGAACCGATTTAAATAAAATTTGGCATGGAGATAGTTTGAGACCCTGGGAAGGACATAGGATATTAGTATTTCCTTGGGATAATAATTTAAACACTTTTTACGCGGGCGAAGCCGCGAGCAGAAGCTAGTAATCTATACTTCTATATCTATACTAATATTATAAAGAGGAAAGATTTGTATTTTTGTATGTAACCAATAAACTTAAAAACTACTGGACCGATTTCAAAAATACGTTCACCGTTGGGAAGCTACACTATCCCCGGGTGACAGGTAGGACACGGACGTAGAACACGGTAATTTTTATCCCTGTATTCCCACGGGGACGGGAACTACGCGAGTGAAACCGTGAGGCGTCCGCTAGTAATATTATAAATGCGAAAGTAACTTTGTCGGTCTGTCTGTATGTTACCTATTCACGCTGCAAGAGCTGAACCGATTTAGATGTTTGGTATGGAGATGGGTTGAGACCCTGGGAACGACATAGGCTAGGTAGTTTTTATCCAGGAAGTCATCCTTAAGGGGGTGGAACGGGGTGGAAGTTTGTATGTTGCACTAATACACCTACAATATATTATTGCTCTATATAAAAAAATTGGCTATTCGAAGTGCTAGCAGCTTGAAAATATATTTTAGGCATCTTTATTATTTGTAATGCCTACTTAAAAGCGACCCAATTAACACAGTATAATGATACTGATAACAAATCAATAACATGTACAAACTTGGCTCTGATCCAATGTTCTTAGCAATAAACAATTATTTGAATATCTTTATTCGACGCCATGTTTACAAAAATACTAAGTTTGAACTCGGCTAGTGGCGTAACCGTTAACCGTAGATACGTAAATAATTACGCTCCACTAAGGTTGCCGGGCAACCAATGTGACTTGTTCAAATGATGTACTTTCTCAGTCTTATTACAAAAAGCGGTTTAACTAAAAACCCAGGTTTAAATCTCTATAAACCACGGTTTAAATAAAAATGATATTACAAATAATGGTTTAGCGATAAACCATGGACCATATCATGGTCTAACGCTAAACCTCGGCGGCCCCTAGTTTAACGGTGGTCTAAGTCGTATCTGTCAAAGTTTTTCTTTTAGGTTATAGAATCTTTTTCATTGTGTTGTGTTGTTTTTACCTGAAAATGGATATTAACATGGTGGATTTAATTGATATTGAGGATATTACTTCTTCCTCGGTACTCCAATTCTTAGATGTTTTTTTTTTGTTGGTCTATCACAACACTTAATATACTAACACATTATTAACAAAGAGGCAATTGTTATAATAGAGACTTGGAGAACTTAAAAATCCAAAGCCTAATGAACTTTGTTCAACGAGCGATGGTTTTGTTTATTGTTATGGTTTCATGTAACGCGCGAGAATGTTCATTTCGTTACACGTACGTAGATGTATTATTAGTAATTAATACGAATTTAAGTAATGTGCTTAAACCTAAACAAAACTGCAATCGATAAAATAACTAATGTTAATATACATGCAAAATAACAAAGTGTCAATATTTTAACACTCCTAAACATCATCTATTCCTTATCGTATTATCAAAAAGTTTTCTTTTCTGGGAATATGGAACGTTGCAATTGAATGATATTATGGTGAACGAATGATATTTGTTTTAATCTGTGGTTGATATATTGACAATGGTTCAAATGACGGTACTAAGAAGACCAGGGTTTTTTTAAGTTTTGTAATACGGACAAATTTAGACCATGGTTTTGCAGATAAGCCTGGACTTGATAGGCCAGGTTTAAACCAAGGTTTATTGAGTTTTTTGTAATAAGACTGTCTAAGTTTATCGTGGACAATCGCTCACAACGGTGAAGGAAAACATCGTGAGGGAACATGGACGTTGATTGTTTGAACGTGCTAATCTCAGGAACTGCTGGTTGGAATTAAAAAAATATTTTGGTATTGGATAGTCCATTTAGCGAGGAAGGATATAGGCTTTATAACATCACGCTACGACCAATAAGAGAGGAGCATAAATGAAAAATGTTGCTAAATAAGGAGAATTATTCTTTTTTGACAGCTTCCGTTGCGTGCGCTGCGTTAGCGGTTAAAGTTACGCAACATTCATGTTTAGGTACGAAGCCAGTTGACGGGGGCAAAGCCACGTGGGACTGCTAGTATTTAATAAAATTATAAGTTTGAAATCGCCAACCCGCATTGAGCAAGCGTGGTGAATATTCGTTCTCTCTATGAGAAGAGACCTTTTCCCTGCAAGGGGGTAGTAACAGGCAGGTGTTTTTTTTTGTAAAGGTTGGAGGTGGAGAGTGGCAAGTTGGGGTTGGCAATAAATAGGCAGAAAACTAAGCTTATGGTGATAGATCGTGCGGAAAAGCTATCGGGCGTCTACAGCATCCAGGGCATCGAGGTTGTGGATAGTTTCATTTATCTGGGGTCTATTATTAATATTGAAGACACCTGCGTCCCAGAAATAAAACGACTGAAACCTATGGCTAAAATACGCGCTTGGTCGTGGAGTTGCGGAAACAGCCCGTCGAAACCTAACCTAACCTAACCTATGGCTAAAAAATGACACTCTTGCAGAACATCTGGGAAAGTGTGGCATAAGTTAAAAACCAAAGCCCGTTTAGTCAGAGCATTAATTTGCCCCATTTTCCTCTATGGAGTTGAGACATGGACAATCCGAGCAAGGGAAAGACAGAGGTTAGACGCATTCGAAATGTGGTGCTACAGGCGAATGCTACGAATACAGCCAAACGCACAAATGTGTCTATCTTTGCCCAACTCGATATCAAGACCAGATTGTCTACAGTATGCCTACAGCGTATTTTGACCTATTTCGGTCACATAATGCGTAGAGGAGATAGAAGTCTAGAAAAACTGGTCATTGTTGGCAATACCGAAGGGAAAAGAGCACTAGGGCGGTCGCCAACGCGATGGTCTGACCAAGTGAAAAAACTACGTCCTCAAGCAAATTTCAGCAGGTGGTGATGGCAACTTTGGACCGGAATCGATGGAGGCAGATTGTCCGCTTAAAAGGGTCCAGTGACCACGATCATCGGCCATCGGCAATGAGAAACTGGTCTAGTCAAGGCTCCAGAGCCTTGAACATCGTCGCCGAGTTGCCAGCCTGTCTTTTTTATCGGTTACATTTCAGCGAGTGCGCGATGGAACTGCACAATTTGCTAACGCCTAGCTCGTTCCATCATCGGACTACAAGACAAACGGCGATGCGTCATCGGTATATAGAAAACATCCCACCCATAAGCACACAGCATTTTGAGAATACAATTATTGTGCGTACAGCTAGGAGTGGAATTCCCTCCTCTTTATTGCCTGATAGATACAACCTGGGTGTCTTAAAATCAAGAGTGAATAGGTTACTTATAGGCAAGCGTACCCCAACGTCATCCTTTACCAACAGATGAGGTAGTGGTCAAACGCGGCTCGCAGAGAGAAATAAGCCTCAGTAATGAGAGACCGAATAAAGAACTTTATTATTTTACCCGCGACTTCGTCAAACCCGTAATATGTCCCGTCAAAATCGGTCCAGCCGTTTCGGCGATAACCCGGAACAGGCCTTTTTGACGGGATATTCACTGGCAGACAGCTGATGTTATAAGGAGTTATCTATATTTAAAAAAATACTCAGTGGGAGTAACTTACGATTTAGTTCTCGCCAAACTTCTGGGCCGCCCTGAAGTTGTCTACAATGGCTGCGCAGTAGTAAATCTCATACAAAAACAGCACCGTTTCGTGCCTCGCGCATCGGAAAACCAACTTTAGGGCGGCCCAGAAGTTTGGCGAACATTTTAGAAAAAGAATTAGGGTACCGCGTTTTTTGATGTTTACAGGTTTATTTTGGTACTTGAAATATAAATCAATATTTATCACGAAATTTTTTGCCAACCCTAGCTCACCCTGTCTGTGTTAGACTAATATTGTTTCAATTCCAACAACATCGTTTAAATTTCCAGGTACTGTGAATTCAATAAAGATAAAAGAATTACACGAATGCAACGGAGAATTGTTTACAAAAGTTAAGAATGGACTCATGATGTCACGACTCGGCGACGCATCTTAGAAAATAACCGTCTTGCAGAGAAGCTAACTATTGGAACGGTATCCAAGCTATAGGTTAGAGGAACTCGTGGCTAAATAATAACAGCCACACGGGTCGATCTTCAAGGTTAAGCAACGCTTAACGAGGTCGGGCCGTGGAAGGGTGACCATTTCAACATAGTGAGATTCCTCCGTGCCTCGGAAAGCACGTTAAGCCGTTGGTCCCGGCTGTCATTTGAAGATCTTTGACAGTTGTTACGGGTAGTCAGAAGTTTGAGAGCTGACACCAGTCTTGCCAAGAGGTATCGAGTTACCCAGTTATATAATCAATCTGCCTAGCCTTTTCCCAACTATATTGGGGTCGGTTTCCAGGCTAACCGGATTCAGCTGAGTACCAGTGTTTTACATGGAGCGACTGCCTATCTGACCTCCACAACCCCCTACCCCTTGGCTAGACTGGTGTCAGATCTCAAGCTTCTGACTACTCGTAACGACTGTCAAATATCTTCAAATGACAGTCTGTACCAACGGCTTAACGTGCTTTCCGAGGCACGAGAGGAAACTCGGTATGTTGAAACTCATCCACAGACCAACCTCGTCAAGCGTTGCTTAACCTTAAGTTTAAGTTTAAATGTTTTTAAACACATCCATAATACAGGAGAAATGACTTGTGTGGGGGAATGATTAAAAAGAACAGACTTGAAACTCATATAACCAGCACATTACCTATCATTCTTGACTCCAAGCTCTTGTTCCACCAGCTCAAACAGTATTTTAGCATGCTTCTTGTTCTGTTCCACTCCGAGTGCCCCGATGGACATGAGGTTAGCTATAGCACACGGCTCCTCTGTGCCTCCAAAGCTCATTAAGACGTCAGGTATGACAGACACCACGCAGTACTGAAAATAAATAAAAATGATTAATTTGTTGCTTTGCCTTCCATCATATTTAGATAGAACTTGCTTTTGCAAGCACATTTAAACAAGTGAAGGGGAAGAACGATCCCAGAGAAACATACTACTAAAAAAAACCGGCCACGTGCGAGTCGGACTCGCGCACGAAGGGTTCCGTACTTGGTAAATTGCGGTTTACGATTTATGACGTATCAAAAAAAAACTACTTACTAGATCTCGTTCAAACCAATTTTCGGTGGAAGTTTACATGGTTATGTACATCATATATTTTTTTTAGTTTTATCATTCTCTTATTTTAGAAATTACAGGGGGCGGATACACATTTTACCACTTTGGAAGTGTCTCTCGCGCAAACTATTCAGTTTAGAAAAAAATGATATAAGAAACCTCAATATCATTTTTGAAGATCTATCCACATATACCCCACACGTATGGGTTTGAGGAAAAAATATTAGTTTCAGTTTTAAGTATGGGAACCCCCAAAATTTATTGTTCTTTTTGTATTTTTGTGTGAAAATATTAATGCGGTTCACAGAATACATCTACTTACCAAGTTTCAACAGCATAGTTTTTATGGTTTCGTAAAAAGTGGCTGTGACATACGGACGGACAGACAGCCAGACAGATAGACAGACAGAAATGACGAATCTATAAGGGTTCCGTTTTTTGCCATTTGGCTACGGAACCCTAAAACATAGCTACAGTCGAACATAGATCCTTGTCCATACTTGGAAAATTGATAAATCTTATGCCGATGCGGCTGCGGCTGCCGATGAGATGAGGCGAAATCCACGTACGCACCAAGAGAGCAACCAGACTCACAAGAATAGCATAATATGATAGAAAAACTCCAATTAAAACAACCTGAAAATCGACGCAGTTCTCCAACAAATGAGTACGCTTATGAGTCTCATAACAATCCAGAAGAAAAATTGCCAAAATAGGTAGCCATAAAATTGGAACGCTCAACACAAACGCGTTGGCACCGAATAAACAAGAACGGATAAACGGACGAACGGACGGAATAGGAGGATACATATGCGCGAGCTGGCTGACCAAAACCAGATGTATCCTCCGACTGCACAGCATGATTTTCTTCTTGTTTACGTCTTTTTAGTTGGCTTTTTAAGCAGTTGGGTATTTTGTTATTTTTAAATATTTTTTTTATTTACAACATTTTAGTTATTTTCTTTAGAATTAGTTACATTTAAACATATAAGTATTTTATATTTTTGTAATCACCAATTAAAATCCTTCATTTTGATACCCCACACAAAAAAAAATTGGGCCCCCACAATATGGCGCCCAAAATCCGCCATTTTTCTATTTTGCTATTTTAATGTAGCCAGTGACACTCGCGGGGTTAAGACGAATCGATTGACGTAAGAATCATCAAAATCGGCCAACGCGTTTGGTCTCTAGAACGCCATATAGGGACAAACATACATACATAGACTGATAAACACATTACCCTCCTTCGGCAGTCGGGTAAAAAGAAGACTACGTCAAATCTGGCACCAAAGTAGAAACAGATCAGATAAAACCGCATTGACTAAGACAATTGTGGAAAGATCTGATCCACAACTGGCACGACGACACATTGCAGTCTAAGCTGGAATCACTGTCTGCTACTCCTTCAACGACTATTCTTTATGGAAATTCACCAAAACATACGACAGGCCGTAGATTGCAATACCACCCATAAAGAAAAACAACAATGTTTGGGCTCAAACTGCTCAGGAAAAGGCCGATGCATTTGCAGAACACCTGTCCAATGTATTTACCCCAAACGAGACCGACGATCGTGAGTCCGAATCGTAAGTTAATTAAAAGCTTTAAAGCCTATCAAATTTCGTTGCCCCCAAAACCAGTATCAGTGAGAGAGGTTGCCAAAACTAACAGAGAGCTCAAGGACAAAAAAGCACCTGGCTTCGACATAATAACCAAAGAAATTCTAAAAGAACTACCTAAGAAAGCCATAACCATCTTGTTCAATGCAATCCTCAGAGTGCAACATTTTCCCAGGATATGGAAAGTCTCACAAATTGTGATGATCCACAAAATGGACAAGCCAGTGAACGAAGTAACCTCGTATAGACCGATTAGTCTGCTGCCAATTCTGTCAAAGCTGTTTGAGAAAGTGCTGCTACGCAGAATATTATCAATACTTACAGAAAATAAGATAATACCCGATCACCAGTTTGGTTTCCGACAGCAGCACTCTACAGTCGAGCTAATCCACAGAGTTTGTGAGACGGTAAGAAAAGCCCTAGAAAAGAAAGAATATTGCGCATCCGTTTTCCTGGACATTCAACAGGCATTTGACAAGGTTTGGCACAATGGCCTCCTCTACAAAATTAAGAAAAGCTTACCTCATAGCTATCACATGCTGATGAGATCATATCTCTCAGATAGACACGTGAAAGAGGCGGGTTCGACTTCTGGCTTTTACGACATAAGAGCGGGCGTACCACAGGGATCCATCTTGGGACCTATCCTGTATACCCTTTATACGGCAGATCTTCCAACACTATCCGGCTTAACTGCAGCCACGTACGCTGACGACACCGCCATCATGGCATGTAACAATGATCCAGCTGATGCATCAGATACCTTACAGCAGGGATTTCACAAGATTAATGAGTGGCTGCAAACATGGAAATTCAAAGCCAGCACATCTAAGTCTGTGCAAGTCACCTTCACACTAAGAAGGGTTAACTGCCCACCTGTAAAACTAGGATGCACCACCTTACCGCACGAGAACAACGTCAGGTCGACCCAAGTGGGTATGCATTTGGACCGCCGCTTGACATGGAAAAATAATATAAAGGCTTAACAAGAGGAACTCAACATTCAATATAGACTCCTACACTGACTGCTTGGTCGAAACACTAATTATCCAGACAGAATAGACTACTTGTGTACAAAACTGTCCCTAAACCTCTCTGGATGTAAGGCATACAATTGCAGAATATCATACTTCCAACAATAAGCAATGCTCACTGGTTCCTTGCAAATAACGAAATACACCAACAATTACAAATTAAAACAGTTATAGAAGAAATTCAATCAACTGCGGAGAAATACAGACAGCGACTGTCTTGTCGCCCAAATAAAGTAGCAGTCCAACTGATGTACCAAAATTACTCCGACCGTCTCAAAAGGCATAATATCATGAAGCTACAGTCATGTCATTTGCCGAGTTTAATCCAATATCACACCTCATACAGCCTTACAACAAATTGACGTAAAAGATCCAAAATCCATTTACACTTTCAAAAAGAGAGACATTTTAGAGGATTTAAGCTATCTTCGGGTACTGTAAAAATCCAACCTATTTTCTATTGTTTAACCGTTGAGTCGCCCAATGTATTCTAAAAAGAAATAAGTTTTTTCTCATATAAGGGAATGTAATTCTTTTTGAGAAATAAAGTTCTTAAACCATACTGCTTAAGACGTGGTTTGACTTCTCAGTAGATGATTGACCTATAATCATCTACTGCGATGTCAAACCACGTCTTTAGAGCAGTGGTGTGTCAAGTGTGATCTTTTGTGGCACGCACTGTAACATTCTTTATTACCTCATACCTTTCAAACGGCTAGATGGATTTATATAATTAAGACATAATATCATTAGATAAATCTTGATCACCCAAGTGTTGTTCGATAAGTAATGTTAAAAAAACAAACACTGTTGATTTTGGCCACGATATTGTGGGGGTGCCAATTTTTTTTCTTCCAAACCTATCACATGGGGTATCAAAATTAAGGGCTTTATTTGAGGTATTCTGTTTAACTGATAGGCATAGGTCTCACAAAATATTGTGTGAAACACACATTTTTTTTTGTTAAATATGTATAATGTTCGACCGTGATTCGTCGTACCTGCATGGTAGTTGTCCAGGTCTCGCATTAATAAATTAGTTTATAAATATTATACAAAATTAATTCCTGATGTATCCGACATTTACTTTGATAGCAGGGTTATTAGGAAAATGTGGAGATCTTGGGTAATATGTATAAACAACTAGGGAAAAATCTCCTCATCTCTCTATCTAACCCTGAAGAGTGAAGACAGACGTGATGGTAAGTCTTGTGAATAGATCAGTCGAATCGTAATACCTGTTCGGGTTTTCCAAGAGCCTTTGCTAAAACCGGCACGGCTTTTAACACAAAATCTTGAGGAATTTTGCTCCTGGGCACATTAGTTTCGATTCTGAAGTGAGGCATTGTATTGCTTTTTCCTTATTAATTAAATTCGCAATCTAGTAATAGATTCAGACGAGATTCGGCCGGGCGAACGTTTTTCTGAATAAAAAAAATAATTAACTTCAGAACTTCTTCAGAGTCTGAAGAAGTTGTCTTGTGTGACTTGGGTGCAGGGCGTTCAATCTTAGTACAAAAAACTGGAGACAGCAATGGGTACAATGATACAAAATCACGAAGCATATTTATTCAGTGTACAATATAAGTCAAAAAGTGTTTTTTAATTTTGTTGGATTATAATCGTGATTTTACACCTACTAGTTTCACAAGATGGCAGCTCTGATGCAATGTTTACTTTAATTCGAATAGATGGCGCTAAACAAAATCGTAACTTGTCAACATTGCGTAGTTACGGTAGAATATTACTACTAAAATAGTATATTTTTAAACAACTTCTGTGATAATGTTTCCAAAGAATATTTTCAATTAGGGATTATTTTCACGGGTTTTAATTACATTTAACGCACAGTGTGACATTTTATTATTTTTTGATTACATAAAACTCATATAGGAACAACTTTTACAATCATTTTGCAAATATTCATTACGGTGGTGGTAAAATTCCCTTGGTGGTTTTATTAACAATAAACTGGTTACCCCAATTTACAAATGTCTGCTGATATCTGACGCTTGCGCCCGGTATTTTGCGATATTTTGTTTATTTTTGTGATCTTTCTGTGTTATGATGTGCATTTGTCGTTGAGTTGAGCAAAGTTCCTCCGGCTAATCCATATTTGTGACTAGAAAGTAGTTTTTTGAGTGGTTGTGACTGAGACAGACTGTGCTGAGACTCCAGTGTATTTTTAAGTTTGAGATAGGACTCTGTTAGTGCATCATGTCCTCGGATAAGCACTGCTGTGTTTCTGGGTGCAAGGACAGTGGAGGTATGACACATTTTCATAGCCAAATCTTGGATCTTTGCATTTAAAGCAATTCAAAATTAAGTACATTTACCCGACTGCATTGTAATTTTGATTTGCTTTAAAGTAGGTAGTCTTCTTCAGTTTTAGTTTCTCTTCAATATAAAATTTAATTTGTTTCGAAACAATAATATTATGTTCATTATTTAGGAGCTCGTGGCTAAATAATAACAGCCGCACAGGTCGATCATCAAGGTTAAGCAACGCTTGGCGTGGTCGGTCCGTGGATGGGTGACCATTTCAACATACCGAGTTTCCTCCGTGCCTCGGAAAGCACGTTGAGCAGTTGGTCCTGGCTGTCATTTGAAGATCTTTGACAGTCGTTACGAGTAGTCAGAAGCTTGAGATCTGACACCAGTCTAGCCAAGGAGTACCGTGTTACCCAGTTACTGGGTTGTGGAGGTCAGATAGGCAGTCGCTCCATGTAAAACACTGGTACTCAGCTGATTCCGGTTAAACTGGAAGCCGACCCCAACATAGTTGGGAAAAGGCTAGGCAGATTGATCTTGATACCTCATTTTTCTCTTCCAGTCAACCTTCTGTAAATCATTATTCCAATATTTTTAATTGAATTACCTTATAATCGGTGATTGGTATAGGTACTGCAATTTCCCGGGATATCGCTACGTGATCTTAAATGGATATAACTTTTAATATGTGATTTCGCCCACAACAGGTTTTGAAGTGTTATTATTACATGGTAAACACACCATTAATTCTTTTGTTTAAGGTATATTCCTATTAAAAGGCTATTTTATTAGCTTAGTAATTTTTAATTATTTATGTTAAATAAACAATTTCCAATACAGAAAACTTCGATAAAATTAATATCACATCAATTAAAAATATTAAACTCTAATATCAAGATGCTCAGAATCTCGGTTGACCATAAATTGCACTACCTCTTCCAATCACTTTTCAAAATTAAATAAACTGATAAAAATATAAACTAATAATGGCATGCAATTTGTTTCAGGCATGCATGCAGTTCTTCATGGATTTCCAAACCCTGAAAAAGACAGAATACGATTCAATACCTGGCTATATTCAATTGGAAGTGATATTTTGGGACTTGAAAATGCACATATATTCAAGTACCGTCGAGTGTGTCACAGACACTTTGAAGATAAATATCTATGTCGCAATAACCGAATAAGCAATATTGCAGTTCCAACATTATTTTTACCAGGTTTGTTCATCAATAATGTTACTTATATTAAAAGAATAAAATTGCTAATACTAAATATATTAGCATAGGTCTTCGACTGGTTGGAGTGTAGCCTTAGAGGTGCTATGGCTCAAGATTTTTTTTCAAATACACACTCACAAACTTTCACCTTTATTATATTAGTGTGATAAATATCATAACTAAACCAGAAGACGTTGCGTTGGAAGGGCTCCTACTAGGTGGACCGTGACCTGGTGAAAGTTGCGGGGATCCGCTGTATATGAGACGAACAGGAACAATCAATGCGATAAGGCCGCCCATTGTATGTTTTTAGTTTTAAGTTTCTTTTGTTCTTGTTTATTATGGTGTACAATAAAGTGTATATAAATAAATAAATCAATGTTGTGACGTTTGGGGTGGGCCTATGTACAGCAGTGGATGTCTTTCGGCTGATATGATGATGAAACATCTTAACCACACAATTATATGAGTGGCCACTATTGCTTTAACTAATTAATAAACTAGCATCTTAGCAAAATTTTTAATGCAGTTATTCCTTTATACTTTTTCAGGTTTCAAACTAATATCACAACCAAAATTACCATGTGTTGGAAGAAAACCATTGCACGGACTTGTAAATCAGCCAATACCATCAACATCTACAGGTATTATATTACTATAATTTTATATTATTCTTCTAGAGTTCCATATCAGAATATGTCGCTATGGCCTCTATGATGGCAAATAAAATAATTGTGTAAATTTTGGAATGGAACTTACCTTCCGAGTCTATCTTGCATTTGGCACATTTGCAATTGAATATTTGAATAAATATAATTCTACCGATTGGAAATTTATTTATTTATTTATTTATTTTATTTTAAAGAAGGCTTACAGACTAACAAACCAATGACATAAAGAATATAATATTAAACAAATAGCTAATAACAAGCCTCCACATATAGAAATGGAACTTTTTGCCATGAGCCATTACTTATGTTTGTATATATTTTATTTTAGCTCCTGAATCACAGCAGCAGTTAAAGTACACATCTACAAGTATTGTAGAAAATAGAATGCAAAAAGAAAATATTGGTAAGTACTTAGCATTAAATATAATTATTTTGTTTGTTTGTTTTGTGTTTTAGGGTTTCATAGCTGGCACTGTCACTAAATGGAATTCGAACAAACTTTTAGACCTAGTATATAAACTTTGTTTTATCCTTTGAATGCTATTATTCACATAACATAACATTACGCCGGTAATCCCCGAAGGGTTAGGTGGAGGTTAAAAAAGGAATAAAACAAAGTTACACACGTGTGTGCAGGAGAAAAATCGACCCCGAAAATCGCATCATAATCCATTAATTTAGAAGTAGCAAGAGAACACATAACTGGCTCCCGATTAATTACGGCCCGCTCCCTTTCACAACGAGGAGGCCTATGTGCTAGGTGTAGGATCATCATTAGGCTAATGATGTGTATTTGTTCCTAGCCAATAGTCAGTGATTTAAATACTTTATTTATACTACAAACAGTTCTATCTAATGTTATTGCATGACCAAAACACACTTGACTAGCCTTAAGTGATACTGATTTATTAATATATATTTCAGATCCGGCAACAGTAGTATGTGAACAAGACGTACCACCTTCTACTTCTCAAAATACTGAACAAAATTTAGGTAAGTTTTGTTATCATGTATATATATAAAATAAGTTTGGTGTCACTTGATCATGTCAGTAAAAATAAAGGGGTTCCTTAGTTGGGATGAATTTACCCCAAGAACAAACTTGACATTTTAGTTGAAAAACAGTGACTGCTTCGTTGGTGTAGTGGTCGCAAGCGCTACTGCTGAGCATGAGGTCCTGAGTTCGATTCCCAGGTTGGGCAGTGTTAATGGATTTTTCCATCAAGTATTTCTTAGTAGCGGCTGCTACTTACGGAGTCAGCAGATCGCACTTGAACAATCAGTTTTATTATTTTGTTGAATATCCACTGCTCATTTACAAAATATTGTATGTACATTGTTTCTGATTCCATTGTTAAAAGCGTGCACATTAATATTTCAGCTTCGGACATGATATGCCAGGAAATGCCGCTAACTACTCCTCAAAGCAAAAAGAGTGTTCTGAAGGATTTAGGTAAGCTTTTTATCTTTTTAGAAAATGGTACGTAAGGATACAAAAAATCGTTAAAGTTGAGAAGAATATGATTTGAAACCTTTTATTATGTTTCTATTTATATTCTTATACTTTATTGTAAACATAAAATTATGAAAGGTTTTGTGGTAGATATTGCTGTTGGCCATAATACCACTTTTGTACCCCTAGTATTAAGTTCTATCTATCATATCGATACATCTTTCTTGTGACTTTTGTCACATCTCTAACATCAGAACGTAAGTACGTAAACTGTCAAAGCTCTATCAGCTAACGCAAAGAGTTAATTATTTTACTAAATAGAATGTTTTAAATGATACTATACGTCCTCGACGTATTTAGAACTAAGATTCCTTTATTCCGGACAGCCTATGAAATGTATTCCCTGCACAATAATTTCAGTATGTTAGTCGATAACTCACCTGTGGAAAGATTTCCTTTGATTATGTTCTGTTAATACGCTCATTCTACTCTTGCAACTGATAGCCACACACGACATGGTTCATGCAGATAATTAAAAAAAAAAACCTGATATAAACGAAACAAAGGCGTGAAAACAGCTAAAAACATTAATTACAGCTGCTAACCGATGGGATACAACAGTGACTAAAAAGTTATCTCTTTGACGTTCAGGATGGTAGCGTTATGTTTGTCTCTTTTTTTTCATAGCAAGAGAGTTTTTCCATAAGCAAGAAAGAGAGAATTGACAGTTTCTTTTTCGTCGTAAATACGGTATCTCTAGGTTACTATACAAACTCTCTGTCGAGCTGGTAAACAAAAGTCATGACCGCGTCACAGAAAGATGCCTGTGATTGTGTGATGAATAAGATTTAATTTTTGAATCATATATATAGGCTCTGAAAGTACGCCATGTTAAAAAGTATATTCTATGGCAGTTGTTACATGAATACTTTAAACTGTATGTCTAACTGTGTTCATTGTGTGTATATTAATAAAATTATTACTACTTATTTTTTTACTCATAAATAATCATTTTATTTTCTACTTTTCAGGCAGGAAAATATCTGCTAGGACGTGTAAACTCTCCAAGGCAGAAAAAATTTTACAGTTGAAAATAATGGCAGCCAGAAGAAAAATAAATAAATTGAAAAATAAAGTTAAGAAGCAGACAGCGGAAATAAAGGCAGCAAAAAAATTTGTTGCCAATCCTGCAGTACTAGATGTACTTCAGAATTGCTCAAGCACTGCAAAACTATTAATGCGGGTACAGTGGCGAGAAGATAAAAAAAAGGATAAAGGATGCAATTTTTTCCTGTAGCGTGAATCGGCGTTTCACGCTACAGGAAAAAATTGCAGCATTATCGATTTTTAAACAGAGTCCAAAGGCATATAGATTTCTAAGAAAAATATTTATATTGCCCGCAAATCAAACACTCGCAAAAGTGATACAAAAATGTAATCTTCGACCTGGGCTTAATAAAAATATATTTGTACAATTACAAAAGAAGGCCGAAAAAATGAAAATATCAGAAAGATTGTGCATATTGTTATTTGACGAAGTGTCATTAAAAGCACAAATAACATATAATGAAAAAAAAGACAAAATTACAGGGGTAATAGATAATGGCCAGCAAAGGCAACCAGAATTTGCTGACCACGCCCAAGTCTTCATGGTGCGTGGTCTAATTAAAAACTTCAAACAAGCCATTTATTACACCTTCTCAGCAAGTGCCACAAAAGGACCAGAGTTGGCTCAACAGATAAAACATGTAATTACTGAGGTGCAACAAGCAGGGTTTATAGTGGTAGCATCAGTCTGTGACCAAGGGACAAACAATCGTCAGGCGATACGTTTGTTAATAAATGAGACCAGGGGTGTCTACTTACGAAGAGGGGAAACTCCAAAAGAAAATGTAATAATAATCAATGATAAAGAAATCATTCCCCTTTATGACCCCCCACACCTTCTCAAGGGTATGAGTAACAATTTGGTGACAAAAAATTTAACTTATAAAAAAGATGGCGTGACCAAAACTGCCAAATGGTCTCATTTATTACAACTTCATAAAGAAAACCCAGGCTATAAAGGCATAAGACTGATACCAAAGCTAACAGAATACCACTTAAACCCTGAAAAATTAAACAAAATGAAAGTTAAATTTGCATCTCAGGTGTTTAGTCGCACTGTGGCATCCAATATGGGATACCTAGCAGGTAATTGATATTTAGCCATTTTTCTTGATATTGACATTTTATTTTACAGTAGAAACCAGTTTTCAGTAACTTAGTTATAGCACAGATAATATAAATTTCCGCAAACTTTGAAGCGATTCGATCCCCATAGTAAGACATTTCATACAAAACTAACCCCTCCCCCTTACTACCCCTACTACAGTAGTTATAGTGAAATGTTTATTGGGGAATGAAATGTTTATTCTAAATTTGTAACAGAATTATCGAAACCTTCGATTTGCTGCCCTAAAAAGTTTAACAGTCAGAACTACGACAAATGTGTATGTGTGAATAAATAACATTTTTGTTTTGTTTCTTTTTTCAGATAAAGGAATTCTACCCACAGAATGCCAGGAAACCGCAGATTTGCTGTTATTTATGGATAATGTTTTCGACTCTGTCAATGGAAGTTATGCCAAAAATAAAAATGCTAAGCCACTACTAGGCCCAGCTACGCCAACGTCTGCCCATAAAAAGACATGGGCAGAAGCAAAAAGGGTTTTTAACTCGATGAAGTTTGTGACTTCTGCTGGCAGGGTCGAAAGTGTTCCTACCTTGAAAAATTGGGTGTGGACACTGGAGGAAATTCAAGTTTTACTTAATAAATTACGCCATGAATACGGGGTAACATCAGTCTGGTTGCGGCACCTTAATCAAGATCCCCTAGAGAACTTCTTTGGGGCGGTTAGAAGTCACGGGTGCCGCAACGTTAACCCGACATGCGACCAATTTGAGTCAGCTTTTGCCACTCTTCTAATAAATAACTTAAACAGTGTCCACACCCAAGGAAAAAATTGTGAAAATGATTTTTGCGATGCATTATGCTCCTTCGTACTCAATGAAAATACTGAAGCCACGTCGACCTGTACAGTTGATTTAGAAAGTATTTTAGAAATTAATTTTGAAAACCTGGAAAATAAAGAAAATGATCCTAGAATAATTGCACCTCTACAGTACGTCAGCGGATATTTTTTGAAAAAAACAAAAACAAACATTTTTAAAAATTGCTCTGTCTGCAAAAATGATTTCACAAGCGATGATGAAATAGAATATATAAGATACAGGGAGTATGCAGGTCGACGATGGCTTTGTACTCCCAGCAATAATTTAATAAAACTAATATCAAATTTTCAAGATGTAATTAATCATATACTCAAAAATAACCTACAAGCTTATTATTTAAAAGACATAATTAAAATGTCTATAATGTCCTTAGTTGATTTTAATTTCATTAAATGTAACACACATAAAAATAAAATGATTGAATACTTAATGAATACTGTGATTAGATTTATGAATTTTAATTATTGTAAAGTAATAAATAAAATTTTATCTGGGAGAAGGACAGTTGATGATGAAGAGGATAAAGTGCAAATGAAAGCAAAAAAATATCACAATAAATGTTTAAAAAGGAAAAAATAGGACAATTATCAAAAAAAGCAAAATTGTACCCTAAATTGTTAATCTTTACATAATTATGTATGTCATAGGATAATTTAGTAATGTACATATTAATAAAAACATCATTAGCTACATTGTATTTTATTTAACAATCCTTGAAACGAACATTACAGTTCTACATAATAAATTAAATACAAACACACACCTACGCACACTCATACACGCACACACACACACATAACATAGGTGTAGTTCTAACTATATAGATCAGATGGCGCTAGTTTCTTCACGAACGCAAGTGACGCGTTCCACGGAACAAGATTGGTCTCTATTTCAGTATATTATAATGTACTCTGTGCTTGGGTGACTTGTCTGAAGTTCAGACTGAATCTGAAACAAAGATTACTATTATATACAGGGTATAGATGGGCAACTCAGCCTTTTTTTTTGGGGTTCAAATGCAGCGCATGTGTAGCGCCATCTATGAACCGGTACCGGGACTACATATGCATGTGTGAGTGTACGTATGGATGTATTGCGTGTGTATATGTATGTCTATGCATGTGTGTATACGAATGTCTATGTGTATGTATGTGTTGTTTTGGTTGGTAAATTTTATTGGAAATAAAACAATAAAAAAACAAATACAATTTTTATTTATTTAAAAAAAAGTACAGAATAAATAAATTCGAGCATAATGAGGTTTTTAGTATCAGTATCAGCACAATAAAGAAGAAAAGTAAAATTTTGGTTTACAAAAATGCAGAACTTTTTGTTTATTTTTTTAGGAAGCACATTTTTATCAATTATTCATTTAAATAACGTTTTATCAAAAACCCAGATTTCTGCAGATTTTTCCATTGGGATCTCATACTATATGTATTAATTCTTTACAATTTCAATAGATTCATTGGAAACAGGTCTAAACTCTAGTCTCTATATGTAAAAGTTTTGGATGATGTTATTATGTTTTTACAGGAATCAGGGTTTTTGATATAGAACATTATTTTAATGAATTATGGATAAAAACTTAATACATTGGGTACTGCCGGGTTGTCTTTCGAAAGTTAGTCGCCTTGTACCTTTAATTAATCAAATTGTAATGATTTATTTTTGTATTGTAAACAAAGACCCTACTATAGAACCCAGCAGCAATGTATAATTTTTTTATCTATTATTTATTTTAATAACGTTTCATCAAAAACCCTAATTCCTGCAGATTTTTCACTTGGGATCTCATACCATATGTATTAACTCTTTACAACTTTAATCAAGATGCAGTGGAAACATCCAAACTCTTAACAGTCTCTAGGCGTAATAAAAATCTGCAGGAATCAGGGCTTTTTATAAAACTTTATTTAAATGAATAATTGGTAAAATTTATATATTAATGTATATAATTTTTACTGTACTACCGGGATGTCTTTCGAAAGTTAGTCGCAAGTACCTTTATTTAATTAAATTGTATGTTTTTTTTTGTATTTTAAACAAAGACTTACTAATAGACCCGGCGGCAATGTATAACATTTTTATCAATTATGCATTTAAATAGTGTTTTATCAAAAAAACTGATTCCTGTAGATTTTTGCCTTCGCATCTCATACCATATGTTTTAATTCTTAACTGCTGCGCTATTTCAATCAAGATGCATTTTAAAAAGATCCAAGCTCTAAAGAGTACCTATGCGTAGTTCACAGTAACTTTACAGGTTCTGGATGTTGTATATAAAATCTGTAGGAATCAGGGTTTTTGATATAACATTATTGAAATGAATGTTACTAATATTATAGACAACGAAGTAAATGGCAACGAAGGCAATACTCCTGGGTTAATGGTGTCACAAAATTTCGTCGTTTTCAGTATAGGCAGATTATAGTTCCATAAATTGTGGTTAGGTGAGGTTGAGATCACACAGTCCTGTAAATTTTATCTTCTATTATCGCGCAGAAACTGTCAGTCATGCTGTCAAATAAATCATCGAAGGACATGAGTAGATCTGCTGCGGCGTTACTTTCTTTTTCAAGGACTCCACATTCTGCAAATGTGAAAAAATATATTAACACAACTGAAATTCGGCATTTACAGATCGTGTAAAGAAGATAGACAACAGCATCTTTGTTTGTGCTAAGAACATACTGCAATCAGTAATATGCCTACCAAGTGTAGAGTATACAAACTGACTGATATTGTCACGATTGAAACTGATATTAAAGACAGATAGCAAACGAAAAACTGTAACTTTCAAACAATGATTAATGAATAATAGTAAACTGCTTACCTGCCATAAGTCCAAGGGTTACTCCAACTGATTACTTGATTACAATGGCTAGCTTATTGAGTTCCTTGTTGAGTTCTTTTCCTGAAACATAATTAAATATCTATATTTAGTTGAAGACCAAGTGATTGTGCTTGCAGCTCAAGAATAATATTACAATATTGTCAATATTTATTATTTGTTCCGACCAAAATAAACTATTTAACGGAAAAATCAAACTGTCTTCCAAAATAAAACATCATTACAAAGTGAAAAATAACTTTCTTTTCCGAATTATTTAGTCTTTAGAAACTATTGTTTTTCGCTTTTCAACGTTTTTTTTTTTTGGAAGACGGTTTGAATTTTTTTTTATATTTAACTTTTTGGTTTTAGTACCTCAAATTGCCATAAAAAATATTTACAGGCAAAGTAAATCTCATGACGATTCCAATAAGCCCAAACACGACTAGAATACATGTTTTTATTATGGAGTTTTATGGAGTTCCAGTGCCTACCTGGGAATGGTACTATTCCATAAATTGTGGTAAAGTGAGGTTGGGGTCACACAGTCCTGTATTTTTTTTCTCCTTTTATCGCACTGAAACTGCCAGTTATCCTGTCAAATAAATCATCGAAGGACATGAGTAGATCTGTTGCGGCGGTACTTTCTTCTTCAAGGACTCCACATCCTGCAAATGAGAAAAATATATTAACACAACTGAAATTCGGTATTTACGGATCGTGTAAAGAAGACAAGCATCTTTGGTTGTGCTAAGAACATACTGCAATCAGTAATATTCAAATTACCATAAAAAAATATTTAGAGGCAAAGTAAATCTCATGACGATTCCAATAAGCCCAAACAAGACTAGAATACATAGTTTTATTTTGGAGTTCCAGTGCCTACCTGGGAATGGAACTATTCCATAAATTGTGGTGAAGTGAGGTTGGGGTCACACAGTCCTGTAATTCTTTTCTAATTTTATCGCGCTGAAACTGCCAGTTATGCTGTCAAATAAATCATCGAAGGACATGAGTAGATCTGTTGCGGCGGCGGTACTTTCTTCTTCAAGGACTCCACATACTGCAAATGAGAAAAAATATATTAACACAACTGAAATTCGGCATTTGCGGATCGTGAAAAGAAGATAGACAACAGCATCTTTGTTTGTGCTAAAAATATATACTGCAATCAGTAATATGCCTGCCAAGTGTAGAGTATACCTGACTGATATTGTCACGATTGAAACTGATATTAAAGACAGATAACAAATGATAAACTAACTTTCAAACAATGATTAATGAATAATAGTAAACTGCTTACCTGACATAAGGTCAAGGGTTACTATAACTAATTGACTGAATACTTGATTACAATGTTTACCCTTATTTTCGGGATTAATTCCGGCAACACGTGGTGAGATTAGCTTAACCACTAGCCTTAAACCTTTATAACTTGGACACTTTTTGTACATCTTCACATTGTGGTCCCATTTCGCAATGCATTCTTGGCCGTTAATAGTAAATTTAACGTCTTTAGTGATCAGATTATTTGTAATCCCTTTTATTAGGTGAGTCGATCATTTGATGTGGAAGCTAGGGTCGGCTTGCTTATTATAGCTTCAATGTTGAGTTCTTTTCCTGAAATAAAATTAAAATATCTATATTTAGTTGAAGATCAAGTGATTGTGCTTACAGATCAAGAATAATATTAAAATATTGTCGATATTTATTATTTGCGACAAAAAAAACATTTTAACAAAAAAAAAAAAACTGACTTTCAAAAAAAACACTGCAAAGCGAAAAATAACTTTCTTTTCCAAATTCGGTGTTTTTGATACATATCGTTTTCCGTTTTTCAACGGTTTTTTTGAAAGATGGTGTGAAAACTTTTAAAAATTTTCATTTTTTGGTTTTGGTACCACAAATTACCATAAAAACTATTTATATGCAAAGTTAATCTCATGACGATTCCAATAAGCCCAAACACGACTAGAATACATTTTTTTATTTCGGAGTTCCAGTGCCTACCTTCCGGCTTCAGATCTATTTCATCTATATATGTATCAATCGCTATATGTATGCCTATGATATTGGAGGTGTTCCCTCAATTTCCATGAGATCCCATCATCAGATCCTGATCTGATGACCATGGAACTACCAGGAAGTATCAAACAAAGGAAGAGTTTACCAAATCGATCCAGTCGTTTGAGAAATCGGGCAACATAAATAATAATTAAAAAACTCAAAAACCCAACTGCTTAAAGTGAACTAAAAAGACGTAAACAAGAAGAAAATAATGCTGTGCAGTCGGAGGATACATATTCGCGAGTTGGCTGACCAAAACCAGATGTTTTCCAATTTTAATGTAGCCAGTGACACTCGCAAGGTTAAGACAAATTGATTGACGTAAGAATCATCAAAATCGGTCAACGCGTTTGGTGTCTGGAACGCCACATAGGAACAAACATACATACATAGACTGATAAACACGTTACCCTCCTTCGGCAGTCGGGTAAAAAAGATTCCGACTTGAGAACCGCCTCCCTTTTTTTGAAGTTGATTAATAAGTGCATTGATGAATATATATAAAGTTAACAATTACTAGTATTACCTTGGATATGTAGTGTTCAATTCCAATTTAGACAGTCCACCAGTCGGATACTTATGAATCTCTTCAAAATGTCTATGAAAGACATGTTTGTTGTCATAGATACAATGATGATCCAATAAAACTAATTCACCACCAATATCTAAAACCCCAACTTTTAAATTTCTCTTCACTTGTCTCTGGATTCAGAAACAGGTGTAGCGGCACATCTGAAAAACATAAAACAATTAGGTGTATAACTTAAATCAGTCACTGGAGGAACGAGGAAATATACCTTATTCAGCAAGAGCTTGAGACAAAGAACATAATAATCTCTTCGGATTAAGGATTATATATACTATATTTTGACTAAGCATGATATTCATGACGTTAGTTTTCAAAATATTTTGTTTTGTTTTTCCCTTTGACTAATTAATACAGCCATATTTACATAGGTACTTTTAACTCTGATTTAATGTGATCAATGAGTCTTCAATCCACATGATCACTAATAGTTGCACTTGTGGGTAGCTAACTAATTTAACCTAACCTAGCTTTATCAATGCTGTGAAACTCTGTTATTGGCTTATAAGATAATTCTCATCATCTCGCTGTCACTGTGCAGTGTAAGCGCACAATAAGATGCTAGTAACTTTGACGCAAGTGCACAGGGCTGTTCATTGACAGTGCAATGAGCAATATAACTCATGTAATTTAGTAATAAGCTGTTGAGTTTCCAAATAAATAAAACTTTTCTAAAGATTCATTAAAATAATTTCTGACAAAAAGAAATTGTGTTAAGCTAATCTAATTGCAACACTTATTTCCGAAGTAAGTTTTGATTTTTTCATAAGATAGTTTTGTATAAAAGAAAATATAGTAAGATTGCTACACTTGGTACACTTTTTCCCAAGCCAAGTAGAATGAGTTAGATTTATATAATACTAGTTGTGCCTGAGGCTTTGCTCCCGTCAACCCTACCTACAGTACCTACCTATTACCTACAATTATGTCAACCTACCTACAATAATTATGCCAAGTTAAACTACAGCACACCCAGATACACACCTGGAAGTGCTGTGGTTTAACTTGTTACAATTCAATCTATTTGGGAGACTGCGACAGCAGACAATTTATATTTAATATAAAAATGGATAAAGTGAGAAATAAGTTTTTGCACAAATTGCACCAGTGATAGAAAATCTTAAAGGAAACCGTCTGACCTGGTAATGTTCGTACGTCGTGTGATGAGGAGGGATGAAACGCATGTTACTAAAAGGGGTCAGCCAAAGAAAAGAGGGATAGACTGTGTGAGGAGTGATATGAAAGAAAAGGGAGTCCGTGATAGCGTGACGGGGGACAGGTCGGTATGGAAGAAGAAAACTTGTAGCGCCGACCACAAGTAACATAAAGGGCAGGAAAATATAAATAAATGATAGAAAATGATCAAGAACAGTCTCAATGCAGATATTTTTCTGCAATGCAGAAAGACAAACAAAATTAACTTACCGTCTTTACCAATCACAGTACATCCAGGTACACAGCAAGAATTTTGTGGCATAGTGTGGATTATGATAAAATATTTATATTATTTATATAAATGGCACTTGCGAAATAATGAGAACTTTATTGCAAAAAGAAAAAAAATACGCGCGGTTAGTTATACTCTCGTGCAGCGGCCATTTGTAATTTAGGTGTGCCCATATAAACAAAAGGTTTGCATTTTATTTTAACCAAAATATATCTTCTGCATTATTGTGCTGATAATAAAAACCTCATTATATTGTAATAATTTTTTTCTGTTATTTTCTATATTTACTTCAAGAATAACATGTGATTATAATTTTATTTTTTGATTTAGGTTTTTTTTATATCTGACAAAACTCCCAGCATCGGCGTAATATATTTAACTATGGCAACACCGCAATTTTGGTTCCGGTACCGGTTCATAGATGGTGCTGTTTTAAATCAAAAAACGGAATTGAAATTTTGTTCTAAGGCGGAAACACATTACTGTGGCGTGGCGTGGCGTGTCGCGCCAGATGCCTATCGGTTTCATACATTTAGTATGGTTAGAGGCACATTTGAGTGTCGTGGCCCAGCGTGGCGCGTCCTGGCGTGGCGCGGACTGCCCGCGACCGATTGCGCCACAGCCCCCACCACCGCTCTGGCGCGACACGACACGCCAGGCAAATGTGTTTCTACACCGCGTGGCTCGTGGCGCGCCATTCAATGACGTGAACTCGTAGCGGACGCTTGTATGCTGCGTGTTGAAAATTACCGACGAGCTTATTGAACTTGTACGTCAACGTACAGTTTTCTTGTTAGATACTAATTAGTGTTGTATTTGTATTGTTTTATGCCCAACTAGCATGTTCAATCATATAGAATCCTAATTTTAACATTAAAAGTTGATATATATATAGATTTTAAAGAATTGATAAGAGATATCATACTTAATAATTACGCGAGGAACTTGAAAACGTAAATTTTTGTTTGTGGAGATTATATGATGAAGTTAGCGTCAAATGAAAGGTCTTTGTCAAAAACCATTTTATCCGTTTGAATCATGTAAATCGGTCCACAC
The DNA here is from genome assembly GCA_949775005.1 of Orthosia gothica. NCBI lineage: Eukaryota > Metazoa > Arthropoda > Insecta > Lepidoptera > Noctuidae > Orthosia > Orthosia gothica. The sequence continues at coordinate 16,649,798 of OX459059.1, forward strand.
GTTGCCGAGATAATCGCTTATCATTATAATCAAAATGCAAACAAACCGGTTTTTTTATGTTTTTGTCCTAAAAACTTTTAAATTGGGAATGACCTTGCCTTCTTTTTTAGGGTTCCGTACCCAAAGGGTAAAAACGGGACCCTATTACTAAGATTCCGCGGACCGTCTGTCTGTCTGTCACCAGGCTGTATCTCATGAACCGTAATAGCTAGACAGTTGAAATTTTCACAGATGATGTATTTCTATTGCCGCTATAACAACAATGAAAACAAATGAAAACAGAATAAAATTAATATTTAAGGGGGGCTCCCATACAACAAACGTGATTTTTTTGCCCTTTTTTGCGATAATGGTACGGAACCCTTCGTGCGCGAGTCTGACTCGCACTTGGCCGGTTTTTTTTTTTATTTTGCTCTAAAGTAGTTTAATTGCTAGGAGAAATTTATTTATTTATTAACATTTCATGCAACTTAAAGGTACATAGGCAGACTTAAAGCTTAAGGTATTCTCTACCAGTCAACCAAGATGGTGGAAGGGTGGTGGAGATATAACATGGCAGGTGCATAGAAATAAATTGATGGTCTTCATCGAAATCATCATCCGAATCCGAAGTTAATATTATGTACGTCTACACGTTGCAAAGGTTCGATGTATACTGATACAGAAATAGCGCCATGGCGCGCCACGACACGCCAGCTTAGTGTGCACACTCAGCGCCACGCCAGTATGCGCCACGCCACGCCACGCCACAGTAATGTGTTTCCGCCTTAAGTTACCATAGCATGATCTGAAACTGAAACAGAAAGAGAAACTCGACGACACAGTCGACACGCTCAATGTCAAACAATGTCACTGAAATGTCATTTCTTTTCTGTCAAAAAACTATAAATTTCATCGATAGATGGCGACAGTTAATTTGACAGAACACCGAGAAAAACCCAAGAATTTTTAGAAATAGTTTTATCATAATCAGAAAAACGAGATTTAGTGAATGGCATAATAATGGTATTTTTTTTTATTACTCGGTAGTCCGTACAAAATAAAATATTTTATGATAAATTTACCGCAAAATATGTATCTGGAACGCGGAGATAATGATTCTTTGGTTGTCTATGGTCGGTGAAATCCGGTGAAACGTGAGTCAGTGTGGTACTCTTGACCTGGGGATGGATGCTAATAATATCGATAAAAACAATGAAGGATATTATTTTATCAATAGAATGTGACCTAAATACTTTGATTACTAGATTTAGGAGAGATTTAATAACAAAAAGTAATGGCTTAAAAGAAGATGTAGTGCAAAAAATAAAAGAGTAGCTTAGACAGTTTAGTCATGTTGAGAGGTTTAATGAAAGGCGAGGAAAAGACCAGGTTTCATAAAAAGGAATTTTATTTCCTGTTTTGTTAAAGTATTTTTTTTAATTTTATTTTATTTACTAACAGGGACGCCTCACAGGTGAACTTCATAAGATTACCGTTTTTCTCAGTCTCAACTCCCAAACTATTTGATTCCATTTTGTTCCGACCTTTTTTTTGATGTCGTCTTCCCACCAAGAATGAGTTCTTCCTTTATGGCGTATGCCCAGCGCAGTACATCGTATGACTATGATCATTTAAATAAAACTATGCTTACGCCATGGATATGTTACTGTAAAACCCGAAATACGGTAAATACTACGAAAAACCCTTTACCGGTAAAAGATCTTACTGGTTAAAGTCCAAAATGATCTATGATAATCACAAATTTCGAGCTTTTACCAGAATTCACGCGGTAAATATTATTATTTCCCTTAGTGACATGTGTGCTTCTACTCTACGGAACATAATCCGTCTTTGATACCTCTGTATAATAGTCTTAAGTGACTGAATGAAGGTTATAATGGTTAAAATTATTAAAAACCACGTTTAGGATAAAAGAGAACGCCATCAATTCAGCTATAACAATGTTGGACATAGTGAGGTGTATGTATGTCCTTTACTCAGTAATAAACTAGCATCCAATAGCAACGGTGGTTTCATTTTCTAGCCGACAGATAACATAAATTCCATATTCACCTTAGAAACTTTGAATTATTAGCTCGACATTCGAATTATCGATACCGTTACATCCCTAAAGTTTTTGGAGTGGCGTTATGAGTTGTCCAGTTGTCTATGCCGCAAACCAAACTCAATAATAAACTCATGCGCTTTGTTTATGCTTTTGTGCAGTCACTGCAGTCCAAGATAGCGCGTTATTGACACTTTTGGCACGTTTTAATGCCTCAGTGGACTATATTTATACCGAATTGTGCTTTGTTTTACCCAGTCTCAGTAGTCTAATCGTGAAATACGGGTCTCGGCAATTTTTGACTGGTTTATTTCAACCTATTTGTTGAGTTTATCACTAGAGTTGATTGGTTATTAAGAATTCAACATGGGGGCTGAACAATCTACAACCGAAAGAAGATATAATGCCGTGCCACCGTAAGTGTTCTTGATTATTTCTTTCTTTCGGTATTTAAAGTTAAAATACTTCACAGATTTTTTCCTTGAGATTGCACATACCACAAATAACAAAAGAAATCTTTTTGAATTTATGATATAACAACATTATAATTGTAAATTTAGGTTTTTATCATAATTACCTACTAGCATTATCATTATTTTAGGTACCTACTTATGAACGCTATTTGTTGGCAATTATATTAGTTATGTCAATATTATTGAAACAGGATGTAATTATTTGAGGAGTTTCAAGGATGGTGAATGGTGAAACTTAAAGTAGGTTCACTTGTTTTTAGGGTTCCGTACCCAAAGGTTAAAAACGGGACCCTATTACTAAGACTTCGCGGTCCGTCTGTCTGTCTGTCTGTCACCAGGCTGTATCTCAAGAACCGTGATAGCTAGACTGTTGAAATTTCCACAGATGAAGTATTTCTATTGCCGCTATAACAACAAATAAAAACAGAATAAAATAAATTTTAAGAGCCCCACTTAAAATTTATTTTATCCTATTTTTATTTATATACATATATACCCATACAACAAACGTGATTGTTTTGCCGTTCTTTTTTATTACTTTAGTTTTATCCAAGATGGCGGGTTATTTTATTTTAAGAAAAAATATCAAGTTGTACAGCTCGATTCAAGCTTAATGGCGGCTGTGAAGTTCGCTTTTCAATACGCAGTACTTACCTCACTTATCAAGTTATCACCCCTGCTAGGGTTGGCCTTAGTATCCATGATCCTCATTTTGGGGTTGCTCGGAGTTGTTTTTTATAGGGGTTGGTTTCCTCTTTCAAACGACACCCCCATAACCCTAGCAAACGCGTAGTTTTTATCTTATTTGTGATTAAAGATACTTGCAATGGAACGTCATTATGCGTTTGCATGCTACCCGAATCGGGGCACCCCGACCTCACGTAGTTTTTTGACTGCTACCCCTAATCTGTACATAAAACCGGAGGCGTGAAGGGAGAGCAACCCCTCTGCTCACCGCCGCAGCTACGGCTCACACGGGTGCCTATGTTTTGAAGGCCGAAGGGGTTGCGCTTCCTACTGCGCTGGAGACGATGCAGAAGCAACTTTAAACGTGTTTTAAATTTACACTGTTTATTGCGTTGTTTTTGTGTACATAACCTCAAAACTTAAAACTTGAATAGTATGAAAACTTTTTATTTGGTAGGGAGGGAAAAGGATTCTTGAATTTTAAGTATTTAATCATTCCACCTACCATTGCCAAATTGTGTTGGGGTCAGCGGGGTGTCGAACTGTTGATCGAAATCGTGTGAACCGCAGCCTAATTGTGTAAGTAAATTCGGCAAACGAAACAATCTGTTTCTTTCCCAAAAACACACACATACACAAAAAAGTTGAATCTTTATTCAACTTTTTTGTGTATGTGTGTGTTGTATTTACTTTTTGTATTTACTTACACAATTAGGCTGCCGGTCTACCACCGAATTTATGTTGAAAGGTGCACAGTGCATACCTATCATCATTCGACTTGTATTCGACTGATAGGTCGACCGTCGATTCAAAGTAAAGTAAGTGTTCCGAACGGCCATAAGATTTGATCCTGCCTGTAACGCCACACACAAACTTTTATAGTAAGTACATACTTCGCGTTGACCGTTGATCAATTAACACATTCTTGTGCTTATCGCTTCCACGAGCTTAAGTAATGCGACTCCACTGATGTTAGCCTTCAAAGATTAAACGTACAAAGGCTGCGTTGAAAGATATCACTCTAAAATAAAGAATATTTGTTTGTGATATTTTTTTAGTAGTAGGTATTAGGTATGTCGTATGTAATTCTTAGGCTCTAGTGTTGCCATACTGTAGGGACCAAAAATCTGTACATCTGACCCTCAGATCAAATAAAAAGTCAAGATGGAACGTTAAAAACAACAAAGTGACGCCGGTTCAAGCTATGCCTTGCCGTACAAATACACAATTACACGCACTCACGTACAAATAAATTACGCCTTACCTTGTCAGTCGAGCTTTATTATTTGATCTGTGAGCTCGAATCGCTTGCAACGTTCCATCTTGACTTTTATTTGATCTGAGTTAGTTGGCTTTTTACCCGACTGCCGAAGGAGGGTAATGTGTTTATCAGTCTATGTATGTATGTAAGTATGTATGTATGTATGTATGTTTGTTCCTATGTGGCGTTCCAGAGACCAAACGCGTTGGCCGATTTTGATGATTCGTACGTCAATCGATGCGTCTTAACTCTGCGAGTGTCATAGGCTACATTAAAATTGGGTAATAGAAAAATGGCGGATTTTGGGTGCCATATTGTAGGGGCCCAATTTTTTTTTTTCTTCCAAACCCATCGTGTGGGGTATCAAAATAAAGGGTTTTAAGAGGTGATTTCAAAAATATATAACACCTATATGTTTAATCGTATCTAATTCGAAAAAACTAACTAAAAAGTTATAAATAAAAAAACTTAATTAACAAAATCAAAAAACCCGACTGCTTCAAAAGCGAACTAAAAAGTCGTAAACAAGGAAAAAATCATGCTGTGCAGGCGGAGGATACACCAGATTTTGGTCAGCCAGCCGGCGAATATGTATCCTCCGACTGCACAGCATGATTTTTTCCTTGTTTACGACTTTTTAGTTCGCTTTTGAAGCAGTCGGGTTTTTTGATTTTTTTAATTAAGTTTTTTTATTAAGCAGTCGGGTTTTTTGTTATTATTGTTTTTTTTTTGACGTTTCGGGTGCTCAGTTATTTTGATCGAGCTGTAAACAACACGATCTCAACGCTCCACAATGAATGTAGGCGCGCAAGCGCTTGGTAGGTACCTACACACTAAACTAACTAACTACCTACACACACAAGCACAGTTCATACAAGACTGTGACGCCGTATCAGCTAATAGATTGCCAATATGACCGCGTTAGCTCACTATCTTATAAGTAGTTGGTAATAACAGATACCCCTTTTGTTAGTAGTGCCCAATGATTCAATAAATGTGAATGCCATTTGCTTAAAGTTTATTAGCCAACTACCAAACAGTTCATAGTCGTGGGCACAGATAGACAGATGAATTGACAGACTCATTAGATACAAAAGTCTAAAGGTGAACGCGCACGGCGCGCACCTAGACGCACCGCAGGAGCCGCACGCGCCGCAGTCATCACTTTTTCTAAAGGCATCTACTTCTGTACATCTTATTATATCAACATCTTGTATGTATATGTATAAACGAACTGTCAGAAAAAGACCAGTCTGTTGCTGTACTATGCATAACAGAGCACTTTATGATGTCTGGTCATGAAGACCGCCTTGTGGTACCGAATTATACATTGGCTGCATGTTTCAGTAGACAAAATAGCAAAAGAGGTGGAGCTTGTATTCTGGTCCGATCTGGTCATTTGTGGAAGGAGTTGCTAGAGGTTTCAGAACTTTCAATATCGAATGTTGTAGAATGCTGTGCAATTGAATTGACAAGTTATAGGGTAGTTATAGTATGTATTTATAGAGTACCAAAAACAGGGCATTTAAATGTATTTTTTAGTAAATTAGAGCAACTTTTAAGGCGACTGACAAGAAGAAATTGTAGGAATATTGTCATAGCAGGCGATATAAATATTGACGTTTTAAAAAATAATAATATGACTTCCGAACTAAAATATCTCTTAACAAGTTTTAATATGACATTAGCAATAGAAAAACCAACTAGGATGCAAAGCCAGACCTGCATTGATAATTTTGCTCACAATTTTGAGAAAAAATGCAGGACGGAGGTGATAGAATTTGGCCTTTCGGATCACACTGCGCAACTTCTGAAATGTCCCGTACGTTTGAACTGTGTTCTGAAATATTGGTATACATCACAACGGGATTATTGCCCAGAAAATATTATTAGATTTAGAACCTGCCTGGAAAAACTAACTTTCTCTGAAATCTATAATAATGATGATCCAAATAATGCATTCAACTTATTTTTTGAACAATTTAAATTATTTTATGACCTGTGCTTCCCCCGTAGACGTATTAAAATACCAACAACCCAAAAACCAAAATGGATATCGCGAGGACTTAAACTATGTAGCCTAAAAAAAAGGCAATTATTGTGGACGTCTAGACATAAACCTACTCAAATAAATAAAGCAAAATATTCGAAGTATACAAAGATATTTAAAAAAATTATTAACCTGACTAAACGATCTCAAAATAATCACAATATTAAAACTTCTGACAATAAAAGCAAAATGACATGGAAAATTATAAAGAACTCTAAATTAAATCTACCTAATGACTCAATAAATGCTATAAAAATTGACAATAAAACGATTGACAAACCACAATTAATTGCTGAAAAGTTCAACGATTATTTCATAGAAAAAATTGTGCCAATTCCTGGAGCAGGTAAAAGATCGAACGCGTACATCACAAATAAACAAAAATCAATGTTCATGCCTCCATGTCAGCCGATACAAATTTTCAACATTATAAGATGTATTAAAAGCACCAATAGTGTAGGGTATGACGAAATTTCTACAAAAATTATAAAACAGGTTGCCGACTTAATCGCACAACATTTGTGTCATATTCTTAACCTTTGTATAAGCCACGGTGTTTTTCCAGACCGCCTTAAGGTATCCATTGTGAAACCTATATATAAAAAAGGCAATAAGCAACTAATGCAGAATTATAGACCTATTGCGCTTCTGCCAATTTTTTCCAAAATATTCGAGAAATATATTTATAATGAGCTTTATAGTTACTTAGAAAAACAAAAGATTCTCTGTAACGAACAAAAAGGTTTCCGAAAGAACATGACTATAAACATGGCAATTTATGACTTCTTAAATAAAATTATGACTAATATTGATAATAAAACACCGGTCTGTTCTGTGTACTGTGATATGACGCAAGCTTTTGATTATGTTGACCATTCAATTCTATTAAACAAACTTGACTCCTATGGTATAAGAGGTAACGTTCTCAGCTTATTAAGCACGTACCTATCAAAAAGAAAACAGTATACCGCTATAACAAACTTAAACTTAAAGACTAAAGAAGAAGTGACATACCTGTCTAAAGAACGCACTGTATACTTTGGTGTGCCACAGGGTAGTGTTTTGGGACCGCCATTATTTCTAATTTATATTAACGACCTGCCCAAAGCTATAGACTTCCCAATGACACTCTTTGCTGACGATAGCACGATTACAATAGCATGTGATAAACCTAATTCGTATGAAGCTGATGTTAACAATGCGGTAACTTCAATCATCTCTTGGCTGGATAATAATAACCTAAAAATAAACCTTGAAAAAACACAAATAATGCACTTTGCTCAAAAAAAACCTAGTTCAAAGATGGAGGTTCAATACCAGAATATCAAAATTCAAGATGTCAATAGTGCAAAATTTCTAGGTTTGGTAATTGACAGGCACCTCAATTGGAAGGATCATATTGAAGCGCTTTGTAAGAAAATTAGTAGCTCATCTTATGCATTATATAAACTTGCCCCCACAGTTAACATTGATACACTACTTACAGCGTACCATGGTATTGTAGCGTCTGTGCTAAGATATGGTCTTATATTTTGGGGTAACTCCACAAATAGGGAAACCGCTTTTAAAGCGCAAAAGCGATCCATAAGAGCCATGTTCAGGCTACAAGTAACGGACAGTTGTGAACCGTTTTTTAAGAAATACAAAATTTTGACACTGCCGTCTATGTATATTTATGAAACTGCCTTATTTGTCAAGCTGAATTCACACCTTTTTCCCAACCTATCAGATACAGTAAAACGTAACAGGCGAAATGATATGTTGCGCGGACGTAGAGCAAAAACAGCGTTAATGTGGAAAATCATGTTTTGTTTAGCTCCGCAAGTTTTTAACAAAATCCCAAAGCAAATTAAACAGTTAAATTTAAATGGGTTTAAAAAGGAGCTTAAAGAGTTACTATGTAAAAAGTGTTATTACAATTTAAACGACTTTTTAAATGATACTTTGACATTATAATCTAATTGTAATCTCTTTTTTATAACAGATAGCTTGACATTCCATTTTGAAATTGACATTTTTTTAATTATTATTTATTTTTGACATAATAATATTTACTGACTCTGACATGCCTTTAATTGTAACATTAATATTGTCATGTAATTGTATCAACTCAAGCCTGATATTTCTATTTTTGCATTGTGATAATTTATTTTGTGTACCTGAAATTTGCACGCCCCATGTGGCAGAATGTGATGAGACCTTTATGTTATTTGAGACCTTGTATTGTACCATGTTCGGACAAATAAATGAATTTGAATTTGAATTTGAATCTTTGTTTTTAGACATAATGTGCTATGAATATCGTTCATCATTTATTTTCATTGCTTATATATTTGTTTGTATGTATTTATGTATCTTTTATTTAGCATATGTATTTATTTGTGTTTCTAGAAAGTATTATTGTATCTACATTATGTTTATTGTTGGTATTGTCGCACCAATGACAACCCCATGTCATGTCCAGGTAATCTCTGTCCATTCCAGGTTGCCTGGAAGAGATCGCGGTATGCGATAAGGCCGCCCATTGTATATTTTTAGTATTAAGTTTCTTTTTCTTGTTTGTTATGGTGTACAATAAAGTGTATATAAATCTATATATATAAAAATCAATTGCTGTTCGTTAGTCTCGCTAAAACTCGAGAACGGCTGGACCGATTTGAATAATTATTTTTTTGTTATGTTCGCCAGAATACAGGGAAGGTTTAAAAGCAAAAAAAAAAAAGTTTGGTTGGATAGGGTAGGTAGGTAGAGTAGTGTAGTGTAGGTAGGTAGGTAGGTAGGTAGGGTAGGGTAGGGTAGGGTAGTGTTGGGTAGAGTAGTGTAGGATAGGGTAGTGTAGCGTAGGGTAGGGTAGTGTAGGGTAGGGTAGGGTAGTGTAGGGTCGGGTAGGGTAGGTAGGTAGATAGGGTAGGTAGGTAGAGTAGTGTAGTGTAGGTAGGTAGGTAGGGTAGGGTAGGGTAGGGTAGGGTAGGTAGGTAGGGTAGGTAGGTAGAGTAGTGTAGTGTAGGTAGGTAGGTAGGGTAGGGTAGGGTAGGTAGAGTAGTGTAGTGTAGTGTAGGTAGGTAGGTAGGGTAGGGTAGCGTAGGGTAGGGTAGGGTAGTGTTGGGTAGAGTAGTGTAGGATAGGGTAGTGTAGGGTAGGGTAGGGTAGTGTAGGGTAGGGTAGGGTAGGGTCGGGTAGGGTAGGGTAGGGTAGATAAATGTGTGGTGTTTTTATGGCAAAACAAAGTTTGCCGGGTCAACTAGTAAATAAATAAATATATCAATATTTTCCATACGGATAGTAGTCACTCAGTCATTGCGCAAGAAACAGTTTGTCATCGAGTATACTGCTTAGAGTAAGCGAGATAGGAAAATGCGACAAACATAAGCGAGTGCAAGAGACAGTTATACAATGCTATCTTCAACTTCAACATTGACACAAATAGCTACAGCGCAGGGTTTTGCAGAGAATTCAGAGACACAAAGATCCGTTGTGCTATGCTATACGGATGACGTCTCCGCGCCGAATCTGATGACGTCATCAGCACGCGCTGGTGGAATCCGTATACCTACAGCATTTTGCTGAAATGCGGGTCGTACGGCGCGGATAAGTTGCGCGAGGCTGCATACGATTTCATATAAAGATTTATACAATTCGATGACTGCAGCGCATGCGGCTTCTGCGGTCGCCTTATTGCGCGTTCACCTTAAAACGTATACATCCCTCCTGGACACAGCCATAACAGGACAAGCTATTATTTGAAAGCGTAGCGTAGTATACAGGTTTGTACATTGCAATCACTTTATAATGGCCTCATTATCATCATCATCATTTCAGCCGACAGATGTCCACTACTAAACATAGGCCTCCCCAGGTGAGCTCGCCGTCCGATAAGGACCAGGCCCGAGTCGACGGCGCGTAGTGTTCCACGCGCGCCTCAAAGAGATTTCAGCAAATTGACGGGGTCCGCTAGGGCCGATGCCTGTCTGGGTCGCGGATAAATTTGAAAAAGAGTTACCGCGGCCCTGGCTCAAGCAACTGAAGGAACACGGGTGTGTTGTAGTCAGTAAAAGTCTGACAAGCCCGACGCGACGAAGTCATTGGATGATTTCCAACCCAAAAAAAAAGGCCTCCCCAGGTGGCGGCACATAGCGGCTCGCCTCATGGCCCATCATTATCTAATTCAACCCTTTTTGTTCAGGCCGCAAATGTCTGAGGCTCAGGTGCAACGCCTCCTCGAAACACAAAGACAGCAATATGAGAGAAAACTCGAAGAAGTGGCTGCAAGGGAAGCCACACGGAGGAGACAAGAGGAGGCCGCGAAAGCAGCCGCTCAGAAGAGACAAGAAGAAGCTGCTAAGGCAGATGCTCTGCGGAAACAGCTGGAAGAGGCTGCCCAGGCAGCACAAAACATGTACGTATCCGGCTGCCGAAGGACGATTTTTTTTATATTGAATTCTTTGTTATTTTAGCTATTGAGTGGTGTTATTCAATTTTTGGATTTAGGATTTCAGTTTTAGGATTGCCTCCATATAACGTATAATATATACTAACCCACATTTCGCCAGATATGTTTTAGTCCCATGTTATAGTGGGAGAGCCTATTCCTCCGGACTGAGAAATTCCAGATAGAAAAAAAATAGCACTTTGCCCGACGCAGGAATCTAACCCAGGAGCTCGTGCTCAGCAGTATTGCTTGCGACCACACGACCAACGAGGCAGTCATGCTTCTTGCTTCCATATGGAAGCGAAATAGAAGTATCCATGTCAAAAACTTTGGTTGCAGGATTGAAAGAAACCGAACGCCGTATAGCTATTCTGCTAACCAGTTGCAGCAAGCCGCAGCAGTTCAAAACAACCCGACCTTCTTTCCGGTCTACCCCAACCTGAACCAGGGACCTATGAACCCTAACAACGGCCAGCGCCAGTACAACGTTCCTTTCCGCCCTCAAGATGATTCCTTCGTATTTGTCAACAACTTTGGACAAAATCAAAGGTATTTTTTTTTTCACCTTTTGCCTCGAATTCGCATTAGGTTCCTCTAGTCGACGGCACGAACTATTTTGTGCGCGAGGTTAAAATGCATGCTATCTCATCCGACAACACGTGCGAAAGAGATAGATGCAATAAGAAGCTAGTTCGTTAAATTCGTTTGTTAAATTACTAATCTATCCCTGTATGGAGGCCGTTTTGCAATTTTTCTTCTTCTTATGGTATTTATTTCCGCCCAAAGATGCGTTAAAATTAGTTTTGAAACATGGAACTTTCGACGCTCATAATTTCAAATATATATTTTTTTTACTTTTTGTTTCCATACAGGGCTAGATAATGATGAGACAAATTGATGTCATTTTTATCAAAACATCCGCCGGTTTCCGAATTCAAAATTTAAGTTCTTCTTCTTAGTGTCAATGATTCTTTTGTTCTTAATTAAAAATTTCATCGACCGGTACTCAGCCACGTCGATAGCCTTAGCACTGTTAATAAGTGTAAAATCCACAGAAATCTTAGTGGTAAAAACCAACTTTAATGCCAAAGATTCTGAGTAACTACATGAAAACACGAGTCCTTGAATAAGTGTTTCTCGAGTTTATACTTATTAGATATGTTTCGCGATCGCCTGCCTGTCTACCTACCCTTAGATTAGAAACAGTGTCTGTTGTGATTGTTTTGTGTATTATATGATAAACAACGGACAGTTATGCTGTTAAGTACCTACGTCCGGTCCACTACCACCAGTTATCGACCACATAATAAATAGGTACCCATTTTATGCGTCAGCTTTGCTGATTGCCTTATGAGTTGCTGCTTAGCGTTGATTTAACTTGTAAGTTAGTATGTATGAGTCAAATATTGCAATTGAATTTTAAAACAGTCAATCGCCAACCGATTTAGGTGAAATTTTGAAACTCCAACTCGCAAAGATGTCGAAACAATTATTTTATACGGATCCCCAAAAAGATGTCAGAAAATCCCCAACTCTCGTCTAGCCAAAATAGTTTTTATTTGAATGTTTTTTGTTTTACAGCTGCAACAACAGGCCAGCCCCATCAGCTCCTGTGCCCCCTCGAGGACTCTCTCCGAGAGAGCGCTCAATCAGCAGGTACATTACAGAATCCCACACTTTTACCTCCATCATCACCATCATCATTTCAGCCGAAAGAAGTCCACTGCTGACCATAGGCCTCTCCCAAGGTCGGTACATCGACTGGTCCTGTGCGTCTCGCATCCAGCAGATTCCCGCATTCTGAATCAGGTCATGGGTCCACCTAGCTAGAGGGAAGCCTTTCAACACCGCGTTTTTCGGTACGAGTCACCCCTCCAGAACTTTTCGGCCGCATCGACCATCCGTTCTGCGAGCAATGTGCCACTGCCACCCCTATATATTCCCTCCACTCGACACAATAAAATTAACAGAGCTTTATCATTGACCTTGATGATTTTTTCCTTTATCATGACGACAGAATCAAGTGGTTTGGAGCATTTATTCACAAACAATTAACATTGTGTCGAATATTGGGTACCTACATAATTATAAAAATTAGTGGAACATAATTGCAGTAAAATTATCACTTGAAGATAAATTAAATTATTGTAGCAAATTGTATATTGATTTTAAATTTGTTAGATACAAACAGATGTAATGTCATATTAATCTAACAAATATATGTTGCAAACTATACCAATGAACGACAATTCAAAAATTTTACAAAAAAATTGAATATCAAATTAATCCAATATGTCACAAACAATTAGCCTAACAGTTCAATACAATATATTTCACATGCAAATTTAATGTCAAATTATTCAATTTTGTCAAAAACCAAACTATATTATCGATTCATTCCAAATATATCTCACAAGCAATTATAATGTCAAATCAATCAATATGTCACGAACAATTAGAATGTCAAAATAATCAATATTGAAATTAAAAGATATGTTTTTACTTTTGCCCAAAATATCAGAGACCACGTCAATGGAAGTGTAATGAAAGACATCACGTCCACAGTTAAAGATTAACATATTCAAACCAAATCAAATCAAAATCATTTATTAAACAACAAGAAACAAACAAGGATGAGCTGCTGTACGAGGTTGCCATCCGCGATGGTGAACCTGAAACCACGGTTGGTCGATTACGTACTCAAATCAGGGCCTTGTCCCAAAAGATACCCACTGATGAGGAGGGCTACCGCAGTATTTTATTTTATAATTGACTAGCACTCCGCCCGCGACTTTATTTGACTAGCACTCCGCCCGCGACTTTATTTGCAGGATTTCGTATTTTATCCTACAGATGACTTTGTTGTGTGCAGTTAGTGAAGGCGACCAAAAATAAGCTATTGTTAAATAAATATAAAATGTTGCTAGATATCTAGGGTTTATTGGTTTGGGATCATTCGTTATTTGAGTTAAAGAATTGATTACCGCCTCAAAGTAAAATCCTGCCCTAAATAATAACCCCTTTTTGCCACGTTGAAGGTCGAGTTTTATCAACCAAAATATGTTATTCACTTTTTAGGGTTCCGTAGCCAAATGGCAAAAAACGGAACCCTTATAGATTCGTCATGTCTGTCTGTCTGTCTGTCCGTCCGTATGTCACAGCCACTTTATTCCGAAACTATAAGAACTATGCTGTTGAAACTTGGTAAGTAGATGTATTCTGTGAACCACATTAAGATTTTCACACAAAAATAAAAATAAAACAAAAAAATTTGGGGGTTCCCATACTTGAAACTAAAACTAAAAATATTTTTTTCATCAGACCCGTACGTGTAGGGTATCTATGGATAGATTAGGTCTTCAAAAATGATATTGAGGTTTCTATTATCATTTTTTTCTAAACTAAATAGTTTGCGCGAGAGACTCTGCCAAAGTGGTAAAATGTCAATGTGTGTCACTGTTATTGTTACACCAATGACCGCCCCATTTCATGTCCAAGCAATTACTCTCCATACCAGGTTGCCTGGAAGAGATCGCATCATGCGATAAGGCCGCCCATTGTATATGTATTAGACTTAAGTTTCTTTTTGTTAATGTATTTTATGGTGTACAATAAAGCATATAATAAATAAATAACTACTAAAATAAGAGAATGATAAAACTAAAAAAAATATATGATGTACATTACTATGTAAACTACCAGCGAAAATTGGTTTGAACGAGATCTAGTAAGTAGTTTTTTTTTAATACGTCATAAATCGTAAACCGCAATTTACTAAGTCGATGTCGATGATGACTGTACTTATTTTGACACTAGCTGTCCCCCGCGGCTTCGCTCCCGTCAACTGGCTACCTAACCATATCTACCTAGCTACCTACCCTACCCTACCCTATCTACCTACCTACTCTACCCTACATACATAATTGTACGCAACGAATTTCGTTTTTAAATACGATTTTTTTCCCCGTTTTTGCCACATTTTTCATTTATGCTCCGCTCCTACTGTAGCGTCATGTTATATAGCCTATAAACTTCCTCGCTAAATGGATATACAACACAAAAAGAATTGTTCAATTCCAACCAGTAGTTCCTGAGATTAGTGCGTTCAAACAAACAAACAAACAAACTCTTCAGCTTTATAATATTATATAAGTATAAGTATAGATTTGACATCGATAAATGTATTCATTTAGTTTAAATCTTTATCATAATAATAATCATTTATCGTTGGGCGCAATCCTGACTCAAGCATTTGATTGCGTGGACCATAATATTTTACTGAAAAAGCTTGATGCTTATGGTGTTAGAGGGAATGTTTTTGAGCTCTTTAAATCGTACCTAAAAAACAGGAAACAAATAACCGAAATAAGCAGAATAAACATAAACACAAAAAGAGAAGAAATATTTCATTCTGAGGAACGTAATATTGTCTACGGAGTTCCACAGGGAAGTATACTAGGACCACCGCTTTTTACGATTTACATAAATGACTTTCCAAAGGCAATAACGCATCCGATGACACTGTTTGCGGATGACAGTACAATAACAATACCGTGTAATCAAATACATTTTTATAAACAGGACATTAATACAACATTAAATAAAACTATAGATTGGTTAGATAATAATAATTTAAAAATAAATTTAAGCAAGACGATGATTATGCATTTTAGTCAGCGAGTACTACTACCTTTCCTAATTTTGACATAACATATAATAATATTACAATTGACACAGTTAACACAACCAAGTTTCTAGGACTTTCAATAGACCGTAGTTTAAATTGGAAGACGCACATAGAAGCTCTAACTAAAAGAATAAGCAGTATTGCGTACGCCTTGTACACACTATCTCGAACCGTTAATATAGATGCGCTCTTAACCGCTTACTACGGAATAACTGAATCAGTTCTCAGATATGGGGTTATCTTTTGGGGTAACTCAACGAACAAAGAATTTGCGTTTAAAGCACAAAAGAGATGCCTAAGAGCCATGTTTAAGTTAAAAACCACCGACAGTTGTAAGCCCTATTTCGTCCGTTATAAGATATTAACATTGCCATCTATTTATATTCTGGAAACGGTAATGTTTGTTAGAAATAATAGTGGCTTATTTTTACGTATGGCAGATGAATTTCCGAGGAACAGGCGTGATCAAAGTCAGCTCTGTCTGCATAGCAGTAGAACGGCACTTATGCGCAAAAGTGTTTTTTGCATGGCTCCAATTGTTTATAATAAGCTACCCAAAAGTTGGAGGGACCTTAATAATGTGCAACTGAAGAAACAATTAAAGTCGTTTCTAAGTACCAGGGCTTACTATAGTATTAGCGAATTTCTGGCAGAATCTTTTATTTTGACATAGATTGTTATTAAAATTTTTGACAATAATTGTTTTTGATGATTTTTTTACAGGTTTTGACATACATTGTTTTTAATTTATTTTTTCTAAAATTGATTGATTTTTTGCCATAGATTTGACATATTACATTAGACATTATTTTTTGACATTGTTAATTTTTACTGTTGACATTTGAAATTATATTTAAATAGATTTGACATTTGCTTATTATTTTTAGTATTGTTATTTTGTATTTCTTTTACTTTTGACATTTGAAATTATTTTACATAGATTTGACATTTGCTTAATATTTTTGTTATTGTTATTATTTATTTTTCTTTTACTGTTGACATTTGGAATTATTTTTACATAGATTTGACGTTTGCTTGATATTTTTGACATTTTTATTATATAATTTTTTGTTTTCTTTTTACTGTTGACATTTGGAATTATTTTATTTTTAAATTCATAAGAGGAATTAATTAATATCATTGTTTTTTTTTAATATTATTTGCACGCCATAGTATGTCAAACATGGCTGAACCTTTGTTTCTTTTTGTCATCCTGCATGCAAGTGTAATGATTTGTTTTATGTATACACATGTTTGGGCAAATAAATATATCTTATCTTATCTTATCTGTTATGATAGATGTGATAAAGATGAAATAAATAAATAAATTATAGCGTTCAGTCCTTATAAAAAATATTATTTAGTTTGTAAAAGTTAAACTTTTATGTAATTACTTTGGTAACACTACTTTAATTATATAATATTTGAAACAAAAAAGATTGACTAAGAGCACCTTTTTCCCTCTAGAAATCGTAATGCGCCGAGAGAACGGGACGTGTTAGACTGCCCTACCTGCCACACCAGGTTTGGGATGAGGATCTTCCAGTGCGACGGCGGCCACAGCGCCTGCAACGACTGCAAGATCAGGGGCCGAACATGCGGCATATGCAGGAAGACACTCACCAAGCGGAGGAACTATGACCTTGAGACCCATGTTGCTCAGGTAACAACCAAATTTTTTACGGTTTTAAATTTTTATTTCTCAAGACACAAGAGCTACATTAATCAGTTACAGAAAAAATACAATAATAACTGATTAGCATTTTTAGTAGAGTAGATGTTAAAAATAATAGTGGAGATTCTGTATAGTGAGTGCACGCATATGCTGCGACGCGAACAATGCTGGTTTATTAAGGCCCATGGCACAGTGCGTTTGAATAACCGAGAATTGATCAGTTTTATACATTGTTTTAGGATTTTACAAATAGCTTTGCTTTTCGTAGGGAGTAAGCGGGTGTAGGTTATTTAGTTTAAGGTTAGTTTTCGTAGTGCTAGAATTACAAATTTATCCTTATCGTTCTATTAATAATAATTAAAGATCCTTCAGGATGTAGCATTTCAATAGTTTCTTAAAGGTTGATAAGCTTTTAGCCTCTTTTATGTCATTAGGTAATCCATACTAATATTATGAATGTGAAAGTAACTCTGTCTGTATGTTACCTTTTCTAATTAATATAATTACATTTGTTTTTACCCGACTGCCGAAGGAGGGTAATGTGTTTATCAGTCTATGTATGTATGTATGTATGTTTGTTCCTATGTGGCGTTCCAGAGACCAAACGCGTTGGCCGATTTTGATGATTCGTACGTCAATCGATGCGTCTTAACCCTGCGAGTGTCATAGGCTACATTAAAATGGGATAATAGAAAAATGGTGGATTTTGGGTGCCATATTGTGGGGGCCCAAATTTTTTTTTTCTTCCAAACCCATCGTGTGGGGTATCAAAATAAAGGGTTTTAAGAGGTGATTTCAAAAATATATAAAACTTATATGTTTAAATGTATCTAATTCAAAAAAACTAACTAAAAATTTATAAATAAAAAATCTAATTAAAAAAATCAAAATACCCGACTGCTTCAAAAGCGAACTAAAAAGTCGTAAACAAGGAAAAAATCATGCTGTGCAGGCGGAGGATACACCAGATTTTGGTCAGCCAGCCGGCGAATATGTATCCTCCGACTGCACAGCATGATTTTTCCTTGTTTACGACTTTTTTGAAGTATTTATGGTCAACAAACTTGACTGGAGCCAATCATGTTGTGCTTCATTCATAACCACATTTATCGAGTCACCAAAATAGAGCAGGTTGGTATCGTCAGCGTACAGAGTAATTACTCCCTTTATCCGAATCTCGTGTATACTATTTATATAAATAAGGAATAGTATTGGGCCCAAAATTTAGCCTTGGGGCACGCCACAGGTAATAAGTTTTGGTGTGCTTTGATGGTTACCGCGTTTAACAATTTGGGTCCTATTTGTAAGATATGATTTGAAAATATTTTACGCTGTATCTGGAACACACCAATCTTTCAGTTTTGTAATAGTATTTCATGGCTGACGATATCAAATGCCTTTTTTATATCCATGAATATTTCTAGGCCCATTTTTCGATTATCGATATTTATGCTTATATGTGTCACTTAGTCAACACTCCCAGAGACATTAATGGACTTTGGTCTGAAACCGTATTGTTTTCTAAATAGGAAGTCAGTGTCAGTCAGAAATTTATATTTTATTTTACAAGCTCTATTTACCTTGCTTTAGTATGTGTAACAACTAGTAATCGGTTTTACAAGCACTTCCGATAAAGCTAAAACTTGGCGTATTTATGTAATTTTGGAAACATTGAAATAATATATTATATGGATATGGATGGTCTGAAGATGGAGCCAGAAGGTGGCCTAGGAACTCCTTAACCCGACAAGATAGCACCAACGTGTTTGGGCTCATTGGATATTTATTTACAAGTGATATTACATTTCGTACATTTTAATACATTAAGGTTGCCCTAGTCGACGGTACTAAATATTTTTTGTTCGGGTTTAAAATGCATGCTATCTCATCCGACAACACGTGCGAAAGAGATAGATGCTGTGATGAGCAGATACGCTAGTTCGCGTACGAATTAGCACTTTTGCAAATTTCTAGCGAAATGTATGATGATTTAGGACGAAAACGAGCGCGCGAAATTTTACAAACAGACCTTTAGGAGTATGGATATCATGAAAAAATCCCTAAATGTATATTTTCAAAATAAAATTATTATTTTAATTACTAAGAACATTAGATAGAAAATAGTAGATTGTTGCATCGAGCGCAAAGTGAGTTATTAATGCACGAGTGTTATGTTGGTGCCCGAGCGCACGCGAGGGCACTAAATTAACACGAGTGCATTAATTACTCACTTTAGCGAGGTGCGTAATCTACTTTTCTTTCAACTACCAATCTACCTCTCATCTATTTCCATTTTTTATACTTTTCTTGCTAAATATGAAGTACCTACCTATCAAAGTTTTACAATGGTTTTATACGCCGATTTTTTTTCTCAGCCAGTTTTCGTACCACGCCAGTACCTTTTTCGATCTACTGCATATATTTTATATTAAACTTAATGTGAGACATTACACCTTTGTGGTAATATCTAAACTAGCTAACCCTCGCGGCTTCGCTCCCATCAACTGGCTACCAATCTACCTACCACTACCTACCTACCCTGCCTTCCTTACCTACTCTGCCTACCCTGGCTACCCTGCCTAGCTTATCCTGCCTACCCTGCCTAGCCTACCCTGCCTAGCCTAACCTGCCTAGTCTAACCTGCCTTCCCTCCCTACCCTACCTACTCTACTTACTCTACCTTCTCTACCTACTCTACTTACTCTACCTCATCTACTTACTCTACCTACTTTACTTACTTTACCTTCTCTACCTTCTCTACCTACTCTTCTTACTCTACCTTCTCAACCTACTCTACTTACTTTACGTTCTCTACTTACTCTACCTTCTCTACATAGTCTTCCTACTCTACCAACTCTACTTACACTACCTTCTCTACCTATTCTACCTACTCTACGTACTCCACCTTCTCTCCCTACTCTTCTTACTCTACCTTCTCTACCTACTCTACTTACTCTACCTACTCTGCCTAATCTACCTACTATACCTACTTAACCTACTCTACCTACTCTACTTACTCTACCTTCTCTACCTACTCTACCTTCTCTTGCTACTCTACCTACCCTACCTACTCTACCTTCTCTACCTACTCTTCTTACTCTATCTTTTCAACCTACTCTACTTTACCTTCTCTACCTACTCTACCTTCTCTACCTACTCTACCTACCCTACCTACTCTACCTTCTCTACCTACTCTACCTTCTATACCTACTCTTCCTACTCTACTTACTCTAGCTTCCTTCTCTACCTTTTCTACCTACCTCTACCGTCTCTACCTACTCTACCTACTTTATCTATTCTACCTACCCTAACTACAGTACCTACTCTTCGGCTTTATAATATTAGTTTAGATAAAATATACAAAACAGTGCATTAAAGTAAAACACAACAATGAGATTTCATATAACTTTACTGCACTGTTTTGGTTCTAAGCAATAAATACGTACTTTGTGATCAGTTTTGTAGTGATTAATGGTAACATTACTTCGTAGTTGGAAGAAATAGTAGATTGCTGCATCGAGCGCAAAGTGAGTTATTAATGCATGAGTGTTATGTTGGTGCCCGAGCACACGCGAGGGCACCAAATTAACACGAGTGCATTAATTACTCACTTTAGCGAGGTGCGTAATCTACTTTTCTTTCAACTACCAATCTACCTCTCATCTATTTCCATTTTTTTATACTTTTCTTGCCAAATATGAAGTACCTACCTATCAAAGTTTTACAATGGTACAAAATGCGGGGCATTTTTTTCACCTAATTGGTTTTATACGCCGATTTTTTTTCTCAGCCAGTACTCGTACCGCGCCAGTACCTTTTTCGATCTACTGCATATATTTTATATTAAACTTAATGGTAGACATTAAACCTCTGTGGTAAATTTATATCTAAACTAGCTAACCCCCGCGGCTTCGCTCCCGTCAACTGGCTACCAATCTACCTACCACTACGCCTACCCTGCCTTCCTTACCTACTCTGCCTACCCTGCCTAGCTTATCCTGCCTACCCTAACCTGCCTAGTCTTACCTGCCTACCCTACTTACTCTACCTTCTCTACCTACTCTACTTACTCTACCTAATCTACTTACTCTACCTTCTCTACTTACTCTACCTACTCTACCTACTCTACTTACTCTACCTACTTTACTTACTTTACCTTCTCTACCTACTCTACTTTCTCTACCTACTCTACCTTCTCTAACTACTCTACCTTCTCTACCTTCTCTACCTTCTCTACCTACTCTTCTTACTCTACCTTCTCAACCTACTCTACTTACTCTACGTTCTCTACCTGCTCTACCTTCTCTACATACTCTTCCTACTCTACCAACTCTACTTACACTACCTTCTCTACCTATTCTACCTACTCTACTTACTCCACCTTCTCTACCTAGTCTTCTTACTCTACCTTGTCTACCTACTCTACTTACTCTACGTTCTCTACCTGCTCTACCTTCTCTACATACTTTTCCTACTCTACCTACTCTACTTACTCCACCTTCTCTACCTAGTCTTCTTACTCTACGTTCTCTACCTGCTCTACCTTCTCTACATACTCTTCCTACTCTACCAACTCTACTTACACTACCTTCTCTACCTATTCTACTTACTCCACCTTCTCTACCTAGTCTTCTTACTCTACCTTCTCTACCTACTCTACTTACTCTGCCTACTCTACCTACTCTGCCTACTCTACCTACTCTACTAACTCTACCTTCTCTACCTACTCTACTTAGTCTATCTTCTCTACCTAATCTACCTACTCTACTTACTCTACCGTCTCTACCTACTCTACCTACTTTATCTATTCTATCAACTCTACCTACCCTAACTACAGTACCTACTCTTCGGCTTTATAATATTAGCTTAGATAAAATATACAAAACAGTGCATTAAAGTAAAACAGTGCAACAATGAGATTTCATATAACTTTTCTGCACTGTTTTGGTTCTAAGCAATAAATACGTACTTTGTGATCAGTTTTGTAGTGACTAATGGTAACATTACTTCGTAGTTGGAAGAAATAGTAGATTGCTGCATCGAGCGCAAAGTGAGTTATTAATGCATGAGTGTTATGTTGGTGCCCGAGCACACGCGAGGGCACCAAATTAACACGAGTGCATTAATTACTCACTTTAGCGAGGTGCGTAATCTACTTTTCTTTCAACTACCAATCTACCTCTCATCTATTTCCATTTTTTTATACTTTTCTTGCCAAATATGAAGTACCTACCTATCAAAGTTTTACAATGGTACAAAATGCGGGGCATTTTTTTCACCTAATTGGTTTTATACGCCGATTTTTTTTCTCAGCCAGTACTCGTACCGCGCCAGTACCTTTTTCGATCTACTGCATATATTTTATATTAAACTTAATGTTAGACATTAAACCTCTGTGGTAAATTTATATCTAAACTAGCGAAGCCGCGGGGGTTAGCCCCCGCGGCTTCGCTCCCGTCAACTGGCTACCAATCTACCTACCACTACGCCTACCCTGCCTTCCTTACCTACTCTGCCTACCCTGCCTAGCTTATCCTGCCTAGTCTTACCTGCCTACCCTACTTACTCTACCTTCTCTACCTACTCTACTTACTCTACCTAATCTACTTACTCTACCTTCTCTACTTACTCTACCTTCTCTACCTACTCTACTTACTCTACCTACTTTACTTACTTTACCTTCTCTACCTACTCTACTTTCTCTACCTACTCTACCTTCTCTAACTACTCTACCTTTTCTACTTACTCTACCTTCTCTACCTTCTCTACCTACTCTTCTTACTCTACCTTCTCAACCTACTCTACTTACTCTACGTTCTCTACCTGCTCTACCTTCTCTACATACTCTTCCTACTCTACCAACTCTACTTACACTACCTTCTCTACCTATTCTACCTACTCTACTTACTCCACCTTCTCTACCTAGTCTTCTTACTCTACCTTCTCTACCTACTCTACTTACTCTACGTTCTCTACCTGCTCTACCTTCTCTACATACTTTTCCTACTCTACCAACTCTACTTACACTACCTATTCTACCTACTCTACTTACTCCACCTTCTCTACCTAGTCTTCTTACTCTACGTTCTCTACCTGCTCTACCTTCTCTACATACTCTTCCTACTCTACCAACTCTACTTACACTACCTTCTCTACCTATTCTACCTACTCTACTTACTCCACCTTCTCTACCTAGTCTTCTTACTCTACCTTCTCTACTTACTCTGCCTACTCTACCTACTCTGCCTACTCTACCTACTCTACTAACTCTACCTTCTCTACCTACTCTACTTAGTCTATCTTCTCTACCTAATCTACCTACTCTACTTACTCTACCGTCTCTACCTACTCTACCTACTTTATCTATTCTATCAACTCTACCTACCCTAACTACAGTACCTACTCTTCGGCTTTATAATATTAGCTTAGATAAAATATACAAAACAGTGCATTAAAGTAAAACAGTGCAACAATGAGATTTCATATAACTTTTCTGCACTGTTTTGGTTCTAAGCAATAAATACGTACTTTGTGATCAGTTTTGTAGTGATTAATGATAACATTACTACGTAGTTGGAAGAAAATAGTTATTTATGCTACAAGTGCGGAAGGTAGGTGATTTCCGATGAGTGGCATTTTTATTCACGAGCGAGCGAAGCGAGTGAGTGGATAAATCGACACGAGTCGGAAATCATCTTACGTACGTGTATCATACAATATTTTACTATGCATTGTGCGAGGAAATAATAAAAATAATAGAATGAAATTACTAAAATGGCGGGCTTATTCAAGCGCGTTCAGCATATCCACAGATTAACTAATAGTTCCTCGGGCAAGTCGGGCATATCTACTGCGCATGTGCGAATAGCTGTCACATCGTAACGCAATAAGGCACGAGCAAAATATACGTTCTGCCAAACATATTTAATTAATATTTAAAATTAATTTACTGATCAAAATCTAAATCTAGAATAATTAAAAACGCCTAAAATATAAGTATTAGTTTTATTTTACCTTTTATATGAATGATAATCTGGACATACTAATTTTTAAAACTTTTCTCAAATAATAAAAACTCTATGCGTCGGGCTGACGTTGGAGTTAAAAATTAAAAAAGTACAGGAAAGTAAAAAGCACTAGTGAAAAAAAGTGACACTTTCCGCACAGTTTGGCTGCTTGGAAAATCGCTCTTTTCGAGGACATGCATTGTAATAGTTATTTATGATACAAGTGCGGAAGGTAGGTGATTTCCGATGAGTGGCATTTTTATTCACGAGCGAGCGAAGCGAGTGAGTGGATAAATCGACACGAGTCGGAAATCATCTTACGTACGTGTATCATACAACATTTTACTATGCATTGTGCGAGGAAATAAATAAATTAATAAAATGAAATTAATAATATGGCGGGCTGATTCAAGCGCGTTCAGCATATCCACAGATTAACTAATAATTCCTCGGGCATATCTACTGCGCATGTGCAAATAGCTGTCACATCGTAACGCAATAAGGCACGAGCAAAATATACGTTCTGCCAAACATATTTAATGAATATTTAAAATTAATTTATTGATCCAAATTTAAATCTAGAGTAATTAAAAACGCCTAAAATGAAGTATTAGTTTTATTTTACCTTTTACATGAATGATAATCTGTACATAACTAATTTGTTAAACTTTCCTCAAATAATAAAAACTCTATGCGTCGGGCTGACGGTGGAGTTAAAATTAAAAAAATACAGGAAAGTAAAAAGCACTAGTGAAAAAAAGTGACACTTTCCGCACAGTTTGGCTGCTTGGAAAACCGCTCTTTTCGAGGACATGCATTGTAATAGTTATTTATGATACAAGTGCGGAAGGTAGGTGATTTCCGATGAGTGGCATTTTTATTCACGAGCGAGCGAAGCGAGTGAGTGGATAAATCGACACGAGTCGGAAATCATCTTACGTACGTGTATCATACAACATTTTACTATGCATTGTGCGAGGAAATTAATAAATTAATAAAAAGAAATTAATAAAATGGCGGGCTGATTCAAGCGCGTTCAGCATATCCACAGATTAACTAATATTTCTTCGGGCATATCTACTGCGCATGTGCAAATAGCTGTCACATCGTAACGCAATAAGGCACGAGCAAAATATACGTTCTGCCAAACATATTTAATGAATATTTAAAATTAATTTATTGATCAAAATCTTAATCTCGAGTAATTAAAAACGCCTAAAATGAAGTATTAGTTTTATTTTACCTTTTATATGAATGATAATCTGTACATAACTAATTTGTAAAAAAAACTCAAATAATAAAAACTCTATGCGTCGGGCTGACGTTTGAGTTAAAAATTAAAAAAATACAGGAAAGTAAAAAGCACTAGTGAAAAAAAGTGACACTTTCCGCACAGTTTGGCTGCTTGGAAAACCGCTCTTTTCGAGGACATGCATTGTAAAATACTTTACTTATTTCTACTTTGCCTTATTAGTTTGATAATGTGTCAAATCGTTCAACTAGATTTTTATGCAGGTTTGGTTTGGATGTGATGACAATGCACGTTTCATTACATCATTCTAAATCCAATATGGCGGATAATTATTTTGTAATAATTTAAATTCTAATTTGATACCCATATCATAGGGGTTGCCCCATGATATGGGTATCAAATGAAAAGTTTTGCCGAGAGGGTTACGAAAAAGCTTGTAACAATTGATTTATTAATCCTTCTTTTTCATTTCAGACGAAAGCGCCATGCCCTCACGCAAGTGAGGGGTGTAAGCTATATATCAAGATAGCTGACATGGAGAGTCACGTGATGGAGTGTCCTTTCAAGGAGCAAGATTGTCCCCTCACTGCTGTATTCGGTACCTGTCGTTGGAAAGGTAAAAAAATATATCTTTTGTAGGTATTTTTTCTAGGGATTTATCCTTGCCAGCGAGTTTTCTCGTGGGAACGTCGACAATAAGCCCAAAGAAACATTCTCCTGCGATAAAAGTATCCTTGGCTCTTCTCCAAGGTTCATTTTCCCCCTATAGCTACCAAAATTCATCAAAACCGGTTAAGGTATAGAAACGTAACAAATATAGGTAACGTTTGAAATAATAACACAAGTTCTAATGATCATAAGACCTAATTTCTTTTACTTAATATACTTTTTTTAATATAATGATCAAATGATTTTAACTGGTAGGCTTCGGTCGAAGGCTTGCGACGATCCACCGGGCAAAGACGTACCGCCAAGCGGCCTAGCTGTGTTCCGGAACGATGCTCGGTGTAGCCAACTATAGGAGTTGGATCGAGGTAGCTGTTCCACTGCAGGCAGACCAGCCTGACTCGCGCTGTTTAGGACGTATCGGGAGACTGGTCGCGGAGGGTAGCGGGATCCGAGGCACGGTGCGCCGCTGGCCGACCGCAGGTAGTTGGGGGCCCAAGTAGTGTGCCAGCCACACACGAAAGGCTGCCCCGCCAACTGTCGAAAAATCCCGGAATGCACCATCGTGCTGGTTGGCGACCAGATGGGAGGGCCCGATGGACATCTCCGGGGGGGCGTCCCCGCAGTCTCCAGACTAGTGCCCTAATGATGGCGTTCTTTCAGTGCGTGTCTGTATTAACGTTGATAAGCCCTTGAATACATCAGCAACAGTTTTAGTATAGACAGAATTAATTATATGATGATGGTAAGACTAGGCACTGTACCTACACTTAATTCTGTGACCGCATCATTGCTACATTTTCTCAATATGTTTTCAGGTAAACTGAGTGAAATATCGAACCATTTCGACAACATGCATCCCAGTAGCTGCCAAACCACCGTGGACTCTGAGATGCAGCTCACGAACGTTCGCAACAACAGTCAGCAAGTCCACCTTACCGTTCTGGGGGTCTACAACTTCCTCCTTCATGTCAAAGTGTCAGAAACTGACGGCAAAGTGTACATGGCCGTTCAAATGATCAGCACAAAATTCAGCGCACAGAAATGGCTCTATGAAATACATGTGTACAACAAAAGCGAAAACCGCAGAAAATATATGTACACCGATAACTGCTGCTCGTCCAGCGACAAGATAGAAGATGTTTTTAAAGCAGGAGAGTGCGCAGTGTTGCCAGTGTGGCATGCTAACACTTTTGTATGTAACGGAGCTTTGACGTACAAGTTTTTTATTAAGAAGACCGATGAAGAAAAGAGGGTGTTTGGTAAAAATCAACGCGGGAGAGGGAGAGGTAGGAATTAATAACGAAAACTAATTTGACTGCATAACGACATTTGATTTTTCTGAAAATGAAGAGAGTGCTTGAGAATATTTTTGTTGAGTAAAATACCTACATTTAAAAAAATTGGCGTCATAATATAGGCATGAAATGCAATATTTTGATATAAAAGAAATTTCGAACGATTTTGATATTGAGAGCAACAATTAATATTTTAGGGAAATCTGCTGATAACAGATAATATTGTTTTGTATGAGATGTAGATTATTGCTCCTCGCCTTAAAAAACATTGCCTATCAGCATGTTTTTAGCAGGCCTGGCTACCCTTTTAAATGAAAAATCCTGACATAAAGCTGGACATTTCATTATTTTTTCAGAAATAATTTGTATGTAACTTATCCAGACGGAAGGAAGGAACTTGGGAGCGCTGTATGCATTATTAAGTATTGCCACTCGTGAATATATTTTTAATGTTGACATAACAATGATACGAGTAGTAATGCATAAGTGAATGAGCACTTGTTTTTAAAATAAATAAACAAGACTTGCTTACATTCTTAGAAAATAGTTCTCAAATGATAAAATCGTCTGAAGTTACCTTATTTGATAATAATTCTAGGCAAGCGTGCTTCATCGTCGACCACATTATTGCTTACCATCAGGTGAGATAGAGATCGAACGTGGGTTTATCAATAATAATAAAAAAAAACATGCTTATTTATCAGGTATTGTTTGCTTGAAAAATTGGTATTGAAGAGCTCGTGGCTAAATAATGACAGCCTCACTGGTCGATCACCAAGGTTAAGCCACGCTTGACGAGGTCGGTCCGCGGATGGGTGACCATTTCAACATACTGAGTTTCCTTCGTGCCTCGGAAAGCACGTTAGGCCGTTGGTCCCGGCTGTCATTTGAAGATCTTTGACAGTCGTTACGGGTAGTCAGAAGCCTGAGATCTGACACCAGTCTTGCCAAGGGGTACCGTGTTACCCAGTTACTGGGTTGTGGAGGTCAGATAGGCAGTCGCTTCATGTAAAACACTGGTACTCAGCTGAATCCGGTTAGACTGGAAGCCGACCCCAATATAGTTGGGAAAAGGCTAGGCAGATTGATTGTTTGCTTGAAAAATGCATCGATATTAAAACTCAACCACTCTCTTGATAAGGATCACCTTCAATGATGTCATATTTACGAGGTTTTTTATCTTCCTTTTATAAACAATTTTCTTATCGATAGACGATACTGCGATAAGTAGTAGGCACATAATCGTGCTTTTAACGAGTCGATCGAATTATATTTTACGAAAATTACCTTTTTTTGACATTTTTAATTTGACATTGTAAAATATATACCTACAAATATAAAGGTACAATTAATAAAATTTTATTTTATGACATATAACTTACATAGAAAGTCAATCGAATTATATTTTACGAAAATGACCTTTTTGTTGACATTTTAATTTGACGTACAATTTATAAAATATATTATGGTACATAGAAGTTACATAAGTAATCTGATATATTTGAGGCTCATAAGCCTAGCGCCATCGACTCTTTAATATATGTCACAAAATATGCAAGATTTACCAAAAATGTGACAAAAAGTATACCTACTGATCCAGAATTGCCTGAAAATGGGCAACATTGATGTGAATCTAGAAAGTGTTATTACGAAAAGTACTATGTAAAAATGTGTAGTTTAAAGTATGTATCTCGGCAGACTTGTCCGTTGATATCTAAGAGAAACGAAGATGTAACGGGGAAAGCCATTGGTTCCTTTATCCAGAAATAAAAGTTACTTTCAGTAATAAGTATTTTGGATCGTAGCAGGTGGCTCTGTAGTTTCTGCCTACCCTCATGGGAAAAGGGCATGAGTTTATAACTATTGCTGGTGAATTATTTTAGAACAACAAGGAACCAGGCAGAAAGTTTTCTCATATTACAGTCCATGTCATATTTCACCCAAAAGAAACACGGGCTGACTTTTTGTATTCATAATACTATTGTATACTTGCAGTAGTTTCCAGTTTTGAACTATGGAAACACTGTCAAGTGTTGCCAGTTAGGGTTTACCACTGGCAAGTCTTTGGTAGAATTCAATCGTAATTATAATACGATATGATTGCCATTGACAAAAAAATATTACTAATTATAGTTTTTGTTTTTTTATAGAAGTTACTTATATTATGTAATCAACTTATATAGATTGTATTATGTGGATAATAAGGACTGGAGTGAATAACAATGAGCTCGTGGCTAAGAAACTAATAACTGCCGCACTATAAGTCCATCTCCAAGGTTAAGCAACGCTTGCCGAGGTCGGTTGGTGGATGGGTGACCATCTATAACATAGCGAGATTCCTCCGTGCCTCGGAAAGCACGTTAAGTCGTTGGTCTCGGCTGTCATTTGAAGATCTTTGACAGTCGTCACGGTAGTCAGACACCAGTCTTTCCGAGGAGTACCCACCGTGTTACCCAGTTACTGGGTTGTGGAGGTCATATACGTGGGACACTCAGAAAGTTTTGCGAAACTAAAAAAAATTGTTCTATACGTACATATATTTTTATTAAATCTTTTCAAAGTACTTTCCACCAGCCTCTATACAAAGATTCATGCGCCTAAACCAGTTTTCAAAACACTTTTTCCAGTCCGCCGCAGACACCTCGTTTACAGCCTGCTCGAACGCAGCCAGCGCATCTTCCGGCGACGAAAATTGTATCCCTTTGAGCTGATTTTTTATTTTTGGGAATAAAAAGAAGTCACACGGTGCTAGATCAGGGCTGTAAGGAGGGTGACCCAGGAGTTTGACTGGCGTGCTGTCCAGGAAGTCCCTCGTTTTGAGTGCGGTGTGCGCAGGTGCATTGTCGTGGTGGAGCAGTAGCCCGCGGAGCCCTGTGTTTGGTCGCTTGTTGCTTATAACAGAGAAAACTTCTGGCAAACATTTGGTAGTATACCATTCGGCATTAATGCTTCTTTGATCCCGTAAGGGAATTGATACCAAGTGGCCAGTCAAATTAAAAAAGCTAGCGATCAAAATCTTACCCCCGCTTCTAGATCGCTTCACTTTGGTAGGCGTTGGCTCATTTTGAAACACCCAAACAGTCGACTGGCGTTTGGTTTCTGGGTCGTATTGATAAATCCAGGACTCATCACCTGTAACGATGTCGTAAACACGCCGAGACGAGCCTGCTTCAAATTTGTTAAGCATATCACGGCACCATTCCACCCGGGCCTGCTTCTGAGCGTCGGTGAGGTTGTGCGGCACCCAGCGTGATACTATCCTCCTCACGCGAAGATGGCTGTGTAGAATCTCGTGAACGCTTCCCGATCCAATCTTCAATATGTGTTGAATCTCCTGATATGTAATTCGCCTATTGTCTTGGATTAAATTTTTCACTGCTAGCACGTTTTCTTCGGTAACAGCCGTCAAAGGGCGACCGCTTCTTTCGTCATCCCCCAAAGTTGGTCGACCGCGCTTGAATTCGTTATACCAACGATACACGGTTGCCTTGGAAGGGCCTTCATCCATGAATGCCATTTGAAGTCTATCGTACGATTCATCCGGTTTCAGGCGACACTTGAAATCGTATAAAATCATAGCTCTAAAATGTTCCCGGCGCAGATCCATATTTCAGTGAGACACAATACTTTGAATTAACTCGCAAAAAATGTGGAGGGAAATTTTGAAATTGGAACTTACTTATTTTTACTTATAAATAATCATATTTTCGAAAAACATTATAACTGGCCAGTCTCCCATATATAAAAACTTTTTTTCGCAATACTTTCTGAGGGGCCTGGTAGGTAGTCGCTGCTACACTTGTAAAAAAAACCTTGTCCTCCGTTTAGACTGGAAGCCAACCATAACCAGCCATCTTAAAGATACAATGTTTACTAACAAAGCAATACAGCATTTTTTTTTAGTTCTACCCTCTACTCAACTAAAAAAATAATTCGATATAGAATGTTGTATCTATTGTACAATCGATTTAACTGAGTTAGTACAGATGAAATATAGTTTGAGCACAGAAAATATCCAAGGTCATAGGACTAAAAGGTTAGATTCGAGCGGACCTTAAATTTTCACCCCCACTGTCAGCTGATTGAGCTGTCTGTACTCTGTTAGTGAATATTGTATTCATCTTGTCTAATAGATAGTTGGGAAAAGTCTGAGCAAGCAAATAAGATTGTAATAAGTTTAATCATCTATTCGCAGACAATTCGGAGGGATAGATAACAACAATTGGTCTTGTGGAGCATGAATAACCGTCATAGATTCCAGTCGAGCACTTTTCGTCCTTATGTCGTTAGTACTAAGATTGAGCATTTTCAATGGCGTGCTTACACTCGGATTCTGGACGAAAAATATCTACTCTTCACAAATTCAACGCAAGTCAAGTTAAGCAATTAGCTGTTGACAATGCATTCAACCAATTGCATCTAGAGCCTATTCAAGCATCACTATTTTGCAATAATTTTTGTTCCAGAAACCGAGATTGTATTTTTAGTATGTAGAATACCCAGTTAAACTCCCTAACTGAAAGTATATTTACTTTAAAAAAATATTGTTGCAGTTATTCTTTATAATCAAACAATTATTATTATAACTATAATCAATGTGTAATGTTTTAATTGTAAGTTTTGTTTTCGTTTCTTTAAGTTAAGACATTGTATTTTCATATTCAATAAAGCTTATCAATATTAAAGATATTTTTTTTTTTTATTGGTTCATTCCATTTTTTTTTTAAACAGCCAACCTTCAAGATCTTTTCAATCCATCGCCACTACCTCAAGTATCAGTTGGGTTGCAATGGAATTTGTACTTTGTCTTGAGACAAAGTTTGGTAGAAAACCCGAGTTGGTGGCGATGGATTGAAGTATATAATAATAGTCATTTTGTTAACGAGGGAAACCTTCAATATAGGTGTTTGGACCTTTGGGAAAAAGACCAGCGAGTGTGGCCTTTTGACCTCATTCAAACCACCCAGGACTCACAATCAGTACGTAGGAGCCTCGCGAACTCTTAAGGAACCCCCTCTGTGCAAAGCTTATTAGGGCACATCCCTAGGGAGACTACAAAAGCGCCCCCCTGAGCGTCACTGTGCCGGATTCTTTCCTAGAGTAACTTGGTGGCCGGCTAGTCTCCTGTTTGAAAACCCGCGACCCCGAAGTCCAGAAGATTATGATGCTAGCGGGGTTTCGGCGTTTTAGTCCCAACTTTATTTTCATCAACAAAATTGTACAGTGCGTGCCACGAAATATGAGATTTGACTCACCACGTGGTTTGACTTGCGCAGTAGATAATTTAAAGGTCTCTAGCGGTATGCGGGAAGTGAAAAAAAAAATAAGTATAAAGGCCGAGGCTGTCCTGAGTTACCTTAGAATGGCTTACAAGAATACTTCTTGTAAATACTCTCTAACAAACAAATTAATCTCGGCGCCACTCCAATTTCCAGTAGCCAGGACCAGATGCTAGACCACTTCAGCGTATCAAAGGCCCTTTAAAAGTCAACAAATGTTAGATACACCTCCCTGGCTCTGTCATTCTGATGCCTGTTCCAGTATGATACGGAGAGTGTTGATCTGTCCATACAGGAGCGGTTCGTGCGGAAATCAGCCTGCTCTTTGCGTAGAAGAGGATCCACGGCCTTCGACAATCTATCCAGGATGGTTTTGCAGAATTCCTTAAAGGGAATCAAGAGCAGTGAGACCTCTCCAGTTATCGCACTGGCTAAGATCACCTTTCATAGGAACAGTAGACTTATTACGTAATGAAATCGTCAAGACAAAGGGGGAAAAAAACCACACCGCGTCTTTCATCTTGCATATTGTGATTGGTAAATTTTTCATCATCTTTGCCCTTTGCCTTGCCGAATTCATTACTCAATCAGGCTGCTGTTCCTATGTGTGCAGTTATTAGACGACCTTTGTTCCAATCGTCAGGAAGCTCTTCGGTGGTCCAAAAGCCTTATTGCGTAATCAATTCGGCAAGGCAAAGGGCAAAGAGTATGAAAAAATGACCAATCACATAGACGGAAATCCACATCCCGTCTTTTATCTCGCATGTGATTGGTTGATTTTTTCTTTACGCAATAAGGCAGAGTTCTTTTCAATAAGAGGCGTGGGAATGTGGCGTAGCATAGGGGTACAGGGCAGAGGATACCTTATCCTGGGTGGTAAGTGAACAGGGGCGGTAAATCGAATCCAATCTTGGAGATGGGTTACCAAACATGTTGAGAATATTCTTGCAAAAATAGTTAATTATAAAAACAAAAAACCCGACTGCTTAAAAAGCGAACTAAAAAGACGTAAACAAGAAGAAAATCATGCTGTGCAGAGAGAGGATACATGTTCGCGAGCTGGCTGACCAAAACCAGATTGTCTTTTTAGTTATTTTTTTTTTAGAATTAGGTACATTTAAACTTATAAGTATTATATATTTTTGTAATCACCTCTAAAAACTAAAAACCCTTTATTTTGATATCCCCACACGATACGTTTGGAAGAAAAAAAAATCGCCCAAAATCCGTCATTTTTCTATTTTCCAATTTTAATGTAGCCAGTGACACTCGCCGGGTTAAAACGAATCGATTGACGTAAGAACCATCAAAATCAGCCAACGCGTTGAGTCTCTAGAACTCCACAAAGGAACAAACATAACATACATACATAGACTGATAAACACATTACCCTCCTTCGGCAGTAGGATAAAAAGTTATGCCAATTGCGAGAGAAGCTTCTCTGAACTAAATTTAATTTATCATTGTTTATAATCTATCATGAGTTTAAGACTGTCTAATTTAAGGGTGCAATTGAGCGGCCACCTACGGTGCTAGACATGAAGGGACGCTGAAATTTCGCCCTGGGGCTGAATAATTATAACAAATATATGATACAATGTCCAAGATAAACTTAGAAAGTACATATTATAATTGAACATACCTGAACATCATACATACATAAACTCACACTTAAACACACCGTGGGTATTAGAAAGAAAGATAATTTGTTTATTTATTTATTTGCCACAGGTATGACATAACTACAAATAGGGCAAGTATTAAGTATACGAAATACCTGGGACTTGCGTGAGATACAGAGCCACAGCGTTGGTTTTCACGTTTTCAGCGATACAAAATAACGTATTAGCACTAGCAGGCAGGACATTACAATTTAATCAATCTTTAAGATTACAGTAAACAACTATCCTATGTGACTAAATGTACCTAAAACGGATAAATGCTTGATCATCACGTTTAGTAAAATGTTCTAAGGTATTTATTCTACGAATCTTACACCATCAATTCACCTGAAAGAAGTCCACTGTTGGTCACTTAAGCCTCTCCTAAAGCAACTTTGAATTATTAGCTCGACTTTCGAATGATCGAAACGTTCACATCCCTAAAGTTAAGTTTTTGGAGTTGTGAGTTGTTGTCTATGTCGCAAACAGCGTTGCCAATCTGTGGGGAATTCCGCAAACTGCGGGGATTTTCAGTCCGATTGGGTAATTGGTGGGAAAAACGCGGGGAATATAAACATTTACACAAGAACTGAACTTGGAAGTAATAAAAGTAGCACTAGAAGTACTTAATTCAAGCTTAACACAACTAATCTGGCAGGAAGGTTTTGGAGTTTATTTTTAAGGCAAAATTCATGACCATCTAAAGCTAAAACCAAGCCTATTGCTCGTTCTACCTTTCTTAAACGCATGTGTCAAAAGAAAATTTAGCGACCTAAAGAATTTGAAAGCAGTACCTACAGCGTAATCGCCTACACACTGACACTGTAGTAGCGCTTATGGCCTCTAGAGAAGGTATTAAGAAGAAAGGAGGGACCTTAAAATTTGATCCTTCAAATGTTTAGTTATCCGTAAAAAATTGGCATATTGGGAGTTGCAAAAAGTAGATTAACTTATGTAACGTCTTATGAGCGTTTATAAAAATAACAAAAAAAAAAAAAATGTTTGATTTAAATGAACATTACTTTTATATATTTGATAAAAAAATTGGGGCAGATGTGGGGAATATCGATTTTATTTTCCCCAAAATTAGGGTCTTGGTGATTTTCAATCATCGGCAACACTGGCCGCAAACCAAACTCAAGCTCTTTGGTCAGTCAGTGAAGTCAGTCCGCCCGCGATAATGAAAATTAAAGAAATATTGACACCAAAGACTATAAATTTATCGTTTTATCGTCTCAGTGGACTATGTTTATACCGAATTGTGCTTTGTAAGTTTGTATTACCCAGTCTCATTAGTGAAATCGTGAATTAAGTGAATAAGTGTCTCGGCAAACTTTGAGTGGTTTATTTCTCCATATTTGTTGATTTTATAACTAGAGCTGATTACTTGTTTAAAGTTTCAACATGGGGGCTAAACAATCTACTAACGAAAGAAGATACAATGCCGTGCCACCGTAAGTGTTCTTGTTTATTTATTGCTTTCAGTATTTCGAGTTATAAATTATACTTTACTGTATTTTTTTTTCTTGAGATTGCACATACCTTCACAAATAACAAAATATTTATTTTTATTTTTTCCTTTGTGGGTAGACAAAGCATCAACATATCGTCGTTGCGATTTTAAAACCTCATAGTATGGTGGCACTTCACATCGCTATTCGTGTTCATGTTTTGTCTTATTCGCCCAAATAGGACGATGTGAAGTAGCTCTATTCGTCTATATTTGCCTATTCTCACGAACAAGACGAATAACATCGGTTTTATGCAACATATCAAAGGATTACGAATATGTTCGTTTACTGGCCACACATCACTCGATCAGTATTATGCGGTGTGCGGTGATATTAGTAATCTTTGGTGGAATGCACGTCAGCAGCGCGCGGCGGCGGACGTATTATTTATGTAGTTTGTTTACAGCAGTGCTTCCAACTCGTCTAAAACGCTCAGCTCTTTAAAAAAGCGCTAAACGGTCATTGTATAAAAAACGCTATATTCGGCGCCAATTTAAAAAAAAAGGTCAATAATATTACTTTTTGTATGCAAGAAATCAGGCTTAAATTCACGAACGAATATTTTTCCTCAATTCCTGGGATATTTTTCACTTTTTTGATAAATGTACATCTCATGGCCGAAAATTATACATCTCCTTTATAAATTACTGTCGAAAAATAGAACAAAATTACAAAATAGTTAGCGAGCTATCAGTGCTGCCAACTCGAGGAAGTCCCAACTCATAGACTAAGACACCAACATAAGAAACAAAGCAGCATTTAGGTGTATTAATTCTTAAAAAATTGTGATTCGTTCCGTATTAAGCACATCACAGAATAAATAACAGTAGATGTGCATATCGTAATATGATTTCAAAAAGCGCTAGATTTAGCGCTAGGTGCTAGAACGCGCTATTGAACAAAAAAAAGCGCTAGATCTGGCGCTGAAAGCGCTAAGTTGGCAGCACTGGTTTACAGCTTGTTCGCGCCAAAATGGATCGGACAAATGACCTTGTTATGCGATTTTTGGAATATTATCAAATTCGTCACTGCTGATGGGACCCGCAACATGCCTCTCTTAAAAATGGAAGTAAAGTTAATGACGCATGGAATAGTATTAAGAATAGCCTAGAATATACAGGCACAAAAGAGCTTAAAAAAAGCGAGATACTCGTACTTTGATGGCTGGCTATCGGGAATACAAAATTATTAATAATGTGCGATGTTTATCGGCCGAGCTGGTATACTTTTGAATTCATGGATAGGTAGTTTTCTAACAAGCGTCATCCATCCATGCATCGTCTGCACGTCCATCGTAAAATATAGCAAAAATATTCGTAAATGTTCGTCATACTTGCTGTCCATGAACGATGTGTATTCGTATTATTCGGAATTCAACACGAATATAGCGAATAAAGACGAAAAAACTTGAGAGGTGTGGAATCTCTTGGACACCCGGATGGAACGAAGTTTTAGTTGATTCGCTATTGAAATAAAAAAGCTAAATATTTTTTTTTTTACATATTCATACACACACGCTATGTATGTACTTTTTTTTGTGCATATATGTATATATATATATATATGCACTATGTCTGTCTATTCTTTTGTACAAGGCAAAGAAAAAAATGTACATTAAAAATAATAACAATAATGAATCCTGACAGTGTTCCTGCACAAGTACAAGATATTGCTGATGGACAGTAAAAAAATTAATAAATTACATAATAAATAATAAAAAATAATAACAATAATGAATCCTGCCAGTGTTTTCAAAAATATTCATATAAATATATATAATTCTTTATCTTATTTAAATAAGGATTTTTTTGAAACACTGTCAGGATTCATTATTGTTATTATTTTTTTCGCGCACGCCGCACGGCTTACAACTATAGCAAAAAGTGCCGTTACAACTTTTGGTCTTAATTTTTTCCGTCTAGCCCTCTTTCCCAACGCGCCCTCGCGCACATTTGGGAGTGGCGCGAGGAGGCGAAACGCCGGGGCAAAACTCCGCTGCCACGACAAATCGCGGCTCGGCGGACAGAGCTCATGGCGACATGGAGAGAGCAACTGTCGCAACCCAGCGCTGGGCACGCCACAATTGCGGCGATAAGGCCCCTCTTTGAGGAGTGGCTTGAGAGGCGCCCCTAGCCACCGCAGGAGACGCCTTGGGCGACGGGAGTCGCAAGCCGATTCCCGGCCACCGTAGGCGCGGGCTTGCGGACGGCGAGTAATGGGTAGCTCGCCGTCCGATAAGGA
The DNA here is from genome assembly GCA_949775005.1 of Orthosia gothica. Taxonomy (NCBI): domain Eukaryota; kingdom Metazoa; phylum Arthropoda; class Insecta; order Lepidoptera; family Noctuidae; genus Orthosia; species Orthosia gothica. Next base: position 16,688,022 of record OX459059.1, read on the forward strand.
CCAGGCCCGAGCCGACGGCGCGTAGAGTTCCACGCGCGCCTCAAAGAGATGTCAGCAAAAACTGACGGAGTCCGCTAGGGCTGATGCCTGTCTGGGTCGCGGATAAATTTGAAAGAGAGTTTCCACGGCCCTGGCACAAGCAACTGTAGGAACACGGATGGGTTTTAGTCAGTAAAAGTCTGACACGCCCTTCCGCTTCACCCAGAGAAGAAGAGAAGTCATTGGATGATTTCCCACACAAAAAAAAAAGGCCCGACAATAAGTCGTAAGAAAAATAAAAAATAAATTGATTACATATTATTTAAACAAAAGAAAATAAAACGAGTTAAAAAGTTAACAAATGTTAACAAGCATCTAGAAGCCCTACAATGTTCACACATTTACAAAACAATCGGTAAAGGGATCTATACAAAAGTAAAATAAAAAAGACTAGGTAAATCTAATTATTGTCACCATAAAAGTCGAAAACAAGGAAAAAGCCATGCTGTGCAGTCGGAGGGTACATATTCGCGGGCTGGCTGACCAAAATCTGGTGTATCCTCCGCCTGCACAGCATAATTTTTTCCTTGTTTACGACTTTTTAGTTCGCTTTTGAAGCAGTCGAGTTTTTTGATTTTTTGATTTACCTAACTTTTTTATTTATAACTTTTTAGTTAAGTTTTTTTCGAAATTTAAACATAAAAGTGTTGTATATTTTTGAAATCACCTCTTAAAACCCTTTATTTTGATACCCCACACGATGGGTTTGGAAGAAAAAAAAAAAAATGGGCCCCCACAATATGGCGCCCAAAATCCGCCATTTTTCTATTGTCCAATTTTAATGTAGCCTATGACACTCGCAGGGTTAAGACTTATCGATTGACGTATGAATCATCAAAATCGGCCAACGTGTTTGGTCTCTGGAACGCCTTATAGGAACAAACATACATACATACCCTCCTTCGGCAGTCGGGTAAAAAATGTAACGGCAATGTGGCTAACACGATCAAAACAAACGTATCGCGTTGACCCTTTCAATTGGCATTCAGTAATTAGTTGATATCTCATAAACGTGTGGACCGATATACATGATTTGATAACGGATAAAATGGTTCAATGCCTATATCTTTCATTTGAGACCAAAATGGTCAAAATATCTTAAAAAATAATGTTTTCGAGTAACGTATTTATACTTTTTGGTACAAATTAGATCAAAGACTAGTTTATTTGTTATCTGGTGGAGTATACTAACGGCAGTCTAGTACCTAGATACACCCATATTTCGAAGTTACGTTTCCTTAAAATCTAAGGTTAAAATACCTAAAGGTAACATAAACAAGATTTGTGTTGTTTTTTAGGGTTCCGTAGCCAAATGGCAAAAAACGGAATCCTTATAGATTCGTCATGTCTGTCTGTCTGTCTGTCTGTCAGACCGTATGTCACAGCCACTTTTTTCCGAAACTATAAGAACTATGCGGTTGAAACTTGGTGAGTAGATGTATTCTATGAACCGCAATCCCTCGCGACGTTATTGTGAACAGACGTGCGACTTGTTTACTCCGTGTTTGATAATTTCATAAAACGTGAAAAAGTTAATTGTTTTCTACAAACTATATTCATACATAATATTTGATAAAATGGTGACAGTTGTGTGCAAGAAGTAAAGTAAAATAAATCTTAAACACTAACAAAAACAGAAATTTTACTACTCAAACCGTCAACCGTGTTTGATATCCATAAAATGTGTAATTAGTGCATTGTTTTGTTCAAACTATATACATATTTAAAACAGTGTCAGTTGTGTACAAAGATAATAGTGAAAATTACTCCTAAATAGTTGCAATCGAAAAATTCGAACAAAGAGTGTTATCCTGGACTTTGACCTCATCACTAGCGAACGTCGGCGAATGAAACATTCCGTTAGTCACCCAACTATTGTGTTTCGCCACCGTGCGAGTGCAGTTCGTTGGTTTGGACGTAGTTTGCCGGAGATAGGTAGGCTTAGTGGAGTGGCAAGCTACATCGACCTAGGTACACAACAATTTCGGCAGCTGTTTTAAATAAAACCCCACCCGCTCGCCATCATTCTGAGCCAAATTTGAATTCTCCTAAGATTTTGTCGGAAGATTGCACGCCTTCAAATATAACTTGTCGAACTAAGAGAAAACGTACGGAACAGAGAAACCAGGACCACGCAGAAGATTTTAATCATGAAATAACTATTATGATAAAAGATCTTAAAAAAGAGCAGTCCTCATTTTTGTCATCTATGCAATCCTCACTTCAAGAAATTAAATCTCAGTACAACAAGCTGCAACAATCTGTCGATTTCACGGCGAATAAATACGATGAGGTAATGAAAAAAATGTTGCAATTTGAAGCTGAAAGAAAAGAGAGCAACATCTACATTAAGAAGCTTGAAGAGAGAGTTGATCAACTAGAAAAGCAAGCAAAAAATACCTGCCTTGAAATAAAAAACATCCCAAAAAAATCGAACGAATCCAAAATGGATCTTGCAAATGTGGTCTTAAAAATCAGCAAAACCCTTGGACCTTTGATAGCGGAAAACGAAATTAGGGATGTTTTTAGGATTCATTCGTCCACTGCTATGTAGACCTCACAACCGTTATAAAAAAGGAAAACTTATTGCAAGCTGCTAGAACTTACAATAAGGAGAACCGGAATAATAAACTTAATACCGCCATCCTGCAGATTGATGGTCCGGTACTGCCGGTATACGTCTCCGATAATCTGCCTCCGAAGACTAGGAAATTATTTTTTCTGGCCAGAGAATTTGCTGCTTTCCATCATCTCAAACACTGTTGGTCAGCTCATGGCAAAGTGTACATTCGCAAAGAGGACGGGACGGAACGGTATTGCATTAACTCTGAAGGGGATTTAAAAAAGATTTTTATTGTAGAGAAATGACTAGGTAACCGATATATGTCTTCTTCCCTGGATTGCTGTGTAGACATTTGCTGTGTAGACATTTGCACTGTAATGTGTGCACACAAATATGTTATCAACTTTTGCATGCATTTTTCTGTATCTTTTTTGCTACCCTGTTTGATTATATTTTGTGTGACAACGATTGCACCTATACACTCACCAATAAACACTAAGCAACAAATACACATCTATAAAAACACTAACCTTTTAGCCACCAGTAAAATACACCCTACATTGCTCCCTAAATGCTTACATACTTGCATACGCCACGCTACTTTCTTGTCCTTGTTATCTGTTTTCCGCCCCATTTTTATTCAAATTTCACACTGTTTTACAAGACATCATGGACGGCATCGTTCCTTCATCTCTGCGCACTACCTTAGTTCTAACCACTGTTATACCTACCGTTATAATTCGATAAACTAAATAATATTCAAGATGAGCTGGATAACATCTCAGTAGCCGAGTCTGCATCCTGTAACTTAGAAGATTGCAACAAAATTGCCAGATCACACGGAAATGCACTAAAGCTTCTATGTCAAAATATAAGAAGTATAAATAGAAATTTTACTGACTTTGTCGCCTTACTTGAAAGAAGCGGTACATCCTGGGATATAATAGTACTCACCGAATGTTGGTTGCTTAGGGCTCCTCCACTGCCTATACTTGACGGCTATACTTCTGTGGCTACTAGCAAGCACAGCACGCAAAATGAGGGAGTGGTGGTATACTATAGGAACCACCACCCGATTTCCATCTCGGAACACTTACTTCAGGATGCGAACTGTCTCGTGGTGGAACTTAATAAAGACACAGTAATTATCGCTATATATCGCCCTCCAGCAAACCGAAATGTCTCCCCATTCATTCAATCTTTAAACGAACTTATTACGTCTGTTTCGTCCTATAGTAATATTATTGTCACGGGCGACATCAATATTGATATTGCCGATTGTAGTAGCGATTCTCGATCTACTGAGTATCTCACTATGTTTGCATTTCACGGTATTTTGCCGGCACATACGCTTCCTACTCGCTACAACAGCTCGTGCCTTGATCATGTAATGTTAAAATCAAAACTCCCAGCTTATTCGTATGTCGCAAACACCTCGGTCACTGACCATGATACTGTTCTGTTTTTCATTCAACTTTCTAAATCCTTCAATACTCACTCATTAAATAGTAAAATATCAAAAGTTCTCGACTACGCTAAAATTGAACTAATGCTGGATCAATTCGATTTCAGTCCGCTATACAGTCTCCATAATGTTAATGAAGCTACCAACTTCTTTATCAGTACACTAAATGTAATTATAGAACAAAACATGATCTTGAAAGTTGGGTCATATCGAAAACGGCTGAGAAAGCCATGGATGACTCCAGGGCTCTTAAGATGTCTCCGAAACCGTGATAACCTACATCTAAAATTAAAGAAATCTCCAGAAAACGAGGTCCTAAAATTAACATATAAAAGGTACAGAAATTACTGTTCCATGTTGCTCAAAACTGCTAAACGTAACTACGATAAAGATCTTATAAATAACGCACAAAAAAATAATAAAAAGTTATGGGAAGCAATAAAAACAATTACCAACACAACGAAACAAAAAACACTTGCAACCGATCTTCTGTCGTCATCTGATCCCAAGTGTTCGGTGAATGTAGTCAACACTTATTTTGCGAGTATTGGACGCTCACTAGCTGAAAACATATCCGTACCAACTACATCCTTACAACAGGTTGATATCCAGAATCACAAAACATTTGTCCTCCTAAATACTGACAATCTTGAGTTGGAAAGTTTAATTAACGCGCTTAGGACTGACTGTGCGGTGGGCTCCGATAACATCTCAGGAATATTTCTTAAAAAATTTAAGCACTTACTTATTCCCCACCTCACTTATTTATATAACCTGGCTTTCAGTAAAGGAGTTTTTCCCGACGCTTTCAAGCTGGCTATCGTTCACCCGGTGTACAAAAGCGGTGACAGAGATAAACCTCATAATTATAGACCCATATCAATCTTGCCCACACTATCCAAACTGCTGGAAAGGCTCATGAATAATAGGCTCGTCAAATACCTTGAGCAAAATCATCTTTTATCATCCTGCCAATACGGTTTTCGTTCGGGAGTATCCACCTGTGATGCGGTTTTAGATCTCACGAATGTTATTGTGTCTCACCTAGATAATAAACAGTGTGTTATTGGCGTCTTCCTAGATCTTGCAAAAGCCTTTGACACTATTTCTATTCCTGCTCTCGTTGCTAAGCTTGAGAAGATTGGTGTCAGAGGTGAACAGCTGTCACTCTTTACGAGTTATCTTACGGGAAGACGCCAATGTGTCAAGATAGGCGACTGGATGAGCGACGAGCTTCCTATAACTTACGGTGTGCCCCAAGGTAGTATCATTGGGCCGACTTTGTTTCTCATCTATATTAATGACCTCTGTCGTCTTGAACTGCCGAATGGATCCATCTTTACATACGCCGATGATACTGCCTTAATATTCCACGGGTATTCCTGGGAGTCCGCATTTCAATGCGCGCAACTGGGGCTCGACACTGTTACCGACTGGTTGTCGCAAAACCTACTGACTCTAAATGTGGACAAATCTAAATATCTGACCTTTTCTCTTTCAAAAGCTGGTAGACTTTTATCAACCCATTTTTCATTGACTGCACATTCTTGTAATGTATCACCATGCAGCTGTCCTCATCTAAGTCGCACAGACAGTGTAAGGTATTTGGGTGTTCAGATAGATGACTCATTAACATTTTATAATCATATTGACTTACTTACTTCCCGTCTGCGCAAACTGATATTTATTTTCAAGAATCTCCGTCATGTGGCCGACTTGCAGGTGCTTAGACAAGTATATCTAGCTCTCTGTCAGTCGGTTGCTCAGTACTGTATAGTTGTTTGGGGTGGGGCAACAAAAACTCATTTGTTAAAATTGGAACGTGCCCAAAGAGCCATCCTTAAAGTAGGTTGGTCACTTCCTTATCAATTTCCTACCACCGAACTTTATAAAATGTGTAAGGTCCTCTCTATTCGAAAATTGTTCGTACTAAATTTAATTCTAACAGTCCACTCCCGCAATTCTTATATTCCCGAAAAGTATAAAACCGTGAGACGAAAGCATACAGTATGTCCGTCTAATTCCGTGAATTCAAGGCTAGCCCAGCGATTCTTTTATTTCCTTGGTCCTTATGTATACAACAGAATTAATAAAACCTTACATATATACTCAATGATCAAATGTAAATGCAAGACTACTGTGAGGGACTGGCTGATGGGTTTGGACTACGATGGTACAGAAAATGTCATCCAAACAATTAAATAATTGTTACATACGTCCCTCTTAATTTTACTGATACCTAAGCACAAATACTCGCACAGGGATTACACGCATATACTCAAATCACCCCCATACACTCACACACTACACAACAATCCTGCAATACTTTCACCTTACATTACACTCCACAAATATGATCACCTTTAATATACATTTACTATCATAATTGTTTGAAATATTGTTTAAAATAATCTTAATTATGTTGCCGTCAAATATGAACAGTTTTAAAAGGGTGTGAGCCTGGAGATCTGTCATACAGGTCCTGAACCTAGTTCAGACTCCAGCTCTCACAAAGGTTATAACTTAAGGCAAAATTGTATAAAATTTCTTATTGTGTAACAATGTCAACCTTTATGAGAGAAAATAAACAATTTTGTATTTGTATTTGTATTTGCAATAAGATTTTCACTCAAAAATAGAAAACAATATAAATTTTGGGGTCCCCATACTTGAAACTGAAACCAATTTTTTTTTTTCCATTAAACCCAAACGTGTGGGGTATCTATGGATAGGTCTTCAAAAATGATATTGAGGTTTCTAATATATTTTTTTTTCTAAACTGAATAGTTTGCTCGAGAGACACTTCCAAAGTGGTAAAATGTGTGTCCCCCCCCTGTAACTTCTAAAATAAGAGAATGATAGAACTAAAAAAAATATATGATGTACATTACCATGTAAACTACCACCGAAAATTGGTTTGAACGAGATCTAGTAAGTGGTTTTTTTAATACGTCATAAATCGTAAGCCGCAATTTTTGTTAAAAGCAATTCTTCTAGAGTAGACGTCCTCCTTGCGAGACGGGTACCTACATGGCACACACGTGATGGCCGCAGTATAATTGTTTTTGCTTTGTTTACATCAGGGTTTTTTGCAACTTTTTATCAACCAAGAGCGTAAATCTAAAATGTCATGTGTCCAATTTACAAAATGTAAAAATTTTATACATACTTTCAACTCTTATTTACCCCTTTAAGGATGGAATTTACAAAAACCAATAAATACATAAATTCTTTTTATCAACCAACAGCGTTAATCTAAAATTTCACTTGTCAATTATATCAAGATTGTAATGAGCTTAATGTAAGACAATTATTTATAATGAGAACTTTGCTCAAGCAACATCAACAAACACCTTTTGTCCCCATCACAAAGCGACGTAAAGACAACATTTTTGCACTATTCTTCACCTACACAAAGAGATTCTTTTATTACCTTGGTCCTTCTCTCTACAACAAAATTAACTCATCTTCACCGGTTTTTAAACTGCCTTCTTCTAAATTTAAATCAGTTATTCGTTCATGCCTACTAGGGAAATCCTATGATGAGACAGAAGAATTTCTCTCAAATTCGTTTAAAAAGTTAAGCCCTATCTAGTACCTTAATTATTACTATGGTTGCTAATCAGTCAACTCACAAATATATCTATGGAGCAAATTTACACAGTACATGCATTACATAACACTTACATTAACATGCACAACACAAATATACAGACACAAATACATAACACACTCATACTGTTAAACTCACTTATACAAATCTAGATTAAGTCTTAAATAATTCAAAATTGAAAAAAACTAGAAATTGTTTAACCTCCTTAACTTTACTTTGTAACATGTTATTCATTGGTAGATATTCAATTATGGGGCCGGCACTGTTTCACCTAAACACAGGTTGCATTGCAACTTACCTAGGAGAACAGAACCACACCCACAGATTTGTTATAACCTGCTACATGTTCATAATATAGATTAAGTAGCCATTAATAATGTACAAATACCTGTTTTTTGAAATAAATAAATAAATAAACTGTAAAATTTCATACAAACTTTCAACCCCCTTTTACCCCCTTACGGGTGGAATTTCCAAAAACCAATAAATAAATAAATTATTTTTATTAACCAAGAGCGTTAATTTAAAATTTCATGTGTCCAATTTACAAACTGTGAAATTTTTCATACAAACTCTCAACCCTTATTTTACCCCTTTAGGGGTGGAATTTCCTAAAACCAATTTAATATGTAAATTATTTTCATCAACCAACAGCGTAAATCTAAAATTTCACGTGTCCAACTTACAAACTGTATAAATTTCATGCAAACTTTGAACCCCTTTAAGGGTGGAACCACAGTCAACGGTGAAGGAAAACATCGTGATGAAACCAAAAGGAAAAAAGGAAAGGACTTATATAGTTAATATAAGTCTGAAATAGCCAAGTCAGAGGCCTGTGGGGTTCCCAGAGGTGTCTTGATTAACTCTGACACCAGAGGTGGCCACATCCTCACCCGAAAAGAAGAAGAAGGGTGGAATTTACAAAAACCAATAAATAGGTACATAAGTTCTTTTTATCAACAAACAGCGTAAATCTAAAATTTCACGTGTCCAACTTACAAACTGTAAAAATTTCATACAAACATTCAAACCCCTTTTTATCCCCCTTAGGGGGAACTTTTGAAACAACAACAATTTTTTTTTTTTTTTTTTTTTTTTTTTTTTAAATAATAATAATTAAACTAATGAAATATTGCAGAGATAGTCCAAATTATCCAAATAGGTAGGAAGTGGCGAAAGGAACTAACAAACATCACACACACATCACACCCACATCAAATCAGCAGCCTATTAATGTTCCCACTGCTGGGACACAGGCCTCCTCTCTGTGAGGGGAATGGGCCGTAATCCACCACGCAGGCCCAGGGCGGGTTGGTGGATGTCACATGTCTTCCAATTTTCGGTTCTAGGACATGCCGGTTTCCTCACGCACTAACACGTCACAGTAATAAGGATCAGCTGGCCGATTCTGTACACATCTCACCGTGATGATTTAGGTGAAGTGAGATTCCAACCATATTCTAGGGATTCACAGCTAACTGTTCACTTGAGACCGGACGAAGTGCATTTGTTAGCTGTGGTATCATTGCTCTTTAACCGATTTCAAGAAAGAAGGAGGTTCTCAATTCAATCAGTTTTTTGGACTGCCTCCCATCCCATGGAAGCAAAATAGACGTATCCATATCAAAAACATTGTGTTGATTGGTTGCAGGTTTGAAAGAGCCTATTCTGCCAACCAGTGGCAGCAAGCCGCAGCAGGTCCCGTCAGCCCCAACTACCCCAACCTGAACCCGGAACCTCTGAGCCCTAACAACGGTCAACGCCAGTACAACGTCCCTTTCCACTCTCAAGATGATGACTTAGTTGTACAAAATCAAAGGCACCATTCTTTTTTATTTTTTGTTTTTTTTATTTCTGTCGTGAAATCGCATTGTAATTGTAATAGATATCTGCGACCTACGAGTTACAATTTGGAAAGTCTGATCTTATGGTCTACCTTAAAGCAGCAGCCTTATTGTGTAGTGAATTCGGCAAGGCAAAGGGCAAAGAGTATGAAAAATCGACGTTAAGGAGCAACGGCCATCTGTGGTCTTCTTCATCAGTTCTACTTCACCAAATGATACTTTCTGAGTGCGAATGATTGCATTGTTGTTGAAAATATCATTATATGTATGCCTATAATATTTGAGGAGTACCCTCGATTTCTCCAGGATCCCATCATCAGATCCTGACCTGATGAGCATGGGACCACCTTTAAAAAAAAAAAAAGAATTTTCAAAATCAAATCGGTCCCAAGCGTCTTTGAGTAATCGGGGAAAATACCAAAAAAAAACCCGAGAAATTAAGAACCTACTCCTTTTTTCGGGTACCGTACCCAAAGGGTAAAAACGGGACCCTATTACTAAGACTCCGCGGTCCGTCTGTCACCAGGCTGTATCTCATAAACCGTGATAGCTAGGCAGTTGACATTGTACACAGATGATGTATTTCTCTTGCCGCTATAACACAAAAAAATCAAAAAAACAGAATAAAATGAATATTGAAGCGGGGCTCCCATACAACAAACGTGTTTTTTTTGCCGTTTTTTGCGATAATGGTACGGAGCCCTTCGTGCGCGAGTCCGACTCGCTCTTGGCTGGTTTTTAGGGTTCCGTACCCAAAGGGTAAAAACGGGACCCTATTACTAAGACTCCGCGGTCCGTCTGTCTGTCTGTCACCAGGCTGTATCTCATGAGCCGTGATAGCTAGGCAGTTGAAATTGTACACAGATGATGTATTTCTCTTTCCGCTATAACACCAAATACTAAAAACAGAATAAAATAAATATTGAAGTAAGGCTCCCATACAACAAACGTGTTTTTTTTTGCCCTTACCCTTCAAGCGCGAGTTCGACTCGCACTTGGCTGGTTTTTTTTAATTCGGCTAAAGAGCAAAGTAACAACACACAGCTAACAAATGCACTTCGTACGATCTCAAATTAATAGTGTGCTGTCAATCTCTAGAATACGGTTGGAATCTCACTTCACCTAAATCATCACGGCGAGGTCTACAGAATCGACCGACTGATCATATTACTGTGACGTGTTAGTTTCTTTCGCCACTTCCTACCTATGTGGATAATGTGGACTATCTCTGCAATCCATACTATTATTATAAATGTGAAAGTAACTCTGTCTGTCTGTCTGTCTGTCTGTCTGCCTGTTACCTTTTCACGCTTAAACCGCTGCACCGATTTAGATGAAAGTTGGTATGAAGATAGTTTGAGACCTGGGAAAGTACATTAGGCTATATAGGTAGAGTAGGGTAGGGTAGGGTATGGTAGTGTAGGGTAGAGTATTGTAGTGTAGGGTCGGGTAGGTTAGGGTAGGGTAGGGTAGGGTAAGGTAGGGTAGGGTAGGGTAGTGTAGTGTAGGGTAGGGTAGTGTAGTGTAGTGTAGTGTAGGGTAGGGTAGGGTAGTGTAGGGTAGGGTAGATAAATGTTTGGTCTTTTTATGGCAAAACAAAGTTTGCCGGGTCAGCTAGTGGTTTAATAATAAGTAAGAAATTTGTGCCTTTATCCTTGCTTCTTACTGTCTTGGTGACCCCCCGACCAAGACTTCGGGACACTCCTAGGGGTCGCGACCCATACGTAGTAAAACACTGGATTACACTACATGTTTTTACAGTACAATCACTTTTTAATCGACTTCAAACAGGAAGGTTCTCAATTCGACTGTATTTTTTTATGTGTGTTACCTAGGGCTTGCAATAGGTATACGTTCAATTTTAGTATCCGGATAATACGGATATTATTGTATTACTATCTGGAGTATCCGGATAATGCGATTATTACGGATATTTTTAGTTCTTTTTATACATTAAACTAATAAGAGTTTGTAACACGTTTTAATCAGTCTCCCAAGCAAAATGACAAAGATATAATAAGCTATACCAATATTTCAAGTAACAATCACATAAAAACCGGCCAAGTGCGAGTCGGAATCGCGCACAAAGGGTTCCGTACTTGGTAAATTGCGGTTTACGATTTATGACGTTTTAAAAAAAAACTACTTACTAGATCTCGTTCAAACCAATTTTCGGTGGTAGTTTACATGGTAATTTATAACATATATTTTTTTTAGTTTTATCATTCTCTTATTTTAGAAGTTTAAGGGGGGGGGGGGCAAACATTTTACCACTTTGGAAGTTTCTCTCGCGCAAACTATTCAGTTTAGAAAAAAATGATATTAGAAACCTCAATATCATTTTTGAAGACCTATCCATAGATACCCCACACGTATGGGTTTGGCGGAAAAAAAATATTTTAGTTTCAGTTTCAAGTATGGGGACCCCCAAAATTTATTGTTTTTTTTCTATTTTTGAGTAAAAATCTTAATGCGGTTCACAGAATACATCTACTCACCAAGTTTCAACAGCATAGTTCTTATAGTTTCGGAAAAAAGTGGCTGTGACATACGGACGGACAGACAGACAGACAGACAGACAGACAGACATGACGAATCTATAAGGGTTCCGTTTTTTGCCATTTGGCTACGGAACCCTAAAAAACTAGATCACTTTCTAAAACATACATACATACATACATAAACTCACGCCTTTTTCCCATGGGGGTAGGCAGAAACTACAGAACGCCACCTGCTACGATCCTTACATACTTCTTTTGCTTCGCACACATTCATACATCTAGTCATACATACACGCCGGTTATGGGTACTGCGCACTTGGCCTTTCTGAAGAACATCACCTATAAGGTCTATATATGTCTTTCTAGGGCGTCCCCTCCCGGCGTTTCCATTCACGTCTGCCTTGTAAATACCTTTCGTTAGTCGCCTTTCATCCATCCTCTCAACATGGCCAAACCATCTTAACATACTCTTTTCAATTTTAGTCACTACATGTTCTTTTAAACAACAACGTTTTCTTATTACCTCATTCCTCAATCTATCATTTAAAGTTACACCACACACTCCGCAAGGAGCGCATTTCTACTGCATTAATCCTACTTTCATGTCTTTTTAGCCATACCCAACCTTCACTTCCCTATATAAGTGTAGGCACCAGCACGCTGTTGTGAACGGCGAGTCGAGCTTCCGGAGACATCGACTTGCTGGTCACAACTGCATGCATAGCACCATTCACTTTATTCAATGCAATTTCGAGAGATTTTCTATTGTTTATTGAAGAGTTCTTTCAATAAACAATAGAAAATCTCTCGAAATTGCTGCAATCGCATGTCTGTTTATTGTGTACGCCATTTCGTAACATATCTTCACGCCGGTACGCTCTAAAGGGGTACGCAGATGTGTACAGTTCACCCTGCTACACTCTAAGTTCGCCGGTTGTGTTCAAGTTTCATGTTATTCGGTTAATCTATTCTGGCATAATTTATTATCTAATTTATCCCTTTTTGTTCAGGCCGCAAATGTCTGAGGCTCAGGTGCAACGTCTCCTCGAAACACAAAGACAGCAATATGAGAGGAAACTGGAAGAAGTTGCTGCAAGAGAGGCTGCACAGAGGAGACAAGAAGAAGCTGCTAGGGCAGCTGCTCTGCGGGAACAGCAGGAAGAGGCCGCCATGGCAGCGCAAAACATGTATGTATGGTATGACAGACATAATTTTTTGCCCGACTGCCGAATGAGAGCTTTTACAAGCTTTATATTACCTTATGATTTCTTAAGTATGTCCGGGAACTAGTTAAACATTTTTCAAGCTTTTCCTAGCATCCGATTAAGCTGAAACATGGCGTATTTATGTAACTTTAAAACTGCTTCTTCTTATTCGTTGTCTTCATTATTGAAGGTCGTGCCCGGCTTGGAAAGCTTTAACGACCTGATTCCACAAGCCACTCAGTCTTCGGCTCTTCTCAAGGCAGTGGTCACCGTGAGTCCCGTAATCGCCCTGATCTGGTCTGACCATCGATTGGGTGAGCGTCCGCGTCGTCTTTTCCCATCCACTTTTCCTAAAACAGACAGTTTTCCAGGATATCTGGGTATCTGCTGGCTATACGACCAAAGTAACTTAGGACTCTTTGGTAGCAGATCGTGTCGAGTCTGGTTTTGATGTTCTTCTGGTCGAGAATGTATTTATTTGTGCCTTTTGCTGTCCATGGTATGCGTAACATTCTACTCCAGCACCACATCTCGAAAACTTTCATCTTTCTTGGATCCTCTGAGCGAATTGCCCAAGATTCGGAGCCGTAAAGGAAAATTGAGAATATCAGGGTTCTAACCAGTCTCTTCTTGGTGTTATTAGAGAAGTTGCTATCTTGCCATATCCTCGACATCTTGCTCATAGCAGTTTTTGCCATCAGCGTACGTCTCCGAATTTCCATAAAGCATTTTTCTTAATACTTATTACACCCAAAATGATGAAGCTATGCAGTAAGCAATCATGAGGTAATAAATAAAATGACGAAATGATATATGTCAGGCAACTATTATTTATTATTAAACAAATACTTATTTTATTTATTCATTACACACAAAACACTTTAAAGAGAAAAAAAAACAAAAATCAAAAAACCTGACTGCTTAACAAGCGATTTTTAATAAAAAAAAAATTTTTTTACTCTTTTTAGTTACTTATTTGTTTTTTTTTGAATTAGGTACATTTAAACATATAAGTGTTGTATATTTTTGAAATTGCCTCTTAAAACCCTTTTTTTATTCCCCATTCCCCACACGACGGGATTGGAATAAATAAAATAATTGGGCCCCCCACAATATGGCGCCCAAAAGCCGCCATTCTTCTATTTTGCAATTTTAATGTAGCCAGTGACACTCGCAGGGTTAAGACGAATCGATTGACGTACGAAACATCAAAATCGGCTAACGCGTTTGGTCTCTAGAACAAACATACATACATAGACTGATAAACACATTACCCTCCTTCGGCAGTCGGATAATAATACAGATTGAAGAGCAAAAAAGGTACTTCTTCTTTCATTAGAAATCTACGACAGGGAAGTTGAATGATTAACAAAGACACGGTGTGTAGAAAGAATAAGGAAACTTAAAATAAAAAAATAACTTAACGAATCATAATATAAACGAAACCATTTATACATAAAATTACTTAATAGGTTTATAAAATTAGAAGGTGGTGGATCTTAATTGATCCTTTATCTATCCTGTGGTAGGAATAATATAGTTTTTGATGTCGATGATATACGTACTCATTTATTGCATTCCATATTGTTTTATGCATATAACATACAGGCTTATTAATTACGTACATAACACACTTTGTTTTTGTACATATTATTATGGCCACATTAGGGCACAGTAACAAGTAATTTTCAAGAATATTTGATAGAATTTTTTATTATTTGATACGGAGCTGCAACACCAAAACTATATCCCCCTATTTTTAACCAATTTCAAAAACAATTCTATCAGTTGTTTGGGCTGCCTCCCATCCCACGGAAGCATAAAGTGAACGCGCACCTATCCGCGCCGCAGGAGCCGCACGCGCCGCAGTCATCGCATTTTCTCAAGGCCCATTGGCCATGAATCGTATCCATTTCTGTACATCTTATTATATCAATAATTTCTATACGGATACGGACGACGTCTCCGGGCCACACGCACCGCACTCGCCGCAAGCATCGAACGCGCCGAATCTGATGACGTCATCAGCACGCGTTGATGGAATCCGTATACCTACAGCATTTTGCTAAAATCGGGTCATACGGCGCGGATAGGAGCGCGAGGTTGCATACCATTTCATATAAAGATTTATAAATGCGATGACTGCGGCGCATGCGGCTTCTGCGGCGCGGATAGGTGCGCGTTCACCTTTAAAATCGTATCCATATCAAAAACACGTGTTGATTGGTTGCAGGATTGAAAGAGACCGAACACCGCATAGCTATTCTGACAACCATTTGCAGCAAGTCGCAGCAGGTCCCGTCAGCCCCAACTACTTTCCGGTCTACCCCAACCTCAACCAGGGACCTATGAGACCTAACAACGGCCAACGCCAGTACAACGTCCCTTCCCGCTCTCAAGATGATGACTTCGTATTTGTAAACAACTTTAGACAAAATCAAAGGTACCAATTTTTTATTTTAATTAATATTCTGCCGCGTAATCGCATTTTACAAGCATTTTATTAGCTTGCAAAGTATAACTAAGTATGTTACGGTCAAATCTTGCAACTGAATTTTATTAGCTTGCAAATTATAACTAAGTATGTTCCGGTCAAATCTTGCAACTGAATTTTATTACCTTGCAAATTATAACTATGTATGTTCCGATCAAATCTTGCAACTGAATTTTATTAGCTTGCTAATTATAACTAAGTATGTTACGACCAAATCTTGCAACTGAATTTTATTAGCTTGCAAATTTTAACTATGTATGTTCCGGTCAAATCTTGCAACTGAATTTTATTAGCTTGTAAATTATAACTTAGTATGTATGTTCCGGTCAACTCTTGCAACTGAATTTTAAATCAGTTACCCTCAACCGATTAAGATGTAATTTTCCATACGTACACGTTGTTTGGATTACAATTTATAAGGCAAGCTAAAAAGCTTGTTTAAAAAAAGTGTTTTGGAAAAAAATATTATCAGACGTATCTGCGATATACGAACTACTAGTTGCAATTTGAAAAGTCTGATCTTATGGGCTGCCAAAACATCCGCCGGTTTCCGAATTCAGAATTTAGAGTTCTTAGTTAAAATTTTCTTCGTGCAGTACTCAGTACTACTCAGCACGTTATTAGCCACTATTAATAACATTTTAATACTAAAGATTCTGAGTAAAATAAGACTACACGATAACACGACTACACGAGTCCTTGAATGAGTGTTTCTCGAGTTTATACTTTTTTTTTTTTGTGATCGCCTGCTAGACTAGAAAGCGACTTTCATAATGAATCGACGCGATTCGATTTATAATATCAGGGGTGTGACCACAAGCTCTTAGAGTAAGGTTATTTTGAGATCGAGTAAGGGACAGATGTATCTGACTTGTATACATCTGTCACTTACTCGATATCAAAATAACCTTACTCTAAGAGCTTGTGGTTACCCCCCAGTTTAAATTGCGTCAATACTCAATATGCAATATCGTGCACGTGTTTAGTTTTAAATACTTGCATGATATTTATAAAATATAAAATTTTTGTGCAATATTTTATTGTTTAAAATAATAAAAGAAAATATATATAATTAAATTTAAATTTAAATAATTAATTTAAATTATTTTTGAATTTTATATAATTCCGTTAAGCGATTTTTACTAAGCCAAATTGTAAATGCGATGCAATTCGACCGATTTAGTGGTCAAGCACGAGAATCTTTCAAATATTCCTCAAGACTCCATTAAACAGTATGATAATTTGTGGCAATACGGAACAAATTTAAAGATATTTAAAAAAAACCTCAATTCTCGTCTAGCCGAAATAGTTTTTATGTGAATGTTTTTTGTTTAACAGTTGTAACAACAGGCCAGCCCCATCAGCTCCTGCGCCTCCTCGCGGACACTCTACGAGAGCTCGCTCAATCAGCAGGTACGTTGGAGAAGCCACACCTTTGCCCCTATCATCACCATCATCATTTCAGCCGAAAGACGACTGCTGATCATAGGCCTCCTCCAAGTGTCACCACATCGACCGTTTCCGTGTGTTATTGCATCCCCATCGACCATCCGTTCGGCGAGCAATGAGCCCTGCCAATGCCACTTCTATATTCTCCACTCAAATCATTAAAATTGACAGAGCTCGTTATTTATTGTGACGACAGAATGAAGTGGTTTGGAGCATTGGCGGACTAAACCTTCGAGAGCCCCAGATGGAAAAATAAAATGGGGCTTCGCCCCGTTATGCGAAATCTTTGAGGAACCGTAGAATCTAAGATGCAAGAGCGAGCGAACTGAGCTCGAAAATTGGCCATACAATTCGTTAATTCGGAACTGTAAAGGACGCCGAACATCGCGTGGTAGTTTCTAGCATGGAGACATTTCCCACGATAAATTTGTTAACGGTTGTATAAAGCGTACATATGTTTGGAACTTTTAACGGGTCTGCTTGTTTGACATAAATTACCGTAATAATAGATCTCTTGTCTGCATTCTACAAGTATTGTTAAAATAAGTTACGGTAATATGCCCTAAAATTTTCTAAAGATTAGATTTGCTATATCATCTGCTTATCCCACCGAGTACAGACTGCTAGCGTTGAGCTCTGCGATGAGCTCATTCACAACTAAGTTCCACAGTAGTGGTGACAGCACCCCACCTTGTTGGCAGCCCCTTTTCACGATACCGCGTGTGGTGGTGTTCACAGTAAATTGAATAGCGCGGTGTTTTAACATGTTATTGAACCATTCTATAACCGTTGGCGCAACACCTTGCCTGGTGAGTGCCTGCCCGATGCTGGTGAAGCTTGTTTTGTTGAAGGCACCTTCTATATCAATGAAAGCGCCAAAGGTTGGGTTTTTGACTTTGTAAGCATTTCCGATACGTGAGACTACGCAGTGGAGTGCTGATTCGGTTGATCCACCTGCGCAGTAGGCGTGTTGATTAGGGTGTAGATTAAACAGTTCCGAAATTTGGTTTCTGATCTTCTTGTCCCCTAGTCTCTCCAGCGTTTTCAAGAAGAACGAGGTGAGGCTTATGGGCCTAAAAGATTTGGGCTGGGTGTAGTCACCCCTTCCCGGTTTCGGAATGAAGATGATTTTTACTTCGCGCCAGTTCATGGGGATGTAGCTCATGTAGTGGTGCGCTAGACAGGCTAAAAAGACCTTGACGAGTTATTCCGCCAGAAAGTCACCGCTCCACCTAAGCAGAGCTGGGAAAATACCGTCTATCCCTGCTAACTTAAAAAACTTAGACTGGTCTGTGTGTGTTAGAGTGGACCTTCTTTGTTGTGGTTTAGGTAGATTAGTAGTTGAATGAGTTTTTCTCGAGTTTATACCTATTATAAATTTTCTCGATCGCCTGTTTGTGATACCCCTTAGTTTAGACATTAGGATTACCCATTCATTAAGGACTTAGCGAGTTTCACAATGGTTCGACGCGATTCGATTTATATAATTTCGACAAGTGATTTTTACTAAGCCAAATTGTTGTAAAGACTACCTACAGTACTGTCTTTCCTTTCATTTCTAAAATAAATCCAAAGGTTGTCTTGAAAAGATCGCTTTTAGCGATAAAGCCGGCGATAAGACCCAGTGTAATGTTTTCTTCATCTATACTTTCTATAACTCATATGGTGTACATAATAAAGAGTATTCTATTCTATTCTAAATGGGATATAATTCGACCGATTTAATGGTCAAGCGCGAGAATATTTTAAATAAAAAAATATTGCACTTAGCAATAATTTTTAATTTAAAATATTCTCGCACTTGACCACTAAATCGGTTATAAAAATTTTAATAAAATCGTGCACGCTTTAAATAAAAATACGTGCACGATATTGCATATCGAGTATGCGTCGGGCTGCGAGCCTGAAGGAATTGCGTAAGCGAGTTTGGCAAGGCAAAGTGTAAATGACTCCATTAAACAGTATGATAATTTTTGGCAATAACGAACAAATTTAAAGATAGCCCAAAAAATCCTCAATTCTCCTCTAGCCGAACTAATTTTTATGTGAATGTTTTTTGTTTAACAGCTGCAACAACAGGCCAGCCCCATCAGCTCCTGCGCCCCCTCGAGGACTCTCTCCGAGAGCGCACTCAATCAGCAGGTACATTACAAAATCCCACACTTTTACCCTCATCATCACCATCATCATTTCGACCGAAAGACGTCCACTGCTGGACATAGGGCTCCCCCAAGAGTCGCCACATAACCGGTCCCATGCGCTCGCATCCAGCGGCTGCTGGCTTGTTTCTTGTAACGCTTTTGTACTTTTTGAAGTTTTTTTTTATATTATTTTCCCCATCATCGACTTTTTAATGTACCCACTGCTGGGACACAGGCCTCCTCTCTATGGGAGCGAACTCTTTGCTCCGATACTACTCGTACGTTACTGCGACCTTGTTACATCGACCCGAGATTTTGTGACCTATATCTATGATGACGATACTTCGAAATTTTAACATCGATATAGTAGATTATTAACCAAGGGGATAAAGCAGTGTCTTCTGTCGCGGGTGACGATTTAAATCGCGAGCGTAACGAAGGACTCGAGGTTTACTCCCGAGCGTAGCGAGGGTGTTAAAAACTTAAATCACGAGCGAAGCGAGGGATTTAAGACGAGTCCTGAGTGTAGCGAGGGATTTAAGTTCACCCAAGACTAAGACAGCTTTATCACCGAGGAAAATACTCTACTTTTCGTACTATTTGCGAAAAAATTAACAGAATATTAATATGAGATAAGCATTTATTAAAAATAATGACAATTAAAAGTAAAATAAACTTAACTTTTATGTTGTATTTGAAGAAAACAAAAACGCGGCAAATTCCTAGACTAATATTTTTTTGTCGGAAAAGCAAAGGCATCAAGCTCATACGGCCTCGTCGGTTTTCGTAATTTTATTTTATAATCATAACTGCATAATAAATGCGTATTCCTTTTTCAAAAAGATGTATAATCCTTTATATACAAACTCAATGGTGTAAACACAGATGTAGTTCAGTATAAATTTCGGTAAGTATTCCAAATTTAAATCATATTCTCCCCCTAGAGGATGAATGAAATTCAGTACAATTTTCTTTCCCTGTTTTTAACAGATTAAAAATGACTATTGTTATGTTCGCTTTTTGTGGCATAGAATGTCACTTTTTTGAGCAAGTGGTACGAAAATGAATTTTTTGCACAACCTCTTTAAATAGTATTTTCGTACAACTGTGATAATTAGCTTTATATTGAATTTTATTTCTGGGATGAACAGCAGCCTAATTGCATAAGTAAATTTGGCAACGGAAACAATCTGGTTCTTTCCCAAAAACACACACATACACAAAAAAGTTGAATCTTTTTATTCAACTTTTTGTATATATATTTTAAGATTTTTACACCCGACTGAAATAAAAATGCCCGTAGTTAATTAAATAAACCCACACAGTGTACAAGGGGATGAATGCAAGAAGAACTTTAGTATGAGGAATAAAAGTGCGAGAGGAATGAAAGATTGAACAGAATGTATGTGTTTGCAATCAATAGGCGCCAATTTCGTTGGTGGGATTATTTATTTATTATTTATTTATTTATTTATTCATTTACACATACATTTATTTTTACAGGTAAATCCCAAGATAATAAAAGTAGTCATACAATGCCACTGTTACATACAGTGACGACAAGTTACATAGAGGACAATACATTCACTAGTACGATTAGTGTTAAGATTTAAAAAAAAATACCCTACCCGACCCTACACTACCTTCCCTACCCTACACTACCCAGTATGAGGCATAAAAGTGCGAGAAGCATAAAAGCGAGAGAACAAGTATGAATGAGGATTAGATAAAACATGGGCGCCAATAACGTTGGTGGAACTAGTCTAAATAAAAAAAATAAAAAACCCTACACTACCCTACCCTACCCTAATTTTCTATTTTTTTCATTTTTATTTTTCTTCACATAAACCATATGCTAAATAGTCCGAATAAAGCCTAAAACTTTTTTTTTGATAGGTGAGCCCGTTCTTGAGTTATAAAATAACAACGAAAAGTGCCATTGATTTTTATATACCAGGCCCCTCAGAAAGTATTGCGAAAAAAAGTTTTTATATATGGGAGACTGGCCAGTTATAATGTTTTTCGAAAATATGATTATTTATAAGTAAAAATAAGTAAGTTCCAATTTCAAAATTTCCCTCCACATTTTTTGCGAGTTAATTCAAAGTATTGTGTCTCACTGAAATATGGATCTGCGCCGGGAACATTTTAGAGCTATGATTTTATACGATTTCAAGTGTCGCCTGAAACCGGATGAATCGTACGATAGACTTCAAATGGCATTCATGGATGAAGGCCCTTCCAAGGCAACCGTGTATCGTTGGTATAACGAATTCAAGCGCGGTCGACCAACTTTGGGGGATGACGAAAGAAGCGGTCGCCCTTTGACGGCTGTTACCGAAGAAAACGTGCTAGCAGTGAAAAATTTAATCCAAGACAATAGGCGAATTACATATCAGGAGATTCAACACATATTGAAGATTGGATCGGGAAGCGTTCACGAGATTCTACACAGCCATCTTCGCGTGAGGAGGATAGTATCACGCTGGGTGCCGCACAACCTCACCGATGCTCAGAAGCAGGCCCGGGTGGAATGGTGCCGTGATATGCTTAACAAATTTGAAGCAGGCTCGTCTCGGCGTGTTTACGACATCGTTACAGGTGATGAGTCCTGGATTTATCAATACGACCCAGAAACCAAGCGCCAGTCGACTGTTTGGGTGTTTCAAAATGAGCCAACGCCTACCAAAGTGAAGCGATCTAGAAGCGGGGGTAAGATTTTGATCGCTAGCTTTTTTAATTTGACTGGCCACTTGGTATCAATTCCCTTACGGGATCAAAGAAGCATTAATGCCGAATGGTATACTACCAAATGTTTGCCAGAAGTTTTCTCTGTTATAAGCAACAAGCGACCAAACACAGGGCTCCGCGGGCTACTGCTCCACCACGACAATGCACCTGCGCACACCGCACTCAAAACGAGGGACTTCCTGGACAGCACGCCAGTCAAACTCCTGGGTCACCCTCCTTACAGCCCTGATCTAGCACCGTGTGACTTCTTTTTATTCCCAAAAATAAAAAATCAGCTCAAAGGGATACAATTTTCGTCGCCGGAAGATGCGCTGGCTGCGTTCGAGCAGGCTGTAAACGAGGTGTCTGCGGCGGACTGGAAAAAGTGTTTTGAAAACTGGTTTAGGCGCATGAATCTTTGTATAGAGGCTGGTGGAAAGTACTTTGAAAAGATTTAATAAAAATATATGTACGTATAGAACAATTTTTTTTAGTTTCGCAAAACTTTCTGAGTGTCCCACGTATATAGATTGATTTAAAAAAGTGTTATTTATCACAATTGTGCAAAAGTGCAGTTTATCGGTCGGGTAGGGTAGGGTAGGTAGTGTAAGGTAGGGTAGATAAATGTTTGGTGTTTTTATGGCAAAACAAAGTTTGCCGGGTCAGCTAGTTTCATATAATCTTAGTTATCATTTATCGCATTGGGCGCAATCCTGTTATGATAGATATGATAAAAAATAAAATAAATAATTGCTTACAATCCTATTTAGATACATTGCTAAAATTACATTCCTATAATTATAATACGTAGGTATTTAAAATAAAAAAGATTTATTTATCAGAAGCTCTTTTTCCGCCAGAAATCGCAACACGCAAAGAGAACGGGACGTATTAGACTGCCCTACCTGCCACAGCAGGTTTGGGATAACGATCTTCCAGTGCGACAACGGCCACAGCTCCTGCAACGACTGCAAGAGCAGGGGACGAAAATGCGGTATCTGCAGGATGACACTCACCAACCAGAGGAACTATGACCTTGAGACCCATGTTGCTCAGGTAACTACAAAACATACATGTGTTAAAACTAAATAAATTTGTTGCTAAACAAATTTAACTGGTCTTTCTTTTTTCTGACAATCGTTTGAAACTGAGCGACATATTTTTTTAAATACTTTGGGCCTCATTATGGTTTTTTTTTCTGGCAACATTAATGGTTACAGTTCGGGAAATCCCCCCAATCCAATTACACGTTATTAGGTGAATAACCGCTGAATGACGTAAAATGTTTATTTGAGGGCACGGCAGTGCCCCCAGCAACTCGAGGAAACAAAGGAAGGAACAGCCGTACCATCCTTTCTTCGAAGCCATTCAGGACATTTTCGACACTCCTGTAACTTCTTTGTAGATAAAGTTAAAAGCCTGAATTCTGTGTGTGCAGTGACTAAGAGAACATAGTATAACTAAGCATAATCTCGAATTACATTTGAACTTGTTGCTTAGAAATTATTGCAAGTCAAAATTCCTTGATTTCGTCACTGGCTGACTCTACTACTAACCAGGGCCCGATGTAGACATTTCGTAGCTCCGGGCATAGACAATATTTGCCGCCCTTGAAAATGACGCCTTATAAGGAGGTAAATGTTTCAGGACATTATCTACAGGAAAAAAATGGACGGATAAAGCCGGCTTTTTTGACCACTTCGATCGAAATAAAAACGAAGTGCGCTCGAAAATTTCACCTAAGAATTTTTGCAACATTATGAATTTTAAGTTATTTTACGGTGGGTTTACAACAAGAACCAATAACATGCGACAGCAAAGCGAGCTTGTAAAATGCAGCACAACACCAAAAAAAAAATGAAGATGTACTGACTAAAATTAAAGGAGTATGTTATGATGGTTTGGCCATGTTGAGAGGATGAATGAAAGGCGACTAACGAAACAAGGCAGACGTGAATGGAAACGCCGGGACGGGACACCCTAAAAAGACTTACATAGACCTTATAGGTGTTCTTCAGAAAGGCCAAGTGCGCAGTAGTAGTAGTAGATGTATGAATGTGTGTGAAGCAAAAGAAGCATGTAAGGATCGTAGCAGGTGGCGTTCTGTAGTTTCTGCCTACCCGTAATATATTATCCGTCCCGTTTCCTAGATATAAAAATACCGGCCAAGTGCGAGTCGCGCACGAATGGTTCCGTACTTGGTAAATTGCGGCTTACGATTTATGACGTATTAAAAAAATACTACTTACTAGATCTCGTTCAAACCAATTTTCGGTGGAAGTTTACATGGTAATGTACATCATATATTTATTTAGTTTTATCATTCTCTTATTTTAGGAGTACACATAGGGGGGACACATTTTACCACTTTGGAAGAGTCTCTCGTGCAAACTATAGTTTTTGATGACCTATCCTTATATACGTATGCGTTCGTTGAAAAAAAAAAAACAGTTTCAAGTATGGGAACCCCCAAAATTTATTGTTTTTTAGCCAGTTATTATGTAATAAAAGATTTTATATGTTGTTAATTCATTTACACTATCTAATTTTTTAGAAAAATATCTGTCGATTATCCAATTATAATTTAGTTTTAAAAACTTTGCGTATCTTCGTAATTTATGTCGACCACCTTAACTTATTAAGAGCTTTGACTGATAGAACCACTCAAAACTACTTTTAACGAAATTAGTCAGTCAAAACTACTTTTTAACCCCTGCCGGAAAAAGAGGAGTGTTATAAGTTTTACGTGTGTTGCTGTGTGTCTGTCTGTGGCATCATAGCGCCTAAACGGATGAACCGATTATGATTTAGTTTTTTTTTGTTTGAAAGGTGATTTTGTCGAGAGTGTTCTTAGCTATGATTGAATAAAATCGGTTCAGCGTTCAAAAGTTATGGGCGTTTTACTGTTTGAATCGGGGTAATTTCGCAAAATAAATGTGTCGGGGGTTTTTTTAAATTTTGAAATTTTACTTGTAACGAAATTAGTCACTCAAAACTACTTTTAACGAAATTAGTCAGACAAAACTACTTTTAACGAAATTAGTCATTCAAAACTACTTTTAAACAGCTCCATTGGGCAAAACTAATTTTGACTATAATTTCAGTCAAAAGTACTATTGTCGAGAGCTTACAGTCAAAAGTACTTTTGATTGATTTTGCTAGTTAAAAGTACTTTTGAGTAGTTTTGACTGCAACATATATAATAAACTTGTGCCAGGTCCTATAGCTGGCACAAGTATTGTTAGGACGCTATTGTGACAGCTTACCATGGCATGGCAGGTGTAGTATTATTTAAAACTGCATTATTTAAACCTTTAATTTAATAATATTATTAAGATACGATGTTATTTTTTGCGGAAACTCAGCCAAAGGGACCTTATATTTAAAGCCTAAAAAAGGTGCATTAGGACAATATTTGGCTTAAAATGCACAGCCGCTGGAATCTTTTTTACCGACTTAAAAAAAAACTGAGATCAATTCGACACTTATATGTTACTCTGTATGGGCACGGTAATGATATTTAAGATGTCGTTACCGTGGTATGCGCTTCTTAACATGACTTAACTTAAGATCCTATGTCCCCTAGCTGGGGCAGAGGGCTTCCACAGTAGTCCTCCATCGAGACCGGTGTTGAGCTTCGGGCTTCACCTCGCTCCACGTCATTCCGATGCTCGTCGCTTCAGCTAATATGGTACGTCGCCAAGATCAACGGGGTGGGCCTCGCTTCCTTTTTCCTTGAGGATTCCAATCCAAGGCCTGTTAAGGAATGTGATCGGGATCCCTCCGGATCCTGTAACGAATCCAAGTCCATTTACGCTACTTGATCTGGCGGTCGATCGGGGTGTCGTTGCATCTCTCCAACAGCTCTACATTAGAGATGATCTCGGAAGACATCGGTTGACGAAGACCTGGATTTGGCGCAAAATGTCCTTTGTTACCTTCCACGCGTCGCATCCGTAGAGCAGCACGGATTTGATATTGGAACCGAAGATTTTGAGTTTAACCCTTCGGGTCAGTTTCCACGATTGCCACACAGGTCTCAGCTGTGCGAAGGTAACTCGTGCTTTGGCGATCCGTGAAGTGATATCCTCTTCGGTTCCTCCAGTCTTTGACACGACGCTCCTGAGATACGTGAATTTGTGGGCGCATTCCACAACCTCTGTGCCAATTAACATCGGTGTAGAATTCTTTACACCTGTACGCATCTCCTGGGTCTTCCGGATGTTAATTTTGAGCCCAGTTTTCGCCGCCTCCT
This sequence comes from Orthosia gothica, assembly GCA_949775005.1. NCBI lineage: Eukaryota > Metazoa > Arthropoda > Insecta > Lepidoptera > Noctuidae > Orthosia > Orthosia gothica. The sequence goes on from OX459059.1 coordinate 16,714,321, forward strand.
GGCGCAGGTCGTTCAGTTTCGCTTGCATGTCGGTGTGTGTATGACTCAGCAGGCATAGATCATTGGCATAGTCCAAGTCTTCCAAGACGTTGGTCAAGACCCACTCTATGCCGCGACGCCCGCTACCGTAAATGCGCAACATGATTCCGTCGAGAACGATTATAAAAAGGAGGGGCGAAAGGAGGCAGCCCAGCGTGCACTGCGATGTCCTCCGAAATGCGATCCGGATACGGATCCCTTTGCGCGCGAGTCCCGACTCGCACTTGGCCGGTTTTTTATGATTGTTTTCTTAGAAATCATTACACTTTTTAATTTATCCTTTTTACAAGCTTTTATCTAATTTGCCTTTATAGTTAGTTAGTATGTGTGGACAAATCTTGCAACTGCATTTTAAAAGTTTGGATGATAATGCACGATTAGTTGTTTATTAGTTGTTTGTTTATTTAATTAATAGAAGTCTGGAGAATATAATTCTAAATCCAATATGGCGGTCTCCCAAAGATGGTGGACCAATATTTTTTTTTATGCAAAGTATGATATGAGTGTGACATAAAAGGGTTTGCTGAGTAGAATACGAAAACAGCTTGTTTTAAAAAGTCATCTTAAATTTATCATTTATTTATTAATCCTTTTTTTTTATTTCAGACAAAAGCGCCATGCCCTAACAAAAGTGAGGGTTGTAAGCTGTACATCAAAATAGCTGACATGGAGAATCATGCGCGAGAATGTCCTTTCAAGGAGCAAGACTGTCCCCTAACTGCTGTATTCGGTATCTGTCGTTGGAAAGGTAAATACAATATTTTTTTTTGTGTTTTTGCAGGGGTAGCTCTTGCCAGCAAATATTTAGTATTAAGTAAAATACTGATACTCAGCTGAAACCGGTTGAGACTGGAAGCCGTACACAACTTAGTTGTGAAAAGGCTAGAGAAATTAATCTGCGTAAGGGTTCTTTCAATTTAGACGTTTCGTGCCGGATGGCTGTGTCACCGCAGCGGTGCGTTTGTCTTACTGCGCACGTCCGGTAGATTTTTCCATACAATGTATACACAAGAACACGTCCTGCTGTCGTGCGTGCGCGGCTCTGGCGCCGCACTGCACTCTTGGTGCGTAAGTATGGAAAAAGCTGGACTTGCGCAGTACGACAAACGCACCGCTGCGGTGCCGCAGCCATCCAGCACGAAACGCCTAAATTGAAAGAGCCCTAAGATTGATTACTCTTGCCAGTTACTCCGTTCGCATGAATGTCGGAAATTGTTCCAAAGGAACGTAGGTACTGCTGCTGGGATAAAAGTATCCATGGTCCTTCTCCGATGTCCATCCTTTACCTACCAAACTTGGTTTAGGTGTAAAAACTAAAAAATTATGATAGGTACTATGTTGAGTGACAACACCTTCCGGATCGCTACATGTCTGCGTTTGGGTGCTCCCAGCGGAGCTCCACATCGTTGTCAATGTGGTGAAGCAGTCGACCGCCTCGGACACCATGGCCTATCCTGCAGTAGAAACGCTGGTCGGTTAGCACGGCACGCCAGCATTAATGACATCATACGTCGGGCTCTTGTCACCGCCGGGGTGCCAGCTGTTTTAGAACCCAATGGCTTGGCGCGCGACGATGGGAAGAGACCAGACGGGTTGACCATAATGCCTTGGAATGTGGGTAGGCCTTTGGTGTGGGATGCAACATGTGTCGACACCCTTGCGCCATCCCATCTTCTTAGCACGGCGGGCTGTGCTGGGGCAGTTGCTGCTGGTGCAGAAAACCTCAAACGGCGCAAATACAACAACCTTATTGGAAGTTATATATTTGAGCCGTTTGGGGTTGAAACATTAGGTCCATGGGGTCCGAGTGCTCTTCGAGTATTTCGAGACGTAAGCAAACGGTTAGTCGACTCTTCACGTGACCAGAGGGCTGGGCTTTTCCTTGGCCAGAGAATCAGCATTGCCATCCAACGTGGCAATGCTGCCAGCGTTCTGGGCACTTTTCACGTTGACAGCGATGTGGACGAATTTTATGACGCCCTATGACCCCCGCCCTTTTATTCGTAGTTTTATTTTATTTTTATTTAAGTGTATATATAGGTAGTTATTTTTAATTAAGTATTTGAAATGATGTACTAAGTTAGTTAAAAATTGAATTATAAATATTTTATTACCGGTTATTAAATTATCAATAACTAAAAATTAAGAGTCACGTATATTTTTAAATAAGGTTTTTTATTATATGATGAATGCAAGGGTAGGCAGTAGGAGTAGCCAGTGGCCGCATCATCGCTACATTTTCCCAATATATTTTCAGGTAAATTGAGTAAAATATCGGAACATTTCGACAACGTGCATCCCAGTAGCTGCCAAACCAACGTGGACTCTGAGATGCAGCTCACGAACGTTCGCAACAACAGTCAGCAAGTCCACCTTACTGTTCTGGGGGTCTACAACTTCCTCCTTTACGTTAAAGTGTCAGAAACTGACGGCAAAGTATACATGGCCGTTCAACTGATCGGCACAAAATTCGGCGCACAGAAATGGCTTTATGAAATACATGTGTTCAATAAAAGCGAAAACCGCAGAAAATACATGTACACAGATAACTGCTGCTCGACCAGCGACAAGATAGAAGATGTTTTTAAAGCAGGAGAGTGCGCAGTGTTGCCAGTGTGGCATGCTAACACTTTTGTGTGTAACGGAGTTTTGACGTACAAGTTTTTTATTAAGAAGGCCGATGAAGAAAAGAGGTTGTTTGGTAAAAATCAACGCGGGAGAGGGAGAGGTAGGAATTATTAAGGTAAACTAATTTGGCTGCATAACGACATTTGATTTGTCTGCAGATGAAGAGAGAGTGGTTGAGAATATTTTTGTTGAGTAAAATACTTACATTTAAAACTTTGTGGACTTAAAATGTCATAAAATACTGATGTGTAGAACATGAAATGAAATATTTTGATATGAACGAAATTTCGAACGATTTCGATATTGAGAGCAACAATTAATATGTAATGGCAATCTGCTGATTGCTGTTTATATTGTTTTGTTACTGATACCAATCATATTGCTACCTCTTAAAAAAATTGGCAATTAGCATTGTTTTGCGGCGCTGGTTACCCTGGGTGACTGGGTGTAACCTGGTTGGGGCTATCATCTAAAAACAATGAAAATTCCTCACGAAAATCTGGACATTTGTAAAAAATACCTCACTTTTTAAATATATTTTTTTCAGAAATTATTTAACTTTAGTTAACATATTCAGACGGATGGTAGCTTAACTTGGGTGTGGTATAGTCACACGTGAAATTATTTTTTTGTTGCCGTACTTAACAATGATACGAGTAGTAATGCTTTAATTAATGAGCACTTGTTTTTGTATGAATAAACAAGCCTTGCTTACATTCTCAGAAAACTGTTATCTTACTTTACCTAAAGTTTTGGCCGATAAAATTGTCTGAAGTGGCCTTATTTGATCATAATTCTAGGCAAGCATGCTTTACCGTCGACCACATCATCGCTTACCATCAGGTGAAATAATGGTCAAGGGAGCAAAAATTAAAAATATACTTTTTAATCAGGCATTGTTTGCTTGAAAAATCATTTCCCTCCCGCATTCGGGTAAAAATGCATTGATATCAACTCAACCACTCTCTATTCACCTTGAATTATGTCATATTTACGTTGTTTATAAGTTTTATTCCTTTTATAAACAATATTTTTATCGACAGAAACCGACGTTTGAAAAATAATAATCGTGAGTTTAACAAATCGATCGATAGTAGTCAAAAGTCTTAATCGGTCAAAAGCAGTTTTATCTGAAAAAAACAGGCAACAGTAATTTAACTGAACACTTTGGTCAAAAGTAGTTTTGTCTTAAAAGCTGCAGTTTATTGTGATTTTAACTGACAATATGTGGTTAAAAGTGATTTTGACTGACGCTCTTAGTCAAAATAACTTTAACCAGTTATTATGTAACAAAAGATTTTGTATGTTGTAAGATCTTTTATTTGGAAGATTAAGGTTAAGGTTATAATTAATAAAAAAATCAATAGAAAGATGAGCAGCATCAATTTTACTAAGCCGTAGATGTCTTCAGCCTGTAAAAAATATTGGACGAGTTCTGTGTTTGTAACTAACTTTTTATACCACAGACTTCAATTATGTTAAAGCGTTGTAGTCTACTTACTGTACCTACTGACGGCGTTTTCTTTTCTGCAAATTTTGCGTCACTTCCATTGCAAACTTTTCAATTTGTGCTTTTGTCATAACATTGAAATGACTATATTTCATAATCTTCTATCGCAATTTTTTCCTAAAAATGTTCTTTATTTTCGTACTAACTCATTTTATACAAAAATATCTGCCGATTGTCCAATTATATTTTAGTTTTAAAAAACTTTGCGTTTCTTCGTAATTTATGTCGACCACCTTAACTTTTTAAGAGTTTTGACTGATAGAACCAGTCAAAACTACTTTTACTGAAATTTGTCGGTGAAAACTACTTTTAACGAAATTAGTCAGTCAAAACTACTTTTAACCAGCTCCATTGGGCAAAACTAGTTTTGACTATAATTTCAGTCAAAAGTGCTATTTTCGAGAGCTTCAAAAGAACTTTTGACTGATTTTGATAGTTAATAGTACTTTTGACCGGTTATTAGTTTTGAACAACAGATACACTTTACGAAAATGACCCTATTATTGTCATTCTTATATATGAAGCAGGAAAAAAATATACCGACTAAATATTAAGGTACAATTTTTTAAATATTTTAAATAATGGTACATAGAAGTTACATAACATATAATCTTATATCTTTGAGGCTCATAAGCCTCGTCTTGCATCGTCGACTCGACAATATACCTATGTCACAAATTATGCGAGATTTACCTAAAAATGTGAGACAAAGACTGTAGGTACAGTGATAGGGTCCAGAATTCCATGTACGTGGTAAACATTGGTATGATTGATCTAGAAAGCTGCAGCAGCTAGCAGTTTAAAGACATGAACCACGGATGACTTGCTCGATTATCTCAGACGTAGGTACCTGACCGTGAATGCCATTGGTTATTTTATCCAGAAACTAGTAGTTCCGTTTATAAGTATGTTGGAGCCCTATGGTAGGCCAGGAGGTGCTCTGGAGTGTGTGCCTACTCACATGGGAAAAGGCGTGAGTATATTGCTATTGCTGGTAGATAAACTTTGATTTATGATAGAAAAACCACGCAGAAAGTTTTTTATATTAGCCCATATTTTACACAAAAGAAAACAAATGAGGGTTGTATTTTAGTATTCATAATTCTATTGTATACTTGCAGTAGTTTCCAGTTTTGAACTATGGAAACACTGTCAAGTTTTGCCAGTTAGGGTTTACCACTGGCAAGTCTTTGGTTGAATTCAATCGTAATTATAATACGACATGATTGCCATAGACAAAAAATATGATTAATATATCCTATAATCAATTTAAATAGATTGTAATAAATGGATTATAAGGAGTTAATAACATTGATCTTGTGGCTAACTAATTACAGCCGCACGGGTCGCCCTCCAAGGTTAAGCAACGCTTGCCGAGGTCGGTTCGTGGATACCCATCCACGAACCGACCATCTATAATATACCGAGACTGCTACGTGCCTCGGAAGGCACGTTATCCGTTGGTACCGGTTATTTGAAGATTGTCACGGTAGTCAGATGCCAGAAAATCTGACACTAGTCTTGCCAAGGAGTACCTACCGTGTTACCCAATTACTGGGTTGTAGAGGTCAATTAGGTAGTCGGTGCAAAACTTGTAAAAATACTTGGACTCCGGTTAGACTGGAAGCCGATTCTAACCTAGTTGGTAAAACTCTAGGCAGGCAGATATGATTGTAATTAGTTTAATGATCCATTTACAGAAAATTCGGAGGGATAGATGTCATGTGGATCATTTATAAACGTCATAGTTTCCAGCCGAGCACTTCGTCTACTGAGGTTGAGCTCGTATTGATGTGCTGATACCCGATTTCTGGACATAAATATGGACCCTTCACCAATTGAACGCAAGTTATGTTGTGCAATTGGCTGTTGACAATGTATTCAACCAATTTCATCTAGAACCTATTCAACCATCACTTTTGGGCAATACTTTTTGGTCCAGAAACCGAGCCTTAGTGTATTTTTAGTATGTAGAGTATGGGAATACCCAGTTAGAGGACCCTACTCCCTAACTGAGGGTATATTATCTTTTAAAAATGATTGTTTAAATTATTCTGTGTATAATCAAATAATAATTATTATACTCTCTATAATCAATGGAGTAATGTTTTACTTGTAAGTCTCGTTTGATTTTGTTTATCATTCTATTAATCATTTATACTATTAATTATATTAATATAATATTCATTATTTTGCTGTATTCAAGACATTGTATTTTCTCATTTAATAAAGCTTATCAATATTGGAAAGAGTTTTTTATTGTTCATACTCATTTTCTGAAACAGCAACCTTAAAATTTACCCTTTTATAACTACTTATATAATTCGAGGTATTTTCAATCCATCGCCAGAACCTAAAGGCGAGTTTAGACTCTAGTCTCTTTAGCTCTAGCATTTACTTGTAGGTATAGCCCTCGCCAACCTTCTGGGCCGCCCTTAAGGTTGAACTAGTCGACGGAACGAACTATTTTGTGCGCGGGGTTAAAATGCATGCTATCTTATCCGACAACAATTGGTACTCGAAACAAATTGATACTTTGATGTGAAGAGCAGTAAGAAGCTAGTTCGCGTACGAATTAGCACTTTTGCAAATTTTTATCGAAATGGATGATGATTTAGGACGAAAACGAGCGCGCGAAATTTTATAAACAGACCTTTGGGAGTGAGATATGAAAAAACAACTAAATTTATATTTATAAAATAACATTATTTGCATTGTTGAATTACTACTCTATCCCTTTATGGTAGCCGTTTTGAAATATTCCTACTTCTTATGGTATTTATTTCCGCCCAAAGGCGTTAAAATTAGTTTGAATTAGTTAAGGAACTTTCTACGCTCATAACTCATAACATTTTTTTTTTACATTTTTGTTTCCATAAAGAACTAGATAATGATGAGACAAATTTATATAATTTTTTATTTTGAACTTACATCGTCAAACAGTGGAGTAATCTCTAGACTACGATTGTATGGAAGAATTTTCGACTAGTGTAACCTTAAGTAGGTTTACCGGATGCGCGAGGAACGAAACGGTACTGTTTTTGTATGAGATTTACTACTGCGCAGCCTTTGTAGCAAACTTCGGGGCGGCCAAGAAGATTGGCGAGAACTATACCTACCAGAACATCATCCATAGCAGTGGGTGCCCAGTGGGATCGGCCGCGACTTACAAGTTGTAGGTCGTAAGTTCGAGCCCAGGCAGGGACTTTACTTTGTGTAAATTATATCATCACCATTGCTCTCAATACGGTGAAGGAAAACGTCGTGAGGAAACCGGCATGTACTAGAACCAAAAATTCAAAGACATGTGACATCCACCAACGCGCACTGGGCCCGCGTGGTGGATTACGGCCCATCCCCTCTCACAGAGAGGAGGCCTGTGTCCCAGCAGTGGGAACATTAATAGGCTGATGATGCTACATGTCTCCCGACTTTGCTACCGACTTGTCGACCAACTTGTCTATCGACATTTCTACCGACATGTCTAAGGACTCGACTGGCGACTGGTCTTGCGAATGGTATATCGATTTTAAAGAAAGAAAGAAAGAAAGAAAGAAAGAAAGAAACTTTATTTGCAAATATGGGTACAGTCATGCTTGATGTCATTTATAGGTTACAATGTTCAGCCATATTTTACCAGCGGCATGCAAATACATTCATTAAAATTTGATTAGAAAATTCAATATAAAACAAAAACATGTCAACCAACAATAATAGCATTAACATTCATTATAATTTGATTAAAAAATTCAATATAAGACAAAAACATGTCAACTAACAAAAATAGCATTAGTGGTCAAGACTATAAAAATTACAATGCACAATTTAATTCATAATGTCATAATCCTGATTCACAATGTCATAATTTCATAATTTAATTCATAATGTCATAATTTCATAATTTAATTCATAATGTCATAATTTCATAATTTAATTCAAAATGTCATAATTTAATTCATAAATAAATAAGTTACAATTATAATCAAATCAATATTTTCTCTGCTAGAAAATCAGTCACACTATAATATGCCTTATTATTCAAGAATTTTCGCAGTGTTTTTTTGAACAGTGTAAGTGGTAACTCTTTCCAGCTCTTAGGGATTTTATTAAATATGACCGGTGCCATGCAGTAGACACCCTTGCGCATTAGTGCAGTATTAGACGACTGGTGACATAATTGACTATTATCACGCCTGTTTCTTGGAAATGCATCAGCTATACGCTTAAAACGACTTTTGTTTGTTTTTACAAATATAGCCACTTCCAATATATACAAACAAGGCAGTGTTAAAATTTTATATTTTTTAAAATAGGGCAAACAGCTATCCGTACTTTTAAGATTGAACATTGCCCGTATGCAGCATTTCTGTGCCTTAAATGCACTTACTTTATCGGTTGAGTTGCCCCAGAAAATGACTCCATAACGTAGGTGTGATTCTGCTATGCCATAATACGCAGTCAGCAATGCATCCGTATTTATAGTGTAGGATAGATTATGTAAGGCGTATGCAGATTTACTTAGTTTTTTGCACAGATTATGTATATGTGATTTCCAGTTGAGTTGGCTGTCAATCGTAACACCTAAGAATTTTGTAGTTTCAACGTCTTCTACAACAACGTTATTACAACTTACAGTTAGGTTCATACTAGGCATACGTTGTCTAAAGTGTATAACTTTTGTTTTGCATAAATTTATTTTTAAATTGTTCTCTTCCAACCAGTTTACAACTAGTTTTAAAGATGCATTAATGTCATTTTCATATGTCTCTGCATGTTTACAGGGTATTATTACTGTGCTGTCATCGGCAAAAAGAGTCATAGGTTGTTCGATACTTTTAGGTAGGTCATTAATATACAATATAAACAAAAACGGCCCCAAGACGCTCCCTTGTGGTACACCGTATAAAACTTCTCGCTCTGTCGAATGATATATTTCTTCAATATTATTAGCTAAGTTAATCTGGTTAATTTCTGTTACTTGTTTTCTTTTTCTTAGGTAGGATTCAATTAGTTTAAGAACGTTGCCTCTAATGCCGTATATTTCAAGTTTTTTTAGAAGAGTTGTGTAATGTACGTGGTCAAAGGCCTTGGTCATATCACAGAATATGCCACAGATAGGTTTACGTTTATCAACATTATTAATTATTTGATGTATTGAGTCATATATAGCCATATTAATCGTCATTTGTGGTCTAAATCCCTTTTGTTCGTCAGATAGAATAATATTTTTGTCAATAAATGAATATAATTCCTTATATATGTATTTTTCGAAAATTTTTGAAATTACTGGTATCAGCGAAATAGGACGGTAATTTTCTATTAATTCTTTATCTTTGTCTTTTTTAAGCAACGGCTTTACTATTGATGTTTTTAACGCATCAGGGTAAATGCCTGCACCAATACTTAAATTGATAATATGGCTTAGGTGAGTACAGATTTCATACGATACATATTTCAATACCTTTGTACAAATTCCATCATATCCCACGCTATTTGTATTGTTTAACGACATTATAATCTTTTGTATGTCTAAAGGTACGCTCGGTGCCATAAACATAGATTTACAATTGGAGTTTATTTTACAAAATTTAGGGGAGTAGGTGCTATCTAATTTTGGTTGAATATTGTCTATAAAGTAGTTGTTAAAAGTCTCTGCGATTCTCTTGGGACCTGTCAGAACCTCATTTTTTATACGAATTTTATTAATATTATGCTTGGGCAAGTTATGCTTTGTGCGGTTAATGATTTGCCAAGTAGTTTTAGATTTGTTTTTAGATGTTAGTATTTTATTATTGTTCTGTGCTTTTTGTGTTAAAAGTATAATTTTCTTATGTAAACGGGAATATTTATGAAATTTGAATTTATTAATGTTATTTTTATTTAGTCTAAATTGCCACAAAAGTTTTCGCTTCTTGCGACTGCATAATTTTATTCCTCTAGACAACCACTTAGGTCTTTTTATTATTTCTGTTTTTATTAATCTTGTAGGGAAACATAAATCGTAGATTAATTTGAATAATTCATAGAATTTATTATATGCCACATTTGGATCATCAGTCTCGTAGATTTCAGAGAATGAGAGACCTTTTAAATAGCTTTTAAACTTTACAAGATTTTCTACACTATAATCTCTTTTTGTCGTGAGCCAATATTTGATGGAATATCTTCTCTGTACTGGACAATGAAATAGCTGTGCCGTATGATCGGATAATGCCAATTCGATAACGTCAGTCTTACATGACTTACCAAAATTATGCGCAAAGTTATCTATACATGACATGCTGGACAAACGAGTTGGTTGATTTAATGCTAGCTTCATATTGTATCTCATTAATAAACACTCAAACGCGATAGTGTGACTATTTTTTTTAAGCATGTCTATGTTGAAGTCGCCACAAATTACAATGTTCTTACTGTGCCATGAGCGAGATATTTCACGCAAAAGTATTTCGAGCTTATCCATGCAACAATTTAGATTATTGACGTTTGGCACTCTGTAAATACATACAACAATTATCTTGTAGTCCGTAAGCTCTATTGCACAACATTCAAATATGCCTGGAGATGACAAGTTTGTTATTTTAGGCAATTCCTTCCATTGAATACCGTTTTTCACTAGAATACAAGCCCCTCCTCGCTTTTGCTCTTTTCTACAGAAACAACTAGCTAAACAGTAATTCGGTATATACAATTGATTTTGGAATCCATCTTTCATAAAATGTTCCGTAATACAAACAATATCTACATTCACGTTTTTTTCAGACAACTCGTCCAAACATACTACCAGATTATTCGATTTATTCAATAAGCCGGCAATATTTTGATGCATAATTTTTACGTATTTATTGGAGAAAAAACAGTTCATTTTTTTGTCCACTAACACCGGAGGAAAGTTTAGGTACATAAATTTCATATTCATCAATAATTTCTTTTATCATTACATTTAAATTAAAAAATATATTAGTCATACCATGATTGTTCACCAAGCCAGTCATTTCCCAAAACATTTTATAATCATAGGACAAACAAAAATTTGAATCGAACAACCACGCGTAATTATAGGTATTTGCATCCAAATATAACAGACTATTAAATGTTTCTATCCTTCCGTTATACACATTTGAATAGTCATTAAGTCTAAAAGTGGGAGAACATATCACAATATTTGTATGCTGTACTTTTAAAAGTGTTTCCCGCATAGTAATTATCAAGTCCACATAATTGTTTGTTTGCATAAAGTCCTCTTCGCCGATGAAAATCACACAATAGTCATTTAAAGTGAATTTTTTTAATTTATGCTCTATGTTGTTGAGGAGACTTATTATTCCGCATTTGGGCGCCAAATAGTGGCAAATACGATCATTAGAAAAGGTATCTTCAGCGATCGTCAATATTTTATTCCTATTGTTACCACTGATTATACATATTTTGCGGTTTTTAGTGCAGGTTTTTCGAGTTTCCATAGTTTCTTGAAGGTTGGGTGTGAGTTTTGTTGGTGTGTCATGACCAGTGTAAAGTTTTTTTATTAAATTAGGACAGAGTTGATTTGTAGGTGCTATTACCGGTTTTTCTACACTATTTACAATGGGTGTTTGTGTTTGACCTTGCGTGCTATGGTCTTGGCGTTTCTTAACAAGTTTTTTTACAGATGTCTTCACTTTTGCTGGGCTGTTTGTTACTTTTTTAAATAGTTCGTTTTCCTTAGTCAGTCTTTGTTTAATTTCTTTGAGATCACTGATTTCTAGTAGCAATGACTCAATTTCTGTATGGGCACTTTGTAGCTCCAGTTTAAGCACGTTTACTTGTTCCTTCCACTTTTGTATTTCTTCACTTTCATCGTCGGACATTTCCGGCATGCTACTTACGGTATCGTTTAAACCCGGCGTCAATTCGCTGTTATTTAACGTCGTATCCGAATGTGTACGAGCACGACGAAAAGTAATATTCTCTAGGAAGTTCATTGTTATTTTGCTTATATATCTATATAATATTTTATTTTAGAATATAATCCAATTTAATAATCCAAAAAGTGCTATTGTTGGTGTTATAGCTGAGGATCGAACCATCGACCTCGGTCACGTCAGGCGCAGCCGATACTACTCGGCTACCGAGTAAGTTAACTGCTGTGGTGAAATATGGTGTTCGCTTCCTCAGTTAGTATTATTCGTTATCGCCTGTCATCGCTTTGTTACCTTATAAGGTGATTTGTCGGCCGATGCGTGTTTAACTAATCACCAATAGGATGCGAGCTGCTTCTATGACTCACTGTTTACACTGGGTTACGACTTTTATTTTTTACTTTTGTTTGAGTTTATTGACTGTTTTATGAAGTTAATAACTTTCTGTCGATATATTATAGCATTTGTATTTTACTGTGTTATGACTATTGGCACTGAGTTTTCGTATATTAGGTTTATATTTTATTTATACACACAGTTGAAGAGCACTTCACTACACATTTTGTTTTTTATTGAGTTTATTCGATGTTTAGTTTATTTTTTATTAATATATATGCACTATAGATTTTTATGCACTGTAATACTGCTGAATTTTTACTGTAGTCACTTAATTCACGCTTGTTTGATTGATTGTTCTGTCGATCAGTCTACCTACATGTCTCCCGTTTTGGCTACCGTCCTAACAACAGACTTGTCTACCAATTTGTCTATTTACTGGTCTGGCGACTGGTCTGTTGATCAGTCGACCAACTAGTCTAACTACTGGTCTGATGACAGGACTATGGACTGCTCTGTCGATCAGTCCACCGACTTGTCTACCGTTTTGTCTTACTTCTGGTCTGTTGACTGATATGTCAACTAGTATACCGACAGTCTTACGACTTGTCTATCGACTGATCCATCGACTATTCTGTCGATCAGTCTACCCACATGTCTACCGATTAGTCTAACTACTGGTCTGGCGACTGGTCTATGGACTGGCCTGTCGATCAATCCACCGACTTGTCTACCGATTTGTCTTACTACTGTTCTGGGGACTGGTCTTGCGACTTGTGTATCGACTGTTCTGCCGATCTACCGACTTGTCTAATGACTGATCTGGAGTCTGATCTACCGATTTGTCCAACGACTGGTCTGGCGACTTGTGTATCGACTGTTCTGTCAATCTACCGACCTGCCTAAAGACTGGTATGGCGACTGGTCTGTCGACTTGTCTATCGACTGAACTGTCGACTTGTCTAACGACTGATCTATCGACTCGTCTGTCGACTTGTCTGTCGATTGACAAAATACACATACTCAATTTACACATTCGTGCTGTTTGCTGTTAATTTTTATAAATAAGGTTCTTGGTTCAAAATATTAAATAGTCAAATGAGAGACTTCTAATAATTAAAAATTGTTTTTTTTTATTTAAATCGATTTTATGTGTTCACTCCCGTCAACTGGCTTCCTACCTACCCACCTACCCTACACTACCAACCTACCCTACCCTATATACCTTAGTAGTAGGGTAGGTACCCTACACGGCTATTGAGAAGCAAGATTCTCAAAACACCAGATTATCTAAATACCAGATTCTCAATATATCAGGTTTCGAACAGTCGAAATCAAAATATTTATTTAGACCAGACAGGATGACCATAATGCCTTGGAAGGTGGGTAGACCTTTGGTGTGGGATGCAACATGTGTCGACACCCTTGCGCCATCCCATCTTCTTAGCAAGGCGGGCTGTGCTGGTGCGGCTGCTGCCGGTGCAGAAAACTTCAAACGGCGTAAATATTATGTTTGTATATGTAAATATTACCTTACTGGAATTTTATGTTTGAGCCGTTTGGGGTTGAAACATTAGGTCCATGGGGTCCACGTGGGTCACGTGACCAGAGATTGATTCTGTGGCCTTTTCTTCGGCCACAGAATCAGCATTGTCATCCAACGTGGCAATGCTGGGCAAATTCTGGGCACGTTTCCCATTGACATCGATGTGGACGATTTTTTTTATGTACAATGAGCTCTTTTCCCCCTCCCCTTTGTATTTGTATACACCGTGAAATTTAAATGGTTGTTTTCCCGCAGCGAAATGGTTTTTTCTATGTAATACAATCGTTTCGTAGTTATGTAAAATATTAGAAACAAAAACTGGCATATTTAACATTGTGAAAAACTTAACTCGAAAGCGATCACGAACCAATAGTAATACCTCCCGATATCTACGGCCGAACGACAGCGGGGCGTTGACCCGGGTGCTAAGTAGGTCAGGATCACTGTCAAAAGGATTAGGTTCGAAGGCGGCTCCGTTTGATAATGTTGCGCGCGGGCTAGTTTATGCCGTATTACTACACGCGAGAGCTTATTTTACTTTAAACATTTAATAAATCGGTATTTGCTTTGTCGGCTTAGCGGTGGATTCTTGCGTGCAAACTATTATGCCGTATTACCACGTGCGAGAGCTTATTTTGGTTTGACCATTTATGCATCGCTTTCCTTTGACGGCGGCGGCGCGCGCCGCGTGTGACGCCACACCAGTAGTACGTGCAAACTATTTTATGACGTATCACTACGTGCGAGAGTTTATTTGGTTTGAACATTATCTTGTGCATCGCTTTTCTTTGCCGGTGGTGACGCGAGTAGTACCTAGTACCTACAAGTTACTATTGTAACTCACTTTTTCGAGTTGATGAATATTTTTTAAATTATTTTAAAACAAAAACATCGTATTTTTTTTACTTTAACTCTATGCTTCGAAAGTACTCCTTAAGGCAAGTCGTTCTGCCGCGGGAAAACAACCACTTAAATTTCACGGTGTATAAGATTGACCACCAACCTACCCTACCCTAACTAACTACCTACCCTACTCTAGGTACCCTACCCTACATACATGATTTTTGCGTAACTTTAACCGTTTACGCAGTAAATGAACGCAACGGAAGCTCTCAAAAAGGAATATTTTCCCGTTTTTGCAACATTTTTCAATCATGCTTCGCTCATAGTGGTCGTAGCTTGATGTTATATAGCCTACACCCTTCCTCGATAAAAGGACTATCCAAACCAAAGATTTTTTCAATTCCAACCCGTAGTTCCTGAGATTAGCGCGTTCAAACAAACAAACAAACTCTTCAGCTTTGTAATATTAGTATAGATTTATGCTGCTACACTCAGTGCAAGCACTTAAAAAAGACATTTCGCCTTCAAAATATTGAAATGGGCTGTTTAGTCCAAGGGGTAAAACCAAATATCTAAAAAATAACAAGAAAATATATTTGCATCAGTACAATTTTATTTCTAATTGAAATGAATAATATAAGATATCCTTCATCTTTTGCGTTTATATAGACATAGCCTATTGTACAAGCTTCACACAGTGTAGATACAACTTTACAACTAAGTATACATAGTTGTGTCACCGGGCTATTGCAAACACCGTCCCTCTAACAAATAAACGCAGAATAAAGTTATACCAGGTATAAACCTATGAAAATGTATGGGTATACCTTTGTTATACCTGGTATAACTTTATTCCGTGTTTATTTGTTAGAGGGCGTAAGTTTGTAATAAATCGCGTTAGATTATAAACTCTCCCTCTTATATCCGAGTCTTATCTTTTATTTGGACTTTTTCCAATGTCTTTTTTAATTTTCCGTTGTCTGTAATCAAATCTTGCAAGTTTTTTTTTAACTGCCCGACTTTCGTGTCTGATTTAACTGAAATTGCACACACGTTTGTTTCTCGAGACAATATTTTTTTTTGTTTAGAAGCTTGTTGAATCTACATACATAAACACACGCCTTTTGCCCATGTGTGTAGGAATAAACTACAGAACTCTACCTTGAAATGAGCTGCAGAATTCTTGCGTAATGAATTCGGCAAGGGAAAGGGCGTAGAGTATGAAGAATCGGCCAATCACATATACGGAATCCTCAGTTCAAATAAAAAGTCAAGATTGAACGTTGCAAACAATAAAGTGATACCGGTTCAAACTATGCCTTTCCGTACAAATACACAATTATACGCACTCACATACAATGAAATTACGCCTTACCTTGTCATTCGAGCTCACAGATCAAATAATAAAGCTCAACTGACAAGCTAAGGGGTAGTTTCGTTTTACGTGTGCGCGTGTAATAGTGTATGTATACGGCAAGGCATAGTTTGAACCGGCTTCACTTTGTTGTTTGCAACGTTCCATCTTGATTTTTATTTGATCTGAGACGGAATCAAAACGCGTCTTTCATCTCGCATGTGTTTGGTCGATTGTTAATACTCGTTGCCCTTTACCTTGCCGAATTCATTACGCAATAAGGCTGCTGTTCACAATATGTCGAGAGTTTATAATATCGCAAGAGTTTACAAACTAACGGTGTTTGCAATAACGCGGAGACAGTTACAAGAAATAAATACTTAAAACGAAAATTCGTCTGAACACATTGAGTTCGTATTATTAAAGATTTTATTAACATTAAAAAAGGGCACTTTTTGAAATAAAACTTGGACGGCATGTAATGGGATTTTTTTGGGATTTACAAGTCTAAAATCCTTTAAAGCTGAACGTTAAATTACCAATTTTTTTTTAATATTTTTGCCGCCATTTTTAAATACCTACTAAAGGTCAGTTTACAACCAAGGATATTCTAGACAAAATACAACTTAGGAGCGCCACCTTGGGTTAAGTTAGTAACTCCGAATTAGTAGCTAACGCCGTGTTATTTATCAGTGCAATATTAATTTAACCTCGTGATAGCAACTAACTCTGAGTTAAGTTTTTTACGCAAGTGGGCCTTAGTATCTTTTCTTCAGACTACTACTATCTTCCTAGTCTGCTTGCCTGGTTTCGAACCCACGACTGGGCCACCACTGATTCTATACGTACCCACTAAAGATTAAATCAGTTTTGGGCCATTAAAATTTTTGTACATAAAATAATTATATTCACTTAAGTTTCATGAGAGTGCGACTGCACTTTTTACCCTTGACGGTAATTTTTTTTTGTTGTATTTTAGAAATTATTGATAGGTATTTCAAAACATTAGGAGAGATACTAAAAAAAATTATCATTAATAATATTATTTTATTATCATTTCACTCCAATTTATTTATTAATCAATAGCCGTAAAATAAAATAAGAAACCCGATTTTTTTGGATCTTATTCAATTTCTTAGGGTTTCGGCCTTAAAAGGAAAATGGAATCTTTTTAATGTAACCTTTGTAAGGTAAGGTGTCTGCAACAGAGGTTTTGTGTAAACAAAACGCAAGGCTTATTATGTATCTTTTGCAAGAGCAAAATGATATCGATCAAACGGTTTATTTATATCATAAAAGCCGGCATTACCTGCAGTGTAGGTATGGTAGGTCCTGCACAATCGTTTGCTAATCGCTCGCTGTTTGTCAAATGCACTTATTTAAAAAAAACCGCCAAAAACTCTAAAACTTATGTATGGAAGAGCAATTATTGCGCAATAATCGCTATCGTTTTGCTCTTTCAAAAGATACGTAATAAGCCTGCCGATATCATGACAATTTCAATATAAGAAAGATATTTTTCTCAAATTTTAAACTTCAGAAGCTCGCAAAAGGACTAGAACAATTTTAGATCGAAAGCACCACTTAGAAACTATTATGAAAACGTCAAAATCACAAAATATTGAAGTGTTTTACACAAAAAAAGTGAACATATTAAGTTAGGTGCTATGTGTTGTCAACATTTTATATTCAAACTCCTTCTTTTGTAACTCAAACATCCATTTTTTTTTTATAAATATTACACTAAAAAAATGCGTGCGACAACACTCAAATAAACAAGAATAGCCCTTGGCTCTTTGATATAAAGTCGATTTTGCTTAATATAACTTAAACATGCAGAATACGAACATTTTGGGTGGTACCTTTTAAGTGTTGCCAAATTTAAGTCCAATTAACAAGTAAAAATTATTCTAAAACTTATAATAAAACATAACTAACATATAAAATAATCGAAATATTAAATGTAAAAAATCTATTAAAATAATTTAAATTTGGAATGTCATTGCTGAGATAATTCGTTAACATCGAGATCAATTTCAATAAAATGCATTAAACATTAATAATAATAATAATTTACAAAATTACAATCATTATGTACTTCTTGCCCTGTTTACCGTATTTTCCCAAAACCACACAAAACTCCTTGCCAAAATGGTGGCTAACATTATAAGAAAAAAAACAAACAAAAAATTCTGTTGAATACATCGACTTACTTGATTTTATAATTTGAGATAAATTCAATCCATCGCCATCAACTCAAATATAGACTTTAGCAACGTGTACTTGAAAGTTTATATTTAAGTGGCCCTGAATACGTGACCCTTATATTAAAAAGGCTCTAAAAGTATGGGTTGCAATGAAACTTGAACTTTGTCATGTATAACATAGAGTTGTTTTTCCAATATTTGATAATTATCTCGAATTCTAAATTCAAATAATACGTTTTTAGCCTCTAGACATAACATTATAAAGCAATGATTTTGTCTAAGTTCAAATTTTCTATAGAGAATTTGAATTAAGGATCAGGTATTTTTTTTCATGTTTTTAATACGGCTGTAGATTAAACAGAGATTTTTAATACGGCTGTAGATTCTAGAGGCTAAACAGTCGATGATTACACAAAATCAACATTCTATAAAGTTTATAAGGTTTCAAATTGATTGATAATCATTTTACCAAATCTAAAAAAAAGGTGCAACATGCGAGTGCGACCTCTTTGCAACATCTAAACCAAACTCACCCTTAATTAAATTTAAGTTCAGTTCATTAATGTTGATAACGTTAATAAGTAGGTGTAAAAATCACAATCAATAAGATCACAAATATTTTCTAATCGAGTGTGATGGATCAAAGTAAGTCTTGCTGTTCGAAAAACACAGATGAGTATACAAATAGGAGCGTCCTCACTGGGAGCATTCGTTCGTGAGCATTTGTAAACAAGCAATCGTAGGCGAGCAACAAATGCTTCCCAGCGAGCCGAGCATTCAAACCAAAACTGTGAACGTTCGAGTCGAACATTCCCTTGCGAACTTGGAGAATTCGAATACGATCTTAAATTTCATTCATTCGATAATATGATTGACCAAGATGTTAACAAACACTTCGATCAAGGAACTGTTCCTTGCTTACAAGTGGCCAGTAATAGTAATATTCCTACATAGACTCATTCATTTCATTATCTGAGTACTCGCTTTCGAGCGTTTTATTTGCGTGAACATTCGAAAGCGAGCCGTTTCCGCGAAAATCGCTACAACGTCCACACCGGCCGAAGTTCGCGCTTGCGTGTAAGCTTTGTAACGCTCGGCTCAACGTCCACACCACTCGAATATTCGACGTCGAATGCTCATTACACGTGAATGTTCTTACTTTCTTAGTGAGGACGCTGGTAATGAAGTACTCCAACGTCCAATTACACATCAGCCTTCAAGGCAAGAGTGTACAGGCTTTTGTTGGGCACGTTCGTGTCATTGTTAACCTTATCGCACGCGAGATTGAGGTCAAGAGCCAAATAAACACGTATGTGCCTTGTTTCCCAAAGCACGGGGTCTCATTGCTAAGAGA
This sequence comes from Orthosia gothica, assembly GCA_949775005.1. Lineage (NCBI taxonomy): Eukaryota > Metazoa > Arthropoda > Insecta > Lepidoptera > Noctuidae > Orthosia > Orthosia gothica. Next base: position 16,734,036 of record OX459059.1, read on the forward strand.
TAATATTTGGTTCAAATAAATCTCACTAGATGGCGCGACATGTACACAAAAAACAATAAAATGTGTGTAAAATTAACATTTTCTGGAATTGAACATAAAAATTGTATGTTCTTGTTTAATCAACTCTCCTAAGTACAAAATTATGGAATATTGGGCTCTTAATTCACATTTCAAAGATTATTTGAACGGATCATTTAAAATTGTTCCCAGTAGATGGCGCATTTTTAAATTACTGAGGCATTCCACTCGATTGTTAAAATTTGCATTGTAACGCTTTTAGTTGCAAAAAAAACTGTAAAAACGTGCAAAAAAATACTATAAAACGAACCTTCACTGTATTTAAAGAAAAAAATATTCACGAACCTAGTAAACCCTTTTACTTGCAAGCCGCTGCTAACACCATCTATTGCCGTGAAACGGGATCGAACGCGATTGATGTCCTTACAAAAATAAGAAGATTAAGCAGATGAAAAACGCTAGTTACGTCGGCACGGTTTCTTTGTATGGGATGAGGCATCTGTATGCTAGTATTATATTATCTGTGCCCAAAGTATTATGTGAGTTATCCATGCCACGGTGTCTCAGCGCTACCAAAGAAAATTTGTTTCAAATAAATGTCACTAGATGGCGCGATATGCATCGAATTGTTATTAAATTCTGTGTAAAATTAACATTTTCTAGAATTGATCATAAAAATTGTATGTTCATTTTTAATCAACTCTCTTCAGCACAAAATTATGGAATATTTAGCTCTTAATTCACAACTCAAAGATTATTTGAACGGATCATTTTAAATTAATTCCAATAGATGGCGCGGTTTTAAATTTCTGAGGCATGCCACACGTTTTTTTTAATTTGTATTGTAACACATTTTGGTACAATTAAACAATAAAAAAATGCAAAAAAGATACTACTACAAAACAAATCGTCAATGGATTTAAAGAAAAAATAGTCACAGACCGAGAAAACCCTTTTACTTGCAAGTCGCTGCTAACAACGAAGTACTTATAAAAATAATCATCTTAATCAGACGAAAAACGCTAGTTACGTCGGCACAGTTTCTTTGTATAGGATGAGACATCTGTATGCTAGTATTATATTATCTGTCTAAGCGGAGTATCATATGAAAAGGTTTCTATTAGTACTCGATTTACTTACAATTCTGTAAAGAGATTCAAAAGAAAAAATCTTCAAGCCATCCTGGTTGAATGGCACAGCCATGCCAAATTTAATTTGTACTTTAAGATCCTACACAAAAGATGCTTTTTAGCCTTCTTGATTATGCTTTACATGAATTTGCTACTGCACAGCGCCCCTCGTATTCCGAGTAGGGTTGCCAGATAGTCGGGCATCGTCTAAGGATCTCCAGACTTCCGACAAAAGTGTGCGGAGTGACGAAAATGGATAAAGTGAGAAATGAGTATGTTAGAGGAAGTTTGAAAGTGGCGCCAGTGACAGAAAAGTTGAAAGCCGTTTGTCCTGGTATGGTCATGTGATGAGGAGGGATGAAACGCATGTTACTAAAAGAGTTATGAATATTGATGTGGATGGATGGAGAGGGAGGGGACGGCCAAAGAAAAGATGGATGGACTGTGTGAGCAGTGATATGTAAGAAAAGGGTGTCAGTGATGGAGTGATGGGGGACAGAACGGTATGGAAGAAGAAAACGTGTTGCGCCGACCCCAAGTAACAAGGGACAAGGGCAGGAAGATGATGAGACTCCCGACAAAACAAATCTCCAGACAAACAAATTCTTGGACAGTTCTTTCTTTCAGATCATGAGTGTTATCAATGCCTGTAAGCATTACTGTGAAAATATTTACGTTTGCTTAACCGCTTGTATGCCAGCATTCGAGACACAATGAAAAAGCCATTGTGTCTCGCTTAGATCTGCGTTCTGGCATACAAGAGGTTAATAATTTATATAACAAAGAGTGAAATTTTATGGCTTTTGATATCATTAAAGCTTAGTAAATAGACTGAACTTTGAAGTAAATTGTTTGAATTAAAAATATTTTCAGTTAAGTTTAATGCCAAATACATGTGGCAACCTAAAAATTAAGTGTAGTTATGTTTCATCAATAATAAGCCAATTAATTAAAAAAAAAAAAAAAAAAATCTTCTACCGACAACAACATCAAAATCCCGACATTTTCAATTTTTGTACAGATTTTTCCGTTTTCCGAACTGGCAACCCTAATTCCAAGCCGTTTGCACATTGACTTGTTCCATCACACTTTCTTATTGTTACCAACCTACCATTTACTTCCTAACCTTTCATTTTAAAACATTTCACACTCAATACCTACACACAATTTAAAAAAACCTTTTTCTTGTGTCAAACAGTGTCTTATAATTTGAAAATTTAAATCACAAAAACGATGCACGGTGCTGATTTGAGTAAAAAGTAAATGTTTAGTTGTTGATGCCTCCGTTGTAAGCGTAGTCAGCTTTATTGTGCATCACCAAATGGTTGTCGACAAAGTAAAAACTGTCTGAACAGGTCTCAAAAGGTGCAGCAATCATTTCATCCACTGAAACATACAAGATACTAGTTAGAATTTCATTAAATAATTGCGTAGTAAAAAAAAACCGGCCAAGTGCGAGTCGGACTCGCTCACGAAGGCCGCGTACCACTATCGCAAAAAACGGCACAAAAATCACATTAGTTGTATGGGGGCCCCACTTAAATATTTTTATTGTAGTCTGTTTTTACCCGACTGCCGAAGGAGGGTAATGTGTTTATCAGTCTTTGTATTTATGTATATAAGTATGTATGGTTGAACTGACCCCAACAACAATTGGGAAAAAGGCTAAGCAGATTGACAGGTAATACAATTCGCCTCTCGACTATTTCGAATAAGTAGCGACCACTTCTGTGAGCAGTCAACACTCCCGCGTCAGTCAACAAAAAAAATATGAAATATATATTATAATGGCCTCTTGTACAATACGTTGGTATGGTAACAACAGCCAGACTTCGAGTTTCCGCAAAAAATACTTAACTTTTCATTGATATGTTAATAGTTACATAACAATAATTAGATTTATTTTCTGATATTATTTATCAGAGTTCATACTATACTGGTCAAGTTTGTAGGTGAAAACGCCCACCGCATGTTTGTTTCTCTTTATTTTTAAAGTAATTTTGCCGCTATCTGTTCTCCTCTATAATTTCGTAAAAAAACTAGTGATAACCATCACCAACCTATGACCATCATAGTTTTTGGTCATAACCTATGACCAAAAACTGTTATCGATAGAACTAGGGTTTTATTTAAACCTGTCCCACCCTTAATGAGGAGTATGACCTTGGTAAGGGGCCAATCAGAGCGCAGTCGTCCCATTCCTCATACCTCAGTTAGTTGACAGAATTGTTTTGATGTATTAGATCAAGCATTAGGCGTCTAGTGGCTATGTGGTCGATGTAGCTGCCATTTGCCATATCAGCTTTCAGATTCACCAATGCAATACAAGGCAAAACTGGTTCTAAAAAGGAACTATTTTAATATTCTAATGCGCACCCCTTTGTGTTTTTTTTTTTTTGGGGTTGGAATTCATCCAATGACTTCTCCCGCTCTGGGTGAAGCGGGAGGGCGTGTCAGACTTTTACTGACTAAAACCCACTCGTGTTCCTTCAGTTGCTTGCGCCAGGGCCGCGGTAACTCTTTTTCAAATTTATCCGCGACCTAGACAGGCATCGCTCCTATCAGGCCCCGTCACTTTTGCTGACATCTCTTTGAGGCGCGCGTGAAACACTACGCGCCGTAAACTCGGGATTGGTCCTTATCGGACGGTAAGCTACCCATAACTTGCCGTCCGCAAGCCCGTGCCTACGGTGGCCGGGAATCGGCTTGCGACTCCCGACGCCTGGGGCGTCTCCTGCGGTGGCTAGGGGCGTGAGGGCGTCTCCTTTGCGTCTCCCTCACGCGTTCCGCCTCCTCCTTTGCGAGCATTACTGCTTCGCAGAAGGAGGAGACAGCTTCCCATGCCCTCTCGCTCCGTACCATGGCCTGGACCAGGGCCGCACGCGAGAGGTCGCCACCGCCAATCACCTCCACGAGGACACGGCGGTGCTCCGCCCAAGCGGGGCAGATCTCCACCGTATGCTCCACCGTGTCCTCTGGGCGGTCCACACAATGGTAACACCCGGGCGTAATGCGCACCCCTAGCTGCTACAGTTCCTGTGACCTATCGCTGAGCCTGTGCTGACAAGTCCCCGCGTCTACCACGTGCTGCCAAGGGACGGTACCCCACTTATCTTTTAACCGCGTGTCGTTATCTGTACAGAACTGAGTGACGCTTTAAACCCACAACCTAGCTGTAGGGTCCTAGTACCTAAATTATATGTATTAACTTGTCAAGCTGTTTTCTTTAACTACCTTCTAACTACCAGTTAGCGGCCTGCACAGCTTACCTAGCGCAGGACCTAGCCGTTACAGTGGTGTAAAACTAAATTTGTCTAATGGAGTTTTGGGTTATTTATTTTCAACTTGTTGCTTATGAGTGTTATTATTTATAAATAAGTACTTGATAAATGTGTAAACTTTAAGACAAAATAAAAAAATCTTACCTAGATCAGGGGGCAGTGTCGGGAACTCATATATGTGTTCACAAGTGTTTCTTGAGAACGGTATACAGAAACCAAACTCAAAGTCAAAGGTCTTGAGTAATGTGTCTCTGAAGAAGTGCTTCTCTATCATTCTGAAGTGGTTGACGGGACGAGCTCCCACCGTGAACTCTACACTGTAATATTAGAAGAATCATGATGTATATTCCATAGCTTAAATTACAGATAATATGAAAGTAAATTTACATAGATAAGGTCAGATAGCTTGTTTGTCCTGTGTGACTCACAAATCAATATTTATTTTTCTTTTCAATTATTACTAAATTGCTATTTTTAACACATTTATAAAAGCTAAATTGCATTTTAGTCACATTGCACTAATATTAAAGTTTGTGAGTGTGTTTGTTACTTCTTCACCCTCAGATGGCTGGACGAATCTGGATGTAATTTGGCACAGAGATAGATTATAGTAAGGCATAGCATAAAGGATACTTTTTATCCTGGGAATATGTTCCCTCGGGATCATTTTACTTTTACGCAGGCGAAGGCGCTAGCAGAAGGTAGTATAATATTATATATTTACATGCACTGGCAATATACTCTTTGAGCTGTAGCATGGTGCGCGTGACAGTTTCAATAACAATTTTAACATTTTTTGTAGTTTATCATCATACAGGCAAATATTGTATAACTATGGTATGACGTTAAACTACAAAAAATGTGTATATGTATAAGCATAAAAAATGTTATTGAAACTGTCACCTGCACCATGCTACAGCGCAAAGAGTGTAACTAGCTTAAACACAATGGCTTGGGATATTTTAAAGACCTCAGATAGTTTTGTCCGTCCATCTGACCAGTTCTATTCTCATTTTTGTATATTATGTTGTCTCATCAACCATACAGCCACGTCAATGTGTTATATTAACATTTGTAAAGCAAATACTGAAAATACTGAATTTTCGAGTCCACAGCTCTTCAAACGTATGGCAGCGCTACCAGAAACCTACTTTAATTTAGCTCTCTGAGTTACACCTGAATAAATAAATATTAAACAAACTTACGTAGCTCCAACAGTCTTTAGTTTCAAAAATTGAGGTGTGAACTGGTAGCGGACGAATCGCCCAGCGTTAGGGTCTAGAGGCTCCTCGGGGGCATCCTCAGTGCCCTCACTATCCACCCCGAAGTCCGTCGGAGGCTTAGCGATCTCGAAGAGCACCGTTCCACTTTCCAAATCACGTATCTTGAATCTTGTGAAATCTATATCGTATACGTTTGCCTCAGGACTGCACATGTAGGTATCCGTAATCCGATCCAGTCTCAGAACATCCTCAGGAGTTATTCCACTGACTATTACGTCGTCTTTACTGGTATCGAGCATCGATATTGATTCGCATTTTTTCCCGACTAAACTCATTTTTGTTTGATTTGAGAAGTATATCCCGACGCTTTAAGTAATCTCAAAAATATAGGCACAATAGATATAAATTTAATGGCTTGAACTGCGTTACAGCATTTTTAGTACATTTTATTAATTATTTCGTTTTTGATTTCAAAATGAAAAATTCATTCTGTCATTCAATGTTTGTCTTTCACGTCAAACTGAAACTATGACGGCGGAGATCGGATACACTTTTTCTTGCCAACTAGGCCATGAAACTGTTGTACAATTTGGTAGTTAAAAATTTAATCATGCCACTATTTTGTGAATAAAAATATATGCATGAACAAAGAATGAAGATTTCCTTTGAGTAACAGTTTTTTAGCCTTTTAATTAATGTGAGTTTTAATAATTAACAAGTAACGAATTTAGGTAATGTATCCAAACATGATATTTATGTCATTTTGTCGAAACAATGTTTTCATTTTTTCATTTCATTTATTTAACAGTATTTTATGCAAGAAATAGATGAAGTAATGATAATTTGCGTGTAATCTGCCCAGATTTTCCTTTTTTATAATAAAAAAATAATTAAATGTATCGTTTGCTTGCGTGGAAATAATGCATAAAAAGAAATGAGTGTAGTTCCGGTTGAATCACGCTCCATTTCACAGAAATTCAGGCGCAGCATAACAAATTATGTATTTATTTACTAAATCAAAATGGAAACAGTGTTGAAATAAATACTGATGTATAAATGAAATATTAATTACTATTGGTTGATAATTGTAATTAGTGATTTTAATTTAGTGAATAAAGAAATACTGAAAAACTTGTCTAAGGTACGTCGGAACGTAGCTGGAAACATTGACGTAATATCCGTTGCGTCATAACGAAGCATGCGCCTTGTCATTTTCATTGGTTGGTCATAGATTAAAATTATAATAATCTACCAATAATCGGGCCATCGCTCAAGTCTCGTTCTGTGATAAGTCTTCTTTTAAGGTGGTAGTGAACTGTCTGATGTGCATTTAAAGTGTTAAAAAATAAATATACAACATGATTATCAAGGAATAGTGAGTATATTATGTTAAGGTTATACAAGTTGTGAATACAAATCGATTTTCGGGCAATATAATGGAAAATTTGCCACGGTCCGCCTAGTTGCCCCATCTTATCAGCAGTCGCTGTTCGTGAAGTGAAGCTTTAATTGTAGTATTTAATTGATTCGGTTGAGATAAATTGTCGAAATATAAAAGGTAGTGACAGTGACAGATCTCCAGGTCAAGGTTTGTCCGCGGAGACAGTTAATTTCCGCGGATTTAACTAACAGATGTTTGTGTCAAAATTATAAATAATATAGAGAAATTAAACGTAATTCTCTTTGTTTGCAGCCGTGTGACGCTCCCCCTAACTGTTGAGGAGGTAAGTTTATTTCCCTATTAAGTTCTGTTCAAGGACAAACGAGCCTGGCTTTGAAACCAGATATTCTGCAACATTGGGTCAAGTCTGTTGTAATTTAATCCAAGATGTTGCCAAACCTCCCCTTAGTAGTTAGTACAACATGACAATAGCTGATAGACACCTAATTAATTACTTAAATAATTAAATTCTTGTATTAAAATTAAATGATACCTAGTACTTTTATACTGATCTGTTTTTAATTGCAAAACTCTTTCACAGTTATGTTCACAATGGTTGGGAAACTATGTCAAAAATATCTCATTGATTTTTGGGACAATGCAATTGAAACTGTAGAGATTCGAATTTCGTTTTTTTTTGTGTAACTATAGTAAACTACTGTACTAATAATTGCAGAGCTATTGTACTCGAAAAAAAATATATGTCAACATTGTTTTTTTTTTTGCTGTGATCTGACAGTGATTAGTAAACAGGTGCATTCAGCCTTCTTATATTTATCTGATTCTAGTACAGGCAAAGGTATCAATTCATACAGCCGGCACAGTCAACAGATATTTTGTGAATGCTTGCACATTGATTCAAGTTCTAAATAAATTATAAAACACTTTTTCTATAACCAGGAACTAAACAGCATGTTTTTTTTCATTCATAATAATTTATTAAAAGAAAAATTAAACAAGTTATTGGATCTGATAAAATATAGATAATCCTTGAGTGCATTGTACAAAATGTGTCAGTGGAATAATCATTTAATTTGCCTTATTAGTCATGGCCTTATCACAGCCAAATATAACTTATCTGTTGTAGAATGTATTACTTCATAATCCTGTTATGGACACTTATTGAGTTATCCATTTAAGGTAAAAAATATTTAATTAATATTAAGTTGGTAGTTTTGTTATTTTACTTAAACTTTCAACTGCTTTGTATATAAAAACAGACCAAGTGCGAGTCGGACTCGCGCACGATGGCTTCCGTACCATTTTCGTTAAAAACGGCAAAAAAATCACGTTTGTTGTATGGGAGCCCCCTTAAATATTTATTTTATTTTGTTTTTAGTATTTGTTGTTGTAGCGGCAACAGATATACATCACCTGTGAATATTTCAACTGTCTAGCTATCACGGTTCATGAGATACAGCCTGGTGACAGACAGACGGACAGCAGAGTCTCAGTAATAGGGTCCCGTTTTTACCCTTTGGGTACGGAACCCTAAAAACGATATATGAGGAAAAAATATACATTACAAAAATCATTGAAACTTATATCTATTCTAGCAAATTGTATGTATAGATTTTTTTTTAAATTTATTTGTAATAGGCTTGCGTTTGACGACTATCTAAACATAAAAAAATCTATACATAATATGGTAAATGCGAAAGTTAATTCAAAAACAAAAACCCAACTGCTTAGCAAGCAAACTAAAAAGACGTAAACAAGAAGAAAATCATGCTGTGGAGTCGGAAGATTAATATTCGCGAGCTGGCTGACCGAAACCAGATGTGTCCCCTGACAGAAAAGCTTGATTTTCTTTTTGTTTACGTCTTTTTAGTTCGCTTTTCAAGCAGTCGGGTTTTTTGTTTTTTTTATTTATAATTTTTTTGTTTACATTATTTTTTTTTTAATTTGTTACATTTAAACATGTAAGTGTTATATCTTTTTCAAGTCAACTCTTAAAACCCATAATTTTGATACAGCACACAAGGGTTAGGAAATAAAAAATAAATTGGGCTCCCACAATATGGCGCTCAAAAGCCGCCATTTTTCTTTTTTCAAAATTTGGAACGCAAAAAACGACTTCGGGAGGCGCGAAGAATAGAATGGAATGGTTTTGGTGTGTAGTGATCGAGTTACCGGCTACTAGAAATAGTGATCTCGATATTATGTACGAAAATGTGTGTGTGTGTGAAAAATGTGTGCGTTCGATCGACGCCGCGCGACCGCGCAATTGGTCCAGTACTTTCAGAGACTACCTCTTACAATTTTACTTCTTTTCTAGGGTTCCGTACCCGAAGGGTAAATACGGGACCCAATTACTAAGACTCCGCGGTCCGTCTGCCTGTCTGTCACCAAGCTGTATCTCATGAACCGCGATAGCTAGACAGTTGAAATTTTTCATAGATTATGTATTTGTGTTGCCGCTATACCAACAAATACTAAAAACAGAATAAAATAAATATTTTAGTGGGGCTCCCATACAACTGACGTGATTTTTTGGCCGTTTTTTGTGATAATGGTACGGAACCCTTCGTGCGCGAGTCCGACTCGCACATGGCCGGTTTTTTTTTATCACTTAACAGTAGTGTAGCATTTTTTCGAAATCGGATCAGTAATCCCAGAGACTGCCAATGTACCCATATAATATCTTTTTACCCGACTGCCGAAGGATGTATGAATGAATGTGTTTATAAGTCCATGTATGTATGTTAGTTCTTATGTGGCGTTCTAGAGACCAAACGCGTTCGCCGATTTTAATGATTCTTACACCAATCGATTCGTCTTAACCTTGCGAGTGTCACTGTCTACATTAAAATTGGAAAATAGAAAAATGGCGGATGTAGGGCGCCATATTGTGGAGGCCCACTTTTTTTTTTCTTCCTAGCCATTCATTATTTGGCGTGCGCTGAGAAAACTATTGATGATACATAAATATTATGTACTACATGAATAAAGTACTCATTATTACCTACAAAAATGTCCGTGCGAGAGTACCTATATCGAACTATCATAGATAAATAGTATAGTCATAATTGCGATATTTGTGTTCTAAAATTTAATTAGATCGCCTGCCGGTATAATCAAGAGATGGAATACATTCGTATTGTAGTATTAATTTTTATTTAAATAAATATCAAATTGATAGGTAAGTAGGTAGGTATATAAGATAGGGTAGGGTAGGTACATAGGTAGCCAGTTGACGGGAGCGAAGCCCCGGGGGTCAGCTAGTAATCAGTAAAAATAAAAACCGGCCAAGTGCGAGTCGGACACGCGCACCGAGGGTTCCGTACAAACCTCAGCTTAAAGGTATTATAGACCTGAGTATTTGATATGAATTTCAATTTAATACCTCTACGCGTTCATGAGGAAAGGGGGGATAGTAAGTTTAAAATTATTAAAAAATAAATATTATATGATGTAACAAAAAATTTACGGTTTTCGCAATTATTCCTTTATCTGTGCTATAAGACGTTGCTTCGTACCAAATTTCAAGATTCTGAGTTCACGGGAAGCACCCTGTAGGTTTTGATTCCCTTTCGAGTAAATTTCAGCTTGATACCTCCATGCGTTCCTGAGAAAAAGGGTGTTGACAGACAGACAGATGGACGGACAACAAAGTGATCCTATAAGGGTTCCGTTTTTTCCTTTTGAGGTACGGAACCCTAAAAACAAAGCTACTTAAAAAACGTGAACGCTCTTACAAGGCCATAAAGAAGTTACTCTAAAATCAAATTCACATGCAAATTTTGAAATTGACCCAATTATGCAATGCATATTACTTTTAACATCAATATTGATCAACTCATCAGTATTTGGCGGACTTGTTAAAATTGCATATTCATTCAACATTATGCTGAGAACATGTTTTTGTTTTGCATAATGTTACAAATGTTGCACTTGTGATCTTGGGAGTATGTAGATGTATGGTTAGCAACAAAAGTTAAGAAAGTTTAAAGTAATATCACGAAGACCAATATTGTTTTTAGGGTTCCGTACCCAAAGGGTAAAAACGGGACCCTATTACTGAGACTCCGCGGTCCGTCTGTCTGTCACCAGGCTGTATCTCATGCTACACCATAGATATAATAAACAAGGAGATATGCCCGGTAGACGAAATATATCGGCAACCTGTGTTTCCAGTTTGCCCCTACCACACGGCAACTACTACACATGCAGTTCAGAAAAAGCAATAGACACGCAGTCGCGCACACACCCGCAACTCTTAAATCAGAACGTACTACAGAATCAAATATAAACCTTATCTCATCACATCACAGCGTGTATTTACCATGCTCCGTACAACTTACCCACACAAAAACATCTACACAATCACATCACTAATTCGTCGCAAGAAGCAGCGGCCGTACTACGCGATGCATCCGTTTAATAAAGTATCGTTTTGTGATTTTTACATTGCTTGTCCAGTCACTTAGCGACGAACTTAGCTAGTGATTAAGGAGCAATGTATTTATTGCAAAAATATTACAGTCGCTGTAATATTTTGAAACATGATTTTGGACATGGGCACAGTGACCACGTCGCGCGCAGACACCGATACGCCCCCTTGCCACTTCTCCTGTATTTAATATTTCTATGTGCTACACAGTATATATATAGCTACACAGTTGAAATTTTCACAGATGATGTATTTCTGCTGCCGCTATAACAACAAATACTAAAAACAGAATAAAATAAATATTTAAGGGGGCCTCCCATACAACAAACGTGTTTTTTTTTGCCGTTCTTTGCGATAATGGTACGGAACCCTTCGTGCGCGAGCCCGACTCGCACTTGGCCAGTTTTTTGATATTATTAAATAATCCGAAGTTCTAAAAACAGTAAACTTACATGAAAATAAATGGCTTAGTTGCCTTAATAAGTGGTAAAATTTCTATAACTGAACAACAAAAAAAGTATGCGGTACGAAATTGTCGTTCACCATTTGAGTACTGGTTGTTTCTCTGGAAGTACTGGTTGGGTATTGAAACTTTATTTCAGTGATAGAAAGATAGACTTTTTTATCTTGAAATGAAGTGCAGTTCTTGTGATTCTGGATGCCTTAGATTACTGACCAAACTCTAAGGTCCACTGGCAGGAAAAACTTAACTCATTGTTAGTCTACTTATACAAAACTAGCGGACGCCTCGCGGTTTCACCCGCATAGTTCCCGTTCCCGTGGGAATATAGGGATAAAAAGTATCTGCCTAGCTGGCCTATGTCATCCGGAGATGGTGTAGCTTCCCAACGGTGAAAGAATTTTTGAAATTGGTTCATTAGTTTTAAGTTTATTCGTTACAAACAAAAATACAAATCTTTCCTCTTTATAATATTAGTATTGATATAAGGAGCATTCTCACTGGGTGCATTCGTTAGTGAGCATTTGTAAACAAGCAATCGTAGGCGAGCAACAAATGCTTCCCAGCGAGCCCAGCATTCGCGTTCGAGCAAAACTATGAACGTTCGAGTCGAACATTCCCTTGCGAGCTTGGAGCATTCGAATACGATCTCGTTAAATGTCATTCATTTCAAAATGTCGCATAGAGTGGTTGTAACTGCAGCATTGTTGTTTTTTTTTATTGACCTCGAACGTCACAAAACTGTTCTACGCTTACAAGTGGTCAGTAATATTCCTACATGCATACTCATTCATATCATCATCTGAGTACTCGCTTTCGAGCGTTTTATTTGCGTGAACATTCGAATGCGAGCCGTTTCTGCGAAAATCGTTGCGATGTCCACTCCAGCCGAAGTTCGCGCTTGCATGTAAGCTTTGTAACGCTCGGCTCAACGTCCACACCACTCGAATATTCGACGTCGAATGCTCATTACAAGTGAATGCTCTCAGTGAGGACGCTCCTTTAGATATAGATTGCCGATTCAACTTCGTTTTAGACACATGACATGACACTGAGTTAATTCCTTCGGGCAAGATAAAATATTTACAAGAATTCTTTGCAGTCAAATTTTAAACAAGTGCCAAATTGCAAAATCATTCAGATAATTTTGTTGAACGCTTATAGTATAACTAGCTTCTGCCTGCGGATTTTAACGCTTGAATCTCGAAAACTAGCCCGAGGGAACATATTCCCAGGATAAAAAGTATCCTATGTGCTATTTCTGACTATAATCTATCTCTGCGCCAAATTTCATGCAGATCCGTCCAGCCGTTTGAGCGTGAAGATGAAACAAACATACAAACCCACATATTTAAAAACTTACGCCTTTATAATTTTAGTTGATAATCATATTATCTGTGATGGCAATACATTCCAATCGATAAAGATAATTCTTATCATCTTTCCTGGTTGGCATTCCTGAGAACACACCCACATAGCATCAGAATAAGATAACACTATGTGGGAATCTTTGACCTGTCAGCCCTCAGAACAAGAGTGAACAGGCTCTTCTGAGCTTGATGGCTTCATCGTCAACCTATTCTATCCCTTACCATTATATTGTTTAATTTCGTTGCGGGATCCAAGACAGTGAAATTCATTCTCCGGGACTTCGTCGAGCTTCATTGCCTCGGTGCTTTTCTGGTGGTCGCCACTGTTGATTCTGGCTTTCAGGAGGTTTGGGAATAGTGCGGTGGGATTGTCCCGAAATAAATACCATTATAATATTATGTAAGATCGGGCTCAAGAGCAGCTCATATGAAAAAATATAGGCACTCAATGGGGACGGCTGTTAATGAGGTGACGCTAATCTATAAGTTTTTCCACAACCAAAAGTCGCTCAACGCAGGCCGCAGCTAAAGCAGTTTGAACTTCAAAAATAGGCAGTCAAAGGGACTTCCAGAAGGAGTGAAATCTTAAAGCTATGTAATAACACAGTTATTACGACACGCTACACATTAGCATGTCGGTGACGCTGTAACATTAGCATGTCGCTGACGCGAACCCATAAATCGCTCTACGCGGTTATAGAAGTTTTTACTTCAAAAAAATCTTGTCCTGTTGATTTTGTAGAAGCAATCACGATTTCCGCCTTTAGGGACCTGGTTTTGGTCCCCATGTTAGGCAATTGTGTTTTAAACTACATTATTCCCTTTTTATTTTCTATCCAAAATTGTCTAAGACATCATCCCCTTATTAATAAACGCGGAATAAAGTTACGGCAAGTTGAAATCTCGAAAAATGTATAGTTAATACTTAGATTATCATCATCGTATCAGCCGAAAGACGTCTAATGCTGGACGCAGGCCCCCAAGCGTCGCCACATTGACCGATCCCGTGCGTCCCGCATCCAGCGGTTCCTTCACCAGGTCATCGACCCACCTGGTGGGAGGCCTTCCAACGCAACGTCTTCCGATTCGCGGTCGCCACTCCAGAACTTTTCTGCTTCATCGGCCATCCATTCTGCGAGCAATGTGCCCTGCCAATTGCCACTTAAGTATGGCAATTCTTCGGGCTATGTCGGTAACCCTAGTTCTCTTGCGGATATCTACATTTCTGATTCGATCACGCAAGGAAACTCCGAGCTTAGCCCTCTCCATTGCCCTTTGGCTAACTGAAAGCTTTCTGATGAGGCCCATTGTGAGTGACCACATGTCAGAGCCATAGGTTATCACTGGCAACACACACTGGTCATAAACTTTCGTCTTGAGACACTGTGATACGTTGGATGAGAAGATACCGCGCAACTTCCCGGACGCTGCCCAGCTAAGTCGGAATTGACGGTTTTTTTTTTAATTTTCGTTAGGCTCGCGTTTGACCACTACCTTGCCTGATGGCAAGCGGTGATGTGGCATACGGTGAAGCACGCTTGCCTAGAAGTAACCTATTTACTCTTGACTTAAAGGCCTCAGGTTGACCTCTTTCTCGAAGTTGGCCCTACCCAACTGGATTGTTTGTCTCAGGTAGACATAGTCGTCCACAACTTCTAGTGTAGAGTCTCCGACCTTAAAGGAGTGGGTGCAATATGGGCATTCAACATCACATTTGTTTTGTCCGTGTTCATCTTAAGACCCACTCTTTCGGAAGCTCTACTGAGGTCATCGAGCATTGTACTGAGGTTCTCCATGGTCCCAGCCATAACCACTATACCGAAGGTAAGTGATGTACTCGCCATTGACGTTGAAGCCTAGCCCGCTCCAGTCCAGAACCTTGAAGACATCTTCCAGTGCAGCGGTGAACAGTTTCAGAGATGACTTCTCGCTGTCTCACTCCTCGCTGCAGAAGGATAGGTGCCGAGGTCTGATCCTGAAGTCGAACTGACATGGTGGTGTTTTTGTACAAACACTTCAAAACTTCGATGTACCGGTAGTCGATTTGGCACCGTAGGAGAGATAGCAGTACAGCCCAAGCCTCTATCGAATCGAAGGCTTTTTCATAGTCCACAAACGCTAAACAGAGGCAGGTTGTACTCTTCAGTCTTCTGTATAACCTGCCGCAGCGTCTGTATGTGGTTTACGTTGCTTAAGCTTTTACGGAATCAGGCTTGTTCGAGAGGCTGGAAATCGTGAAACCTGCGCGCTAGACGATTCGTGATGACTCTTGAAAACAGCTTGTAGACATGGCTTGGAAGTGAGATGGGCCTATAGTTCTTCAGTAGTAGAATACATAGTTACATAGATCATCTAAGATTAACTCCGAGTTTATTAATAAGGGCCCGGCATAAGTCTAAGCCCACTTTTGTATCCTAAAATAGTAAAAATCGGCCTACTTGGTAAAATATTAGTGACCAAGATTATGCTCAAAAAATTTATAGGTATATGGGTCGACATACGATCCTCCCCCGTTTTTCTTTGGTTATCAAAACCAGGGTAACAGCCAAGTTGCTAATATCATAATGTCAACCTTATCATAATAACTTATTATGTCGTTTTCCCATCTATGTTGGGTTTGGCTTCCTTTCTAACCAGATGCAGTTGACTACCAGTATTTTACATGGAGCGACTGCCTTTCTGATCTCCACAACCCAGTAAATGGGGGGTATTAGCGATGGGCAAGACTGGTGTCAGATCTCAGGCTTCTGACTACCCGTTATGACTGTCAAAGATCTTCAAATGCCAGCCGGGACCAACGGCTTAACGTGCTTTCCGAGGCACGGAGGACACTCGCTATGTAAAAATGGTCACCCATCCTCGGGCCGACCTCGGCTAGAGTTGCTTAACCTTGACCCGTGCGGTTGTTATTATCTAGCTACGAGCTCGGTGTCAGATATCAGGCTTCTGACTACCCGTAACGACTGTCAAAGATCTTCAAATGCCAGCCGGAACCAACGGCTTAACGTGCTTTCCGAGGCACGGAGGAAACTCGCTATGTAAAGATGGTCACCCATCCACGGACTGACCTCGGCAAGCGTTGCTTATCCTTGACCCGTGCGGTTGTTATTATCTAGCTACGAGCTCCTAACGTAATTAATCTTTCTTACAATTGATAAGTTTGTAAAAATTTTCAGCATAAGAACAGCTATTCATTAGTATTAAAAACAAAACATTTAAACACATTATTTATTTTAAAAATATGATTATAATCTTCGTAACCTTGCCAAGCGGTTTAAAAGTAAAAAAAAAAACTGACTTCGTCATTTAAAAGTCTTCCTTATTTATAATTAATGGTAGCATTTATAACGATGATATTATTGTCTTTGACATCTGCACGAACGTGGGTACATACGTAACACAAAGGTACTACTTATATACCAATTATCTTGAGACCAAAGTTCATAAGAAAACTGTATAACCTTAAAACAGCTTAATGATACTAAGTGATACGTAAATAGTCTCTTTTAAATCCGTGTTTTTTTTTAGAATTGGTATAGTTGTCACAGTGGATCTTTATGTGTCTGAAGTTGCCAGCAAGACCCTGCGCAGACTTACCAAAAAGAAGGAGGCTCTATGTTCGACTTTGTTTGTTGATATCTCCGTCAATTGTTGACCGATTTTGAAAATTGCTTTTTTTTGGAAGGGTTATGTTTCGAAATTTGTGCCATATTAATTTGGTGAATATCTGATGAAGAACTTCGAAGATATACTTCTGTTGTATATCTTCGAAGTTCTTCATTCAAGTTCTTTATATATGGTGATCTATCTATCGCCTTGGAACGGAACCGAACGCGATTGATTTACAAAAAAAAAAACAGTATAATCAGATGAAAAACGCTAGTTACGTCAGCACGGTTTCTTTGTATGGGATGAGGCATCTGTATGCTAGTTTATATTACCCGTGGTTGTATGTACAGTTAAGAGTAAATTGTTAAGCTTTTTAAAGTAAGTTTTTACATACACTTATTATGTTTCCTAATACATATTGCCAATATTTGGCATGTAACTGACAGTTCTAATCTAAGAGGGTCTGCTCTTAGGAGATGCCAAAAATTTTCGCTCTTTGACCTTTTAGACGCCTGTTTTAATTGAGAACCTCTCAGGAATATAAATGCATTTGAAAGGGGCTCACTCTTTTGGAAAGGGTCCTTATGTCAAGGGTGAATAGGCGACCGTGCTCCATCGTCGAGCACATCATCGCTTACCATCGATAATAGATGGGAAAGTGGTTTAACGTGAGAACATCAAAAAGAAAAAATCAAGGCTCTTCGTACTCATATTCTTGCCTTCTCGTTTAATTTTATACCTTTACCAAGTGAAGTTCCTCTAAAGGAACGTCCTCAATGGGAGCATTCTTTCGTGAGCATTTTGTAAACAAGCAATCGTAGACGAGCAACAAATGCTTCCCAGCGAGCCCAGCATTCACTTTCAAGCAAAACTGTGAACGTTCGAGCCCTTGCGAGCTTGGAGCATTCGAATACGATCTTGTTAAATGTCATTCATTTCAAAATTTCCGATAGAACGGTCGTGGCTGCAGCGACTGTTCCTTGCTTTACAAGTGGCCAGTAATATTCCTACTTACATGCTCATTCATTTCTTTATCAGAATACTCGCTTTCGAACGTTATATTTGCGTGAACATTCGAATGCGAGCCCTTTCCGCGAAAATCGTTGCGACGGACGTCCACACCGGCTGAAGTTGAATGCTCATTACACGTGAATGCTCTCAGTGAGGACGTTCCTTTAGAAAAAGGGATAGTGCTTTTCGTCCAATATATCTCCGTCTTTCTCTGACAGTGGAATCATGATCGTTTTGACACATCCGGGTAAGGCCCCCGGTCTCAAGATATGTTGGTTTCGTCTTAGTTGCATAACGTACCTATTCGGATTGCGAGGCTAAAGCAGATCAATATTTCGAGCCTTACAAATAAAACTGCACATTTTGCTCGCGCTTTGAGACTCGGTCTCGGGAATTACTGAATCAGGTGGCGAATTGAGATTGTCTGTTCTATATTTGTTGCTAGTCAATTTGCATGTCTAGTGATTCTGGAGTACTTCTTTTTTGAGGCTCGCCTTTGACCACGTCTTGCCTGATGGTAAGCGATGATGTGGTCGACGGTGAAGCACGCTTTTATAGAAGTAACATTTTATACCCTAAATCACTCATACTCAACCTTTTTTTAACCGACTTACCAAAAAGGAGGAGGTTCTTTCTATGTTCGACTTCTTGTAAGTTTTTTTTTTTTGTGAACATACACCAATATACAAAAAAATATATTTTTGAAGTTACATTTTATAAGTTGATCGATTATTACTCGTAAACTTGTAGAGACTAATTAGCTGTGATAGTTGTTATATATACCACAGCGGTGATTTTTTTCATATATCTAAAAGCAACCATTTAGCTGATAGGGGGGGACACTAGACTCTAACAAACATTCGCAATTTAAAGCTTAATTTTACGCAAACGGAAAATGGTTTGACCTGTGATATTTTTGAATGGCTGAATGGTTTTTTCTATGGATTCCGTAAATCTGAAATAAATAGTTTTTTTTTTTTATCCTACGATACCCCACACCATGGGATAGACGGAAAAAAAAACCGGCCAAGTGCGAGTCGGACTCGCGCACGAAGGGTTCCGTACTTGGTAAATTGCGGTTTATTATTTATGACGTATTAAAAAAAACTACTTACTAGATCTCGTTCAAACCAATTTTCGCTGGTAGTTTACATAGTAATGTACATCATATATTTTTTTTAGTTTTATCATTCTCTTATTTTAGAAGTTACAGGGCGGTGACACACATTTTACCACTTTGGCAGAGTCTCTCGCGCAAACTATTCAGTTTAGAAAAAAATTATATTAGAAACCTCAATATCATTTTTGAAGACCTATCCATAGATACCCCACACGTATGGGTCTGATGAAAAAAAATATTTTTAGTTTTAGTTTCAAGTAAGGGAACCCCCAAAATGTATTGTTTTATTTTTATTTTTGTGTGAAAATCTTAATGCGATTCACAGAATACATTTACTTACCAAGTTTCAACAGCATAGTTCTTATAGTTTCGGAATAAAGTGGCTGTGACATACGGACGGACAGACAGACAGACATGACGAATCTATAAGGGTTCCGTTTTTTGCCATTTGGCTACGGAACCCTAAAAACACATCCCCATTTTACATGTACAGGAGGTACCCTAAAAAAATATTTTTCATGATTTTGTTTTACCACTTTGTCGGCGTGATTAATACGTGGGACACTCAGAAAGTTTTGCGAAACTAAAAAAAATTGTTCTATACGTACATATATTTTTATTAAATCTTTTCAAAGTACTTTCCACCAGCCTCTATACAAAGATTCATGCGCCTAAACCAGTTTTCAAAACACTTTTTCCAGTCCGCCGCAGACACCTCGTTTACAGCCTGCTCGAACGCAGCCAGCGCATCTTCCGGCGACGAAAATTGTATCCCTTTGAGCTGATTTTTTATTTTTGGGAATAAAAAGAAGTCACACGGTGCTAGATCAGGGCTGTAAGGAGGGTGACCCAGGAGTTTGACTGGCGTGCTGTCCAGGAAGTCCCTCGTTTTGAGTGCGGTGTGCGCAGGTGCATTGTCGTGGTGGAGCAGTAGCCCGCGGAGCCCTGTGATTGGTCGCTTGTTGCTTATAACAGAGAAAACTTCTGGCAAACATTTGGTAGTATACCATTCGGCATTAATGCTTCTTTGATCCCGTAAGGGAATTGATACCAAGTGGCCAGTCAAATTAAAAAAGCTAGCGATCAAAATCTTACCCCCGCTTCTAGATCGCTTCACTTTGGTAGGCGTTGGCTCATTTTGAAACACCCAAACAGTCGACTGGCGCTTGGTTTCTGGGTCGTATTGATAAATCCAGGACTCATCACCTGTAACGATGTCGTAAACACGCCGAGACGAGCCTGCTTCAAATTTGTTAAGCATATCACGGCACCATTCCACCCGGGCCTGCTTCTGAGCATCGGTGAGGTTGTGCGGCACCCAGCGTGATACTATCCTCCTCACGCGAAGATGGCTGTGTAGAATCTCGTGAACGCTTCCCGATCCAATCTTCAATATGTGTTGAATCTCCTGATATGTAATTCGCCTATTGTCTTGGATTAAATTTTTCACTGCTAGCACGTTTTCTTCGGTAACAGCCGTCAAAGGGCGACCGCTTCTTTCGTCATCCCCCAAAGTTGGTCGACCGCGCTTGAATTCGTTATACCAACGATACACGGTTGCCTTGGAAGGGCCTTCATCCATGAATGCCATTTGAAGTCTATCGTACGATTCATCCGGTTTCAGGCGACACTTGAAATCGTATAAAATCATAGCTCTAAAATGTTCCCGGCGCAGATCCATATTTCAGTGAAACACAATACTTTGAATTAACTCGCAAAAAATGTGGAGGGAAATTTTGAAATTGGAACTTACTTATTTTTACTTATAAATAATCATATTTTCGAAAAACATTATAACTGGCCAGTCTCCCATATATAAAAACTTTTTTTCGCAATACTTTCTGAGGGGCCTGGTATGTATTCCATTCCATGCCAGATTATAGTTTTCTAGTATTAAGCTAAGCTGCGGCGAAACTATAAGGGTACCTTGTTGACTACGGATCCCTTATAACAGTGACAATTGACGTTTAGGATACCTCACTCTACACCAGCGCCCCTAGCGGCAAATTCAAACGCGATAGCTCTCATCGGGCTTGCTTGAGGTTCATTACATATTCTTTATTGTACACAAAACAAACAGATACAATGTTCCCTTCAAATAAACTTTTTGTTCACAGTACCAAGTGGGCCAGCTGTACTGCGTGGCCGAAGTATCCAAAAACGAAACCGGTGGCGGTGAAGGAATTGAAGTAATCAAAAATGAGCCGTTCAAAGACTACCCTCTCCTTGGTAAGTTTTAATAATTTTAGTTGTAAGCCCTAAATAATTATATTCATTTAATTTATTAAGACAGTTGTCTTACTATGTCGTGCCAATTATGAATCCGTTGTCAGAGAGAAACGGAGCTATCCAGGACGAATAGAACTATCCCTTTCTCACAACGGATTCAAGATGGCGTCGACACTTTATAGTACGGCCCCAACTACTATGACGTGCCTACTTATAATTGCGTTGTGTTTGAGAGAGAGGGACGGAGCTATTCAGGACGAATAGCACTATCCTTTTTTACAACGGATTTATGATGGCAATAATAATACATCATAAAAGGGGACAAGTTACTGTAGATCTAGGACTGTATACAAGGGACATTCTATTAATGAAAGCGACGCTACAGCGATTTATGAAATGTCTAAAATGTATGGTAATGTGCGCTAGTGTCCGACTGAAACAGGTTTTACGACCAAAACCGAATTTCGGCAACAATCTCAGTTTCGGCCAAAACCGAAACTCCCTTACAAGGATCATGTTTTGAGGGAAATATAAAGAAAACGTTATTATATTCAGGCAGTCTTTATTTTTTATCTTTAAATCACATAGTTATGCAGTCTTCGACATTTTCACTTATTGTTATGATAATCAACATAATAAATAATCCCTCATTTAAGAAAAAAATATTCGCAATAAAAAAGTGAGTGCACTTTGATGGAATTTTAACGCGCTGAACATGACCGATCACAGCTCGAGAACTCCCGAATGTAGTTTCGGCAGGCTTGCCGCCGAAACCGAAACTCGTTTTTTTGCCGAAACTCAACCAGAACCGTAATTTTGGTCGGACACTAATGTGTGCTTAGCATTTTGGCATTTCTCTAGTGGGTAGGTAGATACGCGTTAACTGTAACTACTGTAAGTAATGTCTGCCCTTGCGGGATTGCTGCGTCATATGGCATGATTTTAAATGTCAAGACAATTTTTAGACATGACATGCCTTCATTTGTACTTATTTGTTAACTACTCTGTAATTCGCGCTATTAACGTACAACCGTGGTGGACCCTGGCGTCTGTATTGTTCATGCTATAATAATTTATTAATGTGATGTTATAACCTACAATTTTGCCCTTCATATGATCTAAGGCCGCAAACCTTAAGCGCATAGTGACTGTAGGTCCTTTAGGTCTTATCGCCTGCGCATAAAATGCTGCGTCCAAGAAAAAAGTCGTCATAACCGTTTATAACGGCTTTGTTGGGCCCGTTTAAATGCCGTTTTTATAGCCGATATTCGTTATAAACATACATATTTGCTCTTAGGTCATTGTTACAGACCTTTAACATTCCATACGTCGCGTCGTTTTAAGCTAAGTCGCTATAAACGGTTTTTAAAAAACTTACAACAGAAAGATCTGGCATGCACAGTCCTCACTATACTGTGTTCTTATAAACAATGAAATTCGGAAATTTGTATGATGACCGTAACTAATAAATAAGTTTTCAAGGATTTAGAACATCGATAAAGCAAATAATATTTACAATTTATATTCGCACATTATCTCTTTTTATACCAAAAATAAAGCGTTTTATTATAAATTATTACTATTGAATATTTCTAATCCTATGACTAATAACAAAACAAACTTAAATACAAAGGGGAGAAGGAAAAGGGCTCATTGCGCATCAAAAAATTCGTCCACATCGATGTCAATGGGAAGCGTGCCCAGAACGCTGGCAGCATTGGATGGCAATGCTGATTCTCTGGCCGAAGAAAAGGCCAGCCCCTCTGGTAACGCGAACAGTCGACTAACCGTTTACTTATGAATCGAAACGCTACCAAAAATAGGTTTTATATAAAAATTAAAATCGTAAAATTAAACAACTTTCTCTGGATCAGGAAACAATTTTGCACTTTTAAAATCATAAATTTTTTTTTTTCATTATTATTTAGATTTATTTTTCAATTTGTTGTTGAAATCAAATAAAATACACCCAAGTGTGTATTATGAACTTAGATCTAGTTTTCTTCAAAATCAGTCTTCTATTCAAGGTCAAATTTAAGGGCAGGCGCGCGTAGTATTTCGACACCTGCGCCGAAACTGAAAAATAATATTTTTTGTGCCCCTCGGGAGGCGTAAAGAAGAATAGAATGGAGTGGTTTTCGTGCGTAGTGAACGAATTACAGGCTACTAGAAATGAGAAATATTTGTGATAAGAAATCTCGATTGATTCGACGCCGCGAGACCGCTTGAAGGTTAAGCTAACATAATATTCGAAGAATAGAAAATTAAATAAATAGGTAATAAACGTATCAAGGCCTATACTGTGAATTGCCACCTGCCACATCAAAAACAAGTCGATAACACAGTAAAAATATACAAACAGTATGGAAACTACCTACAAACGCTCGAAACGGCACACTCACACAAACATGTGCATCGACGTGAACCCTAAGCGGCTCGCACTACTTAAAGCACTGCAGAAGTACTCGAGTGGTCCGGTTGGCCTTGTAGGTAGTTTCCATACTCGCCGATACCCCGCCTGCGTCACAAGCAGGTGGGACTTCGGGGTCGCGGGTGGTCAGATTGGGGACTCTGCCCACCCACCGAGTGACTTCAGGAAGGACGGTAACACAGTGATCACGTGCTGCCGAGCACAGCGTCGTTCAGGAGGCGATTCTTTCAGCCTCCCCAGGGATGTGCCCTAACAGGAGTTGCACAGAGGGGGTTCCGGGGTGGTCTTTTAAGTGGTGACGGGGCCCCTTCCAGGTGCTGGGATGGTTTTAGAGAGGTAAAAATCCCACACTCCCTGGTCTTTTCCCCAAAAGTCCAGGCGCCTTTTGAAGGTTTCCCCCCGTAAACATAAAAAAAAGGTAGTTGCCCTACTGTTTGTATATTTTTACTGTGTCGATATACACATTCCATAACGAAAATCGATACTGATTTGCCCGTAAGAAATTCACGGTCGATTGCATTCACCGAGTGTTCGTCCGATACGTTCCCACGTCAATTTTCACGATTTAGACCAATTAACCTTTGTCAGCTACCATTTGGAGTAATTGAAAACTGTATAAAAGATTTTTGGGCCTCGAGACAGAATTAACCGGTTTTGTATGTGTCCAGAAAAACCGCATAAGGAAAAAAAAAGATTCTTTAAAGGTCTATTCACGTCGGACCGTGCCTCGTCAGTGGCTCAAAAATATATCGGTGTGTACATTTTATATGAACTCGTACACACACGTCCGTGCACGGGCCAGTGACGAAACTTCAATGCCTGGGCCCGGCCCTGTCACGTCCCGGGCACGGCCCTGATATGTGTACCTTTAATGATTTTCAAAAGATTTCAGGTAAGCTTTTAAAAACACAGCACTTAAGAAGATGTTCGTATATGACTGCTTAATAATTTTACCAATGCATGACATACTCGCAGTTGGTAGGCTGGTGGTAATGCCAAAAGGCACGTTGAACTGAAGAACACCTTGTGAACTTAAACTTGTAACAAAACCACTAATCGTTGATACTATCATAGACAAATTATAAAGTTATTCTATTGAAAACAAATTTTAGGAAATACAAGGCCATTATTTTTAAAATAAACTATTCCTTAAAGAAAAATGAATGGCAGAAATCTTTGGTTGAAAGACCTAAACGAATGCATATTACGGAACGAACACTCGGAACGAGGAAACACGGTTCTTAAGTGATTCTGATTGTAAGCATATTCAGCAATTAGCCCTAGCTATACATTAAACATGTGTATTCCCGCCCTAGCGACCTTGTAACCTCGACAATTGTATGACATCTAGAAGACGCGTGTATTTTCTTAAGGTACAATTCCGTGCATCGCGGCCGATCCAAGCCGCATCTATCGCGTGCGGCTAACGTGCGCGGCTGATGCGACAACAGTCAGAATATAATACAAATAAAATTTCAAAAACCCCCGACACATTTATCTTGCGAAAACACTCCGATTCAAACAGTAAAACGTCCATAACTTTTGAACGGCTGAACTGATTTTATTCAAACATAGCTAGGAACACTCTCGACAAAATCATCTTTCAAACAAAAAATCTAAATCAAAATCGGTTCATCCGTTTAGGCGCTATGATACCACAGACAGACACACAGCAACACACGTCAAACTTATAACACCCCTCTTTTTCCGGCGGGGGTTAAAAAATTAAGAGGAAACGGGGGTGGTCTTTTCTCCATACAAACGCTCTCGTCTGTTTTCTCTCTGGTTTATGAACTTAAAGCAATGATTTTTTACAGTAAAATAAATATCAACTTCTTCTATGTCCCTATGTTTTCCTTTTTGGTGATATATTATCCGTATAAGAACTAGAACTCTCTCAAAATGCTCAAAATTGTCTTTATTGAGTCTCTGTCTTCAGAGCCTTAGTGTACAAATTTGACAACTATTAATGAAAAAAGGAAAACATAGGGACATAGTAAATATCCTTCTTATTCGTTTTAAGAAATATCTTCTAAATCGGTCCAATATTGGAGGAGAAAACAGACGAGAGCCAAACCTCGAATTATGACTTTTTACTTAAGAAAATTTGTCGAATCTGTAGTTGTCCTTATCGCACGAATTTGTGGGCGGGGTGAGACGCAAGGGGTCTGCATAATACATACACAGACGGAAAGGTGATGCGTAGTAGTTGAAAATAATATCCATATACTAGTGTTGAAAACAGTTATCGATAAACACATATATATTGTTTACATGTGCTGTTCGTGAGAAATACAAATAGAAGTATTAAAAAGTATTGGATACAAAATAAAATAAAGTGCATGTCTATAAATGTTTATTACAAAAAGTTTTCAATTCAAAACAGTAAATTATATATCGGATAGGTATCCGCAATCTCTAGATCGCCTACTAGGTACATCAGCGAAATTAAACTTATTTCAACGTCAGCCGCACGGGTCAAACGATCAGGTTGTGCTATGCTTGCCGTGGTTGGTCCGTGGATGGATGATCATCTTTACATACCAAGACCCGTCCGTGTCTCGCCAAGCACGTTAAGCCGTTGGTCCCGGCTGTTATTTTCGGCTTTGACAGCTCGAAAATCTGACCCGTTTTACCAGGGGGTTGCATATTACCCAGTAACTGGTTATGGAGGTCAGATAGGCAGTCGATCCATTAAAATACTGGTATTCAGCTGCATCCGACTCTAACGTAGATGGGAAAAGGCTAGGCAGATTATGACGACGTGCTTTCTCTCACTAGTTTATTCTTTGGTATCCAACCGTCAATGATTTCTGGTAAAAGGCTAATGCCTTAGGCTTGCCACTAATGTGGTAGAACTTTTCAAATCTATCGAACTTTTCTAATAATGGTTCCATTTTTATGCCATAATGCATCGTCCCTCTTAATATTTTGAAAAATAAAAGCTTTTGGGACTACCTAAATAAAATAACAGAAATCTCGACGAGTTATGTGTAGTTGGCCTTGTACTTGGTAGAAGTAATTGTGATTCTGTTTTAATTGTAACATTTTGCCTTTAAACATACATAAATCTATTTCATCATCATCATCGTCATCATATCAGCCACTGCTGGACATAGGCCTCCCCCAAGGGTCACCACATTGATCGGTCCCGTGCGTCTCGCATCCAGCAGATCCCCGGAACTTTCACCAAGTCATCGGTCTACCTGGTGGGAGGCCTTCCAATGCAACGTCTTCCGGTTCGCGGTCGCCACTCCAGATCCTTTCTGCGCCATTTGCCATCCATTCTGCGAGCAATGTGCCCTCCCCACTTAAATGTGGCAATTCTAGGGCTTGCCAAATTCTATTGCTCGGGCTATGTCGGTAACCCTGGTTCTCTTGCGGATTTCTACATTTCTGATTCGACCACGCAAGGAAACTTCATGCATAGCCCTCTCCATTGCCCTTTGGGTGACTGTAAGCTTTCTGCTGAGGCCCAGAGTAAGCGACCATGTCTCAGAGCCATATGTCTGGCAACACACACTGGTCATAGACTTTCGTCTTGAGACACTGTGGTAAGTTGGACAAGAAGATACCGCAACTTCCCGAACACTGCCCAGCCAAGTCGGATTCGACGTTTGACCTCTTTCTCGAAGTTGGCCCTACCCAACTGGATCGTTTGTCCCAGGTAGACATAGTCACCCACAATTTCGAGTGTAGAGTATCCGACCTTGATTGGAGTGAGTGTAACATGGACATTCAACATCACCTTGGTTTTGTGCATGTTCATCCTAAGACCCATCTTTAGGAAGCTCTACTGAGGTCATCGAGCATTGTACTGAGGTCCTCTATAGTCTCAGCCATGACCACTATATCGTCGGCAAACCGAAGGTGAGTGATGTATTCGCCATTGACATTTATGTCTAGCCCTTTCCGGTCCAGAACCCTGAAGACATCCTCCAGTGCAGCGGTAAACAGTTTTGGAGATATTACGTCTCCCTGTCTCACACCTCGCTGCATAAGGACGGGTTCCGAGGTCTGATCCTGAAGTCGAACTGACATGGTAGCGTTTTTATACAAACATTTCAACACTTCAATGTACCGGTAGTCAATTTGGTACCGTTGGAGAGACTGCAGTACAGCTCAAGTGTCGATCGAATCGAAGGCTTTCTCGTATTCCACAAACGCTAAACAGAGAGGCAGGTTGTACTCTTCGGTCTTCTGTATAACCTGCCGCGTACCTATGTGTGTGGTCTACGGAGACGATTAGTGATGACCCTTGAAAACAGCTCTAAATCCATTTATTTTTAATGAATTCCGTCTTCAGGTGACATACTTGCAATTTCATAAGGACAGTTTACCTCTATTATCGAGTCTTCACCTACCAGACCATCCGGGCTTGCCGCTAAAAAGCGTTTGTTTTCATCGATAAACATTCCACACTCTAATACCTGTAGCCCCGTGTGCTTGATAAATTGATTAATCGCTTCAGATTCCTTTTCCTTGCCATCATTGGCACCGTGGCTAACGGTTCCTTTAAATTTGTTATATAATAACGTTTCTCATATTTTGTGAACCGATGTTTTCGGTCGCATCTTACATATTCGCCCAAAATTCGATCCCGTAAGCCTCCTTAGTCTTTCAATTTCCCATAAGCTATTATCGCTTTGGCCCCCACTATTTTTCTTTGAACATCCTTAGTTGAGAGCAATCTTTGAAGAAATTTATTTTTCTTTTAATTTATATAAATCCAAAGGCAGGAAGAAGATATTTCTTCCAACTCTAAGCGACCGTAGTTTTAACAGGTTATGTAGTTCTTTTTATTTTGCTCGTTCCGTCTTTGGGATACGTCAGTTTCCTTTTTCGGAAAATCTCTGTGATTTTTTTCGAACGCTGCTTTTATTTTATTTTTTTGTATATTGGCCCGGACTGCAGCCCTGTATTTATTTTTGAATGCGTGCATGAATAGCCCTTCGCTATTTCATGAAGTTACTAATCCATAACGTCTTGTCTGATGTGATATGAGCCACTTCCTGCAAAGTTAATTCTTTTTCCGCCAATAAATTTAGCAATTACATTATTAAATTGCTCTACAGTATTATTAGTCATGTCCAAAAAAAGATTTTCTGCGTTTGCTGTTAAGAATAACATATATTGTTGGATATCTGTCCACAATCCACAACAACAAAAAAATGACGATTACAAGAAATGCGCGAGCCGCGGCCGGGAGCGTTTCGGAGGCACGCACACATTGTCAACTAACTCACACATGGATAAGGCGGCCGGGCGCCACGCGCTCGCAGTTCGCAGAGCGACAGCGATAGTTTTTTCAAATACCTATTTTTCAAAAGTCTCTCCGCCCGTATTTCCTCTTAATGGCACCGCTTCCGAAGACTGTCTTCGAAGACAGACGTGTACGTTAACCGCACGGCTAACGCATGCGATAGATCGCGCGCGGCTGCGGTCGTCCGCGATGCACGGAATTGTACCTTTAGAGTAGCAGCTCTTGTAAACCTAAAAACTAGTTGTGAATATACTTGATTTTTGAAACCAGTTCTCATTCTCAATGATCTTTTTGGATAGAACTGGTTTTCGACGTACGTATGGCAACAGTAAATGACGGTAATATTTATAATTATTATAATATGCAAAGCTTATTCGCGTCATTGAAATGTTTTGTAATCTTGTTCGCGAAAGAAACAACTGGACAGTCAGCTATAAAAGTAGGTTCACACTGTCGACTGTTTCTGAAAACTCAGGCTAAATTACTCAATGGAAACTTGCTTGTTGCAATTTGTGTGGAATTATAATTCGTCACTTCATTCTTCAGATACATTTACACAGGTAGTGCCTTTAGCCTACACGAGGTATTCGCGCACGTTGAGAGAATCGATTTTTCAATCGATTTCATTTTTTTTTTTTTTTTTTTTTTTTTTTTTTCATCTACCCCGACTCGCCACAATCCAGTGTCGGTCGGGTTGTCACCTCATTCCTTTCTTGCGCGAGGCAGCGTTCGCACGTGCCTAATAAAGTTATAACTACAAGTAAAAATTACCTTGTGCATCACGTCACTATGCCGAAAAGGAAAAACGAAGAAATTATCAGGCGTTACAAACGCAAGATACAAAAAATGGAACAAGAGCAGCGGAAATATAATCGAATTATTTATTCATCGTCAGAAGATTCTGATCATAATTCAGGTTAGTAAGTTTACTTTTTACTGTGAAATCAATGCTTGTGCCTAACTCTTAAACCTGGAGGTTGACCGTGGGTCATCACGAAGGGAATTTTATTGCCTGGAGGTTAACCGTGTGTTATCACGAAGGTAGTTTGAAATTACGATCGTGTTTCGTAATTTAATCGAGACAATTTATATCGCCTGGAGGTGGATCGAGTATCCTCACGAAGGCAAAATATCGCCTGGAGGTTAACCGTGTGTTAACACGAAGGTAGTTTGAAATTACGATCGTGTTTCGTAAATTTCTTCGAGACAATTAATATCGCCTGGAGGTGGATCGAGTATCCTCACGAAGGCAAAATTATCATCTTATCTACCATAAAAGTGCGGTTTGACCAATAATAAAAATGTACTCACCGAATGATAAATTTTTCTTTTAAATTCGTGGTTTTCATAACTACCCCCAATAACATTCGTTATTGTTTCTTTTTAGACAATGAAAACCTGCACAACTCCGACCCGGAGCCTCAGAATGCCGATCCCATCTCTGTCGATAAAAATGAGGAGTGCAGAAATGATAGCGATCAAGAACCGATCCTAGTTCCAGAATTGGACCCCGAAATTCTCACCGCATTGGGTGAGGTATCGGAAGAGGCGCCCAAGCTTGGCACAAAAATTCATGAGAAGTTACCACTACTGTGGTTACCCATTCTTCGTAAGGGAATGAACAAAGAATTAAAAGAGAAACTTGTCAAAGAGTATCCCGTGCCAGAAAACTGCACATTATTACAAGCACCAAAACTTAATCCCGAGATTTCTGCCGCTGTTGCTGAGGGTACTCGTACTCGAGATAAAAAAGTCGAAGCGGTACAACAGCAATTGGGCCAGGGAATAACCGCCCTTAATAAGGGCCTGGAACTCCTGCTGGACGATGGCAAGGACAGACTTCAAGCCATAAAATTTCTCAGCGATAGCTGTAGACTACTTTGTGATCTGCACTTTGTAGAAACTGAAGCTAGAAAGAAGATGGTCACTCCAGGATTAGACAAGTCTTTCTTAAACATCATGCAAGATGTTGAACGAGATGATACGCTTTTCGGTAACAAGCTTTCCGAAAAAATTAAAGCAACAAAGGTAATCGAAAAACACGGATTACAAATAAAGAAAACCGCTCCGAATCCTAAGCAACCAGCTACATCATACCAGTCGTCGACAAGTCGCTCACGCCCCCAGGGAAACTGGAGGGGCCCTTCTCGCTTCCTGTCGAACAGGGGGGGGAGGGGCGGACAAAGGAATACTGCTCCGAGAGGGGGACGAGCTCCAACAAGCAACTCCGCTCCACAGAGGCCACCACCGCAGAACAAGCAGCGTGCCACAACAACTCAACAATAAAGGTACATGCTGGGCGAATCCAACACTTTTATAATTGCTGGCTTAAAATTACTAATAATGCTCAAATACTGAACTGGATTTCAAAAGGTTATCCAATACCGTTTTGTAAGAAAGTTAGACAGGTCTTAACGCCACGTAACTCCGTCTCCACTGGTGAGCAACCAGATATGTTACAGTGTATTGAAAATTTGTTGGACCTCGGTGCTATTTCCCCTTGTCATAGGTCAAACAACGATTTTGTCTCTAGCGTTTTCCTAGCCCCTAAAGCCAACGGGACAAAAAGATTTATTCTAAATCTCAAGACTTTAAATAGATTTATTTCAACCTCTCATTTTAAAATGGAGGATTATAGAACGGCAGCTAGACTCGTACCTCAGTCTGGTTTTATGGCAAATATTGACCTAAAGGAAGCTTACCTCTTAGTTCCTATTGCAAAAGAGCATCATAAGTACCTGCGTTTTGAATATAATAAAAAATACTTTGAATTTACAGTCATGCCTTATGGGTTATCGGTTGCCCCCTGGGTATTCACAAAATTAATGAAAGAAGTCATTAACTATCTTCGTCAAGAAGGTTATAGGTCAGTGATATATCTCGACGACATTTTGTGCATCGGTGATTCTTATGAAGAATGCGCCAACAATGTCAACAAAACCCTAGCGTTGCTTAAATATTTAGGGTTTGTTATTAATTATGAAAAGAGTAACCTAGAACCCAGGCAGATTTGTCGGTTCTTAGGTTTCGTATTTAATACTGTCAATATGACACTTAGCTTGCCTGAGGAAAAACGACAAGGTATCATGAAGTTTCTTAAGAAATTTTCTAAACTGCCGAGATGCTCCATTAAGGAATTGTCACAATTAATCGGCGTGTTAACGGCAGCTTGCCCAGCAGTTCGATATGGTTGGTTATACACCAAAACCCTTGAACGTCAAAAATATTTAGCCCTTCAAAAGCATGATGACAACTTTGAAGCAAAGATCAAGCCATCAAATGTTATCCTACCCGACATAAAATGGTGGGAAGAAAACATAATGTCAAATTACAATATACTAAGACAAGACAAAAAGTTTGCCTTGGAGATATATACTGACGCGTCTAGAACTGGTTGGGGCGCCGCTTGTAATGGGAAACGCGCTAATGGGGGATGGAAAGATGAGGAATTATCTTTCCACATTAACTACCTTGAATTACTGGCCGTTTTCCTAGGACTAAAGAGCTTCGCTTTTCAGCATCATAATTGCTCTATTTTACTAAGAGTCGACAATACAACTGCCTTATGTTATATAAATCGCATGGGCGGAATCCGTTTCCCACATTTAAACGACTTAACAAAAATCATTTGGCAATGGTGCGAAGAGCGCAATATCTTTATACACGCATCTTATATTAACACACGCGATAATATTGAAGCCGACGAAGAATCGCGGAAAAATAATGCAGATACGGAATGGGAACTTTCTGATTGGGCATTCCAAACTATAGTTCAAACTCTGGGAAAACCCCAAGTTGATCTTTTCGCTTCTCGCATCAATGCCAAATGCATTCAATACATCTCATGGAAACCGGACCCCGACGCATTGACAGTTGATGCGTTTACAGTTACTTGGAATCATTCATTCTTCTACGCATTTCCCCCGTTCGCTCTCATACTAAAATGCCTGCGAAAAATGATCGAAGACAAGGCCACTGGCATTCTAGTCTTCCCCTATTGGCCTGGCCAAGCTTGGTTCCCACTGCTGAAAAGAATGCTTATCTCTGATATTGTCTTCTTCGAACCTAATCGGGACCTTCTGCGTTCACGTTTCAGGTTACGTCACCGGCTTCACACCAGCCTTACCCTGGGGGCCGCGACGCTCTCAGGACAGCATTTACAAAGCTAAATACCCCAAACGTAGCACTAGACCTAATGTTAGCATCCATTTCGGAAAATACGATGAAACAATATTCTACAACGTACAGGTTGTGGTGGCAGTTTTGTGTAGAAAAGGTTATAAATACCTTTGAAGCTCCGTTATCCGCAGTAATAGCTTTCTTAGTAGATATGTTCAATAAAGGAGCATCGTACGGAACTATCAATAGTCATCGTTCTGCCTTATCATTACTCCTCGGGAATAATATAGGATCAGACGAAAGGATTAAACGCTTACTTAAAGGTATTTATAGACAAAAGCCGTCCCATCCCAAATATACCACCACCTGGGACCCAAAAACTGTATTAGATTGCGTATGCGAATGGTATCCTAACAGTAATCTGGGTTTGGTCAAACTTACAAAAAAGTTATCAATTTTATTGGCTTTGTGCACATCACATCGCGTACAAACGTTCTCTTTGATCAAGTTATGTAACATTAGTAGATCCCCTTCAGGCATAAAGATAATAATATCAGACACTATAAAGACGTCAGCACCTAACCGTGAACAGCCAGTATTATTCCTACCATATTTCACGGAAAATCCAAGCATTTGTCCAGCCAGTACTCTTGATGATTACCTAGCAGCAACATCGGGTTTGCGACCTGAAGGCACAAAAAATCTTCTTGTTACTCACAAAAAACCCCATAAAAAGGCATCGTCAGGAACTATAAGCAGGTGGATAAAGCAGACTCTTGCAGAGTGCGGCGTTGACGTAACAGTATTCAGTGCACACAGCACGCGTCACGCCTCCACCTCAGCGGCGGCCTCTGCCGGAGTCTGCCTTGACACCATAAGGAAAACAGCTGGATGGTCTACCTCCTCCCTGACGTTTGCCAGATTCTATAACCGTCCAGTAGTGGACGAAGGAATATTTGCTCGGTCTGTCTGTGCGATCACAAGTACTAATAACGAGTAATAATAAGAATATCTCTTGTTACACAATTGTTTTAATGAACGAATTTATTGTATGATTTTATGTACCTAATTATCTAAATTGTAGATTCCCTGTTAGGGCAACCTTTACTTCCGTGCTTATGTGATTAATAATAATTATTAATAATAAGAAAGAGGATTGTTTATAAACAAAATATATATTTTCTTAGGAAATAAAAGTTTTCTACTGATGATCATAAATGTTTTATTACCACTTAAGAACATTGATAAAAATATCTCTAAACATCTACCTGTGTAAATGTATCTGAAGAATGAAGTGACGAATTATAATATGAGATCAAACGAACTTCTTGAAGTGAAGTTCGATCATTATTATAAGAGTCACTTCATTCGAAGATACATGGTTCCCACCCACCCAAAATCCCAGACTAAAAAGTAGAAAACTAAAATATCTCTGAACAAGAATGAGGTGACAACCCGACCGACACTGGATTGTGGCGAGTCGGGGTAGATGAAAAAAAAAAAAAAAAAAAAAAAAAAAAAAATGAAATCGATTGAAAAATCGATTCTCTCAACGTGCGCGAATACCTCGTGTAGGCTAAAGGCACTACCTGTGTAAATGTATCTTCGAATGAAGTGACTCTTATAATAATGATCGAACTTCACTTCAAGAAGTTCGTTTGATCTCATATTGCTTGTTCTTGAATTTGGAATCTAAATTTGAATTTGCGCAATTTGCTAACAGTGTATTGCCCTGTCTGTCCATGCTTTTCGGCGGATCGTGTCCAGGACTTTAAGGTTGCACTAGTCGACGGCACGAACTATTTTGTGCGCGAGGTTAAAATGCATGCATATAGATGCTGTGATGAGCAGTAAGAAGATAGCTGGTGTATGTTGAATTAGCACTTTTGCAAATTTGTATCGAAATGGATGATGATTTAGGACGAAAACAAGCGCGCGAAATTTTATAATCAGACCTTTGGGAGTCTAGATATTATGAAAAAACGACTAAGAGTGTATTTTCAAAATAAGATTATTTGAATTGTTGAATTACTAATCTATCCCTGTATGGAGGCCGTTCTGCAATTTTCCTTTTTCTTATGGTATTTATTTCCGCCCAAAGATGCGTTAAAATTAGTGTTGAAATATGGAATTTTCGACGCTCATAACTTTCAAATAAATATTATTTTTACTTTTTTTTTTCATACAGGACTAGATAATGATGGTACAATTTGATAATTTTTTTTTTATGTTGAACGTACATCGTCAAACAGTGGAGTATTCGCTAGACTACGTTTGTATGGAAGAATTTTCGACTAGTGTAACCTTAACTGCAAAAATGATGGCAATATTGCAATGGTTTGGAAACCAGCACAATTTACCGGTTACTGTTCGTCGTACTAATCTACCGTATCATTATAGCGCAGGAAATATTGCAGGAAGGTAGGCAGAGTACCTATTGGAACGCGTTTTAGCTACTAGCTTATACCACGGTATAGGAAAAACATGTTAAGACGGTACCCTGACCAAAAAATCGGCTTGAGATATGAGCGTTCCTATTGGTCTAGCGGCACTGGTGGCGCATGAATTACAGTAGTGAATACGCCCAGATTTTAGAATAAAATCTTTATAAAATCGAATTTTGGTCTTTTGAAAAAAATAATTCTACAAAAATGTTCGTTATTAAATTATCTATCGATAGTGTTAGTAAAAAAAATAATCAATGAACACTTTACGAGGAGATGCATAATATCAATAATTATTTCTCATTTTTATGTTTTTTTGGAAGTAGATTAGTAAAATATATACAACATTTAAAAAAAAACTAAATCTACCATTTTAGAATCAATATTATGTAGAAATTTAATGTATTTTTATTAATTGATATTTCTTTTTAAATAACGAGTAGATAGCTCCTAAAAACAGCACAAAAAACGGCTTGCGCGGCGTTTTGCTCGGGGTACCGCCTTAAATATAAAAAATAAACTGGTATTTGAATAGTTACTATTTTTTGCCTGTAATATATTTTAATACGATATATTTTGCGCTGCCTAAAATATTTAAAACATTTAATCTACAGTGATAGGTCAATCCTAGTCCTTTTCCAGCGCGGCGTAAGACAGGGAGACGTCATTTCTCCGAAACTGTTCACTGCTGCGCTGGAGGATGTCTTCAAGGTTCTGGACTGGAGGGGGCTTGGCATCAACGTTAATGGCGATTACATCACTCACCTTCGGTTTGCCGACGACATAGTGGTCATGGCTGAGACCATGGAGAGCCTCAGTAAAATGCTCGATGACCTCAGTAGAGTTTCCGAAAGAGTGGGTCTTAAAATAAACATGGAAAAAACCAAGGTCATGGTGAATGCCCATGTAACACCCACTCCTAGCAAGATTGGAGACTTTACACTCGAAGTTGAAGACGATTATGTGTACCTGGGACAAACGGTCCAGTTGGGTAGGTCCAACTTCGAGAAAGAGGTCATCCGTCGAATCCGACTCGGCTGGGCGGCGTTCGGGAATTTGCGTGGTATCTTCTCGTCCAATTTACCGCAGTGTCTCAAGACAAAAGTCTACCAGTGTGTGTTGCCAGTGATCACCTATGGGACCGAGACGTGGTCGCTCACAATGGGCCTTATCAGAAAGCTTAAAGTCACCCAAAGGGCAATGGAAAAGGCTATGCTCGGAGTTTCCTTGCGTGATCACGTAAGAAATGAGGATATCCGCAGGAGAACCAAAGTTACCGATATAGCCCGAAAAATTGCCAAACTTAAGTGGCAGTGGGCAGGGCACATTGCTCGCAGAACGGATGGCCGATAGGGCAGAAAAGTTCTGGAATGGCGACCGCGAACCGGAAGACAATACGTTGGAAGGCCTCCCACTAGGTGGACCGATGACCTGGTTAAGGTTGCTGGAAGGCGCTGGGGGAGGCCTATATCCAGCAGTGGACGTCTTCCGGCTGAAATGATGATGAATGGATAATATGTCCATTTGCATCACAGATCACTAAATGAACTGCGTATATATGTGATTTCTAAGGCTGCCGCAGAAAGGCACGATGTGACAAAGCGACAATGCGATAACGCGAGCCTGTCTGTGGGAGGCTTAAAGGCGTCGATCGCCACAGTGACGTCAATTTAACCAGCAGTAAAACATTATCGTTACACGTTTGGCACATAACTTCGAGCATTGATTGTTTGTGCGCTATTGTAGTAGCAAGCACTGATTTAATAGTCTTAGGCTTAGCACGCTC
The DNA here is from genome assembly GCA_949775005.1 of Orthosia gothica. Classification (NCBI taxonomy): domain Eukaryota; kingdom Metazoa; phylum Arthropoda; class Insecta; order Lepidoptera; family Noctuidae; genus Orthosia; species Orthosia gothica. Next base: position 16,771,364 of record OX459059.1, read on the forward strand.
TGTGGAAATAAAATCCGCGCGATTTTTGTCTGTTTCTACCTGTTTATAGAAAACAATGTATTCGCGTTGAATGCGTCGGTGCGTTGGATTTTGTGGCTAAACACAGGTTTGTTGCGGAACTATTTCCGCGCGGTTTTCTACCGCAGTGCGTGCAGCTTCATACAATTCCATAAGTTGCAGAAAGGGTGGAAAAATTCACGCGAATAAAATCAGCAGTGCGTGGTTGCAAGTTGCAAGCATGTCTACTTTTTTATTAGGTTTAGATAAGTTTTTAGCGATTCTTCACGTTCATAGGTAGCTGGCAAAAACGTAATGTTCTTTTTTTTCTTAGTTTTATCTAGAAATAGGCAATCAACCTGGTAAAAGCTTGATTATAGGGTTTGGAATCATTCCTTGCCCAGAATTTATTTGATTACCCATCAGTTCAATATATGAGTAATCATGTAATCATTTTGGTTTCCAATATTTTGCCGATCTCTACGTATATCTTCTTTATAAAGGAGAATGACCAAAAGTGGTACCAAAAAGTCTCACGCATTAAGACCAAAATTTTATAGTAATTGGTTTCATAATTTTTTACGACATTACGCGTCGCGGATTTGATTTTTGAATAGGGAATTTACTTTTGATTTTAAAAGTATGGATATTGTTTTACTCTCTACGTATATAAATGACGTTCCGTTTCACATGATAAATGATTAACGTAACCTTGATTTTTTACCCGACTGCCGAAGGAGGGTAATGTGTTTATCAGTCTATGTATGTATGTATGTAAGTATGTATGTATGTATGTATGTATGTATGTTTGTTCCTATGTGGCGTTCCAGAGACCAAACGCGTTGACCGATTTTGATGATTCGTACGTCAATCGATGCGTCTTAACTCTGCGAGTGTCATAGGCTACATTAAAATTGGATAATAGAGAAATGGCGGATTTTGGGTGCCATATTGTGGGGGCCCAAATTTTTTTTTTCTTCCAAACCCATCGTGTGGGGTATCAAAATAAAGGGTTTTAAGAGGTGATTTCAAAAATATATAACACTTATATGTTTAAATGTATCTAATTCGAAAAAACTAACTAAAATGTTATAAATAAAAAAACTTAATTAAAAAAATCAAAAAACCCGACTGCTTCAAAAGCGAACTAAAAAGTCGTAAAAAAGGAAAAAATCATGCTGTGCAGGCGGAGGATACACCAGATTTTGGTCAGCCAGCCGGCGAATATGTATCCTCCGACTGCACAGCATGATTTTTTCCTTTTTTACGACTTTTTAGTTCGCTTTTGAAGCAGTCGGGTTTTTTGATTTTTTTAATTAAGTTTTTTTTAAAGTGTCATGATCACTGTAAAAAAAATATACGTTTCCAATTCTACATTTACATTAATTAACTACATTAATTAAAAAAACTAGAATAGAATCTTAACATTTACTTATAAAAAATTAGGTATCATTATTTTATCTATGGTTAATAGGCCGTTCACAGCAGCCGGTCATAAAGATGTAAAATGCAATAGAATCGATTTTTGATGAATCGACTAACCAGAAATGGTTTCTTTTGTTTAATAAATAACTATAACGTTCATTTATAACGTGTCTATAATAAAATACGTCGTTGATAGTGTCGAACAAAATAGACCTTGTTTTTAGGTTATTTTCGATTTTATGAAATAACTCCAAAACCGACACAGTTTTGTAGGAGTTAAGACGGTCAGTGTAGTCTATAAAAAACAATGTTTGATTTTGATGCAGCTTGGTACGGGATTCCATACATCGATGAGCATTGTCCTTTTTTGTGGTTTTTAATAACGAGGGTCAATAAATGTAAATTATAGAATCTTTGACGTAGCGCAGCTTGTGACTTGAATTGAAACGTTTTTTTTTAAATACAAGTATTTTATTGGCCTTTAGATTTAGAAACAAATAAAATGCCTGTTTTTAGTGTTCCGTACCTGAAGGGTCCAAGCTGAGCCCTACTGAGGTCACCCATGTGTCCGTCTGTCTGTCCGTTGACTGTCACTAAATTTTGTGCCGAAGAATTTTTTAACTTCTCATTGCGACTTAAAAAATACCAATATATTCATCTGGTACGGAATCCTAAATGCGCGAAGTCCGACACGCACCGACCGTCAATAATTCTTTTAATTTATATTTGTTGCTATTTCTTCACCTGCCTTACCCTCGGTTTCTGAATTAAGAATTTGAAGACGAGTCAAACTCTGCTGTACTTCTGTGACACGTTCTTAATTGCTAATTCTCAATTCGGAAACCGGGTATATGACGTTATATTAATTTATAGAGCGTAAAAAAAACGGCGTGGGGGCCTCTTCGTTAGCTACGAGGTCCACGGAGTCATCAGATTGTGGTACCTGCCCGGTTTGCAACGCAGCCAGTATGCTTTCAATGTTTCACTTGGAGTATGAATACAAGCTGTAGAGCGCTGGCTTTTTATTCTACTACTAGCATGGACGTAGAAAATGGACTGAGCATCACACACTTAAAATTCCCAGAAACACTAGGTATTATTAAAAAAACTTTCTAACCATATGAGTAATTTAAAACAACGATTAACAGATTCTAAATTCAAATTCTCCATAGATAATTTGAATAAATAATGTTAGTCAGTGTTTAAACTAGGAATACGAGTATGATAAGAAAGTAGTTATAAATAAGGCCCAATATCGCGTCTTAAAATTTACCACTTTGTGGGATAAAACAAGACAACTTTGCGGTCCATCTCTTTTCTTTAGATCGTAGTGACGAATGTGACACGCTGAGACGTGGTGGCCCAATCATAATTCTATAAGAAAACACCTACTGGCGACACGATAGCTCTATCTCTCTAACACTTGTGAACGGATATATTTCATAATTTGAAAGGGAAGGCTCAGTCCATTCTCTTTGTCTTGTCTTTAACTGCTAATCTTGCAACGTTTGCGTTCAACGTAACCTATACGATATGACATTCGTATTTCGTAAGCCTGAACTTGATCAAAGAGCTCTGTGACTCCTTTTTCTTTTAGACTAAAAAAATAGTCAGCCTTGACAAATATGTTTATTTACCAGAAAAGCCAGCGCAACGAGCGCCATTTTAGATGAGAAATAACGTGTACTTAGCTAGTGTAGTGTCTATTTTTATTTTGAAGTAATTTGCGCTATAATAGTCGTGTTTCTCATATTTAATTATTTAAATAGGTGCTCACAATAGTCCTTAAAATTTTATAGGTAGTTTAAATACAACACTACTGCCATTAAGCCTCACAGGCTGCCATATAGACACCAGGCAGGATTTGTCGCGCAACATGTTCTGCGACGTTACCAATAAGCGCGCGACAAGACAAATACAAAGTTACTAAGGGCCGATTTCACCAATGAAACTAATCGCAACTAAACTCAGTTTATGCAAATACTGGGTTCTGATTGGTAGTTTATCCGCGGTCTCGACCAATCAGAACGAATCAAAGTTCATCATGATGTGCAACACGTTGTGCATCATGTCGCACGTCAAATGTTGCCTAGTGGATGGATGGTTTTAATTTGAGTAGACTCGAGATACCTACCTTCATACTTCCGAAGACGCGCTCTATAGTTTGTATTATTCATACTCTAAGGTTTTAGTATTGTAGCGTGGGTGCATATTGTATCATTTAGACTGAAATAGAATTGAGATAATACAGTTTTTAAGTAAAAATAGTGTATCACGGATAAATTGATTACGTTAATTGTATTGGTCGAATCGTGATTAGCGTATAGCGTCGTGTACGTATTACGATATAGTTTTACAACTGCATTATTAGACTAAATGTATCAAATCATTATTACTTTGCGTATCTACGGGCTATGTACGAAGTAGGTATTTTAGAAATTTTGATCCAATTTTTTTGCCCAAATCGGTAAAAAAAAGAATTTGTTTCCGGGTTTGATGACCGAGTCGGGTAGTGTTTTCAACACGTGTTTGTGACCTAAGGAATTGTGCCTGAATGATGGCAATAGGGTCGCCGTGTTACATGGAATGGGACCAATAGGCTCGCCGTGTTACATGGAATGGGACCATTAGGCTCGCCGTGTTACATGGAATGGGATCAATAGGCTCGCCGTGTTACATGGAATAGGACCAATAGGCTCGCCGTGTTACATGGAATGGGACCAATAGGCTTGCCGTGTTACATGGAATGGGACTTAAACATGTCTGGTGAAGTCTGGGTGTGCTATGAATACATCTCTGACTACCTCTTCGAGGAATACTGGCGTGATGTTATGTTAATTAGAATTGGGTGAATGCGGAACAAAAATTTTTAAAATACACAATGATATTCCTTTTTCTAATTCGTAATAATTATAATATTTATTATTATATGAAAAAAAACTGATAATACTAATACGTTAAGAAACTTCTTGTCGTTCATTACTGCTGCTTCGAGAATTAATTAGTTATACCACGGACACCCTACGCATTGAAAGAAAATTTGGTTCAAATAAATCGCACTAGATGGCGTGAGAAGCTTCGATTTGTTATTGAGTTTTGTGAAATATTGATTTTCTAGAGACGATTCTAAAAATTAATGTTCTTGTTTAATTAATTCTCCTAAGCACAAAATTAAGGAATATTGGGCTATTATTTCACATTTAAGGATTATTTGAATAGATAATGTAAAATTGATTCCAATAGATGACGCGGTTTTAAATTTCTGAGGCTTCAACACGATTTATTAAATTTGTTTTGTAACACATTTTGGTGCAAAAAAAAACTGTAAAAACGTGCAAAAAAATACTATAAAACGAATCTTCACTGAATTTAAAGAAAAATATGTTCACGAACCTAGTAAACCATTTTACTTGCAAGTCGCTGCTAACACCATCTATTGCCGTGAAACGTGATCAAACGCGATTGATGTACTTACAAAAATAACAAGATTAATCAGATGAAAAACGATAGTTACGTCGGCACGGTTTCTTTGTATGGGATGAGGCATCTTTATGCTAGTATTATATTATCTGTGCCCGAACACACTTACATACATACATAGCAAGTTAAATAAAAGCTTGTAAAATGAGTAAATTGTCTGTAGTAGGTGTAGGATGTAAATACAACTCGATCACCGACTGGCTACTAATGACAAGTACTCGTGTAAACAACACATGTATTTAGACTATGCTAATAGAAAAATAACTATGTTGTAAAACTATTTAAGATAAAAAATTATCAAAAAACCCGACTGCTTCAAAAGCAAACTAAAAAGACGTAAACAAGGAGAAAATCATGCTGTGCAGTCGGAGGATACATATTCGCGGGCTGGCTGACCAAAATCTTGTGTATCCTCCGCCTTTACGTCCATCTCCTTGTTTACGTCTTTTTAGTTTGCTTTTGAAGCAGTCGGGTTTTTTTATATTTTGATTTAATTTTTTTTATTTATGACTTTCCGTTTCTGACTTTCCGTTTCTTTTCTGACTAACCGTAACGACTGTCAAAGATCTTCAAATGACAGCCGGGACGAACGGCTTAACGTGCTTATGGACTATGTAAAGATGGTCACCCATCCACGGACCGACCTCGGCAAGCCTGCTTAACCTTGAAGATCGACCTGAGCTCTTTTCTATATGAATACATACAACAGTACCTACTTTCTTAATAAATTAATTATATTTTATTAAATTTGCACCAAGTGCAACCCCATATTGTGTCCAGGCTGTCACTTTCCATTCTTGGTTGCCTGGAAGAGATCGCGAATCGCGATAACGCCGCCTGTTGTATGTTTGTTTTAGTTATAAGATGTCTTTTTGAATTAGTTTTCTCTTGGTGTACAATGAAGTGTAAATAAATAAATAACAGTCCAAAAACAACCGTCGTCGACTCGTCGGACAATTCTAACTTAATGGCGGCTGTGAAGTGAGTTACTCGCGCTACGCAGCCGCCTTTACGAAGAACGCCACATAATGATAACATTGCCGAGATTTGATTACAGCAACAGTTTTTATGGATACCGGTTTATCAGCAAGCCTTACTCAAATATTGAGCTAGGCTGTAGGCAGCTTTAACACGTGGTCCTACATTATTAGCCTTATCTATAAAATATAGATAATATTACGCATTGCGTTGTTGTTATGTATTGGGTTTCGAATAACTAACTAAAGGCCGCTGTATAAGTAACGTGTTTTATTCCGGACGGAACGGGACGATAGGTTTTTTTTTTATCCTCTATAGGCTTGCGCTTGACCACTATCTCACCTGATGGTAAGCGATGATGTGGTCGACTGTAAAGCACGCTTCCCTAGAAAAAACCTATTCACTCTTGACTTGAAAGATTCCAAGATTGTAGCTATCGGGAAACAGACTCCGGCAGGGAATCCACTCCTTAGCTGTACACATAAGGAAAGTGTTGAAAATATCGTTTCAGACAAAATGTGTACGATAGAGCATACGTCACGGGTGCACGGACGCCGGACGGGACAGTGACGTAGCGTCCCCTTGGCATTTTTATGAAAAAAAAAAAATTCGCATTCCGTTCGGAATAAAAAACGTTACGTATGCAGCTACCGTCAGTCTATCGTCTTGTAGCAACATCTATGACACCATATACGAACGAAAATCACAAAATTCTTATCACAACAACCTTCTGGTAGTTGCCCGGACCAAAAGTCTACTCCCTAAGCACGAAGTCCGTAGTTGCCGCCTTCTTTACGGGCGTTTTCTACTATCAACTACGGACGGATGATTCGTTCGGGGCCCGAACTAAGAATGAATGACAACACTATTTGAGTTGTTACTCCCGATGTGTTTATATTTATACCCGTCCGAAAAATTTTACTTAACATTTTTCTCACTCCTAAGTTTCGGAGTACTTTCGGACGGCCGTAACTTCGTTGACGGAGATAGAGAGTAGGCCCCCCAGACACAACGCCCTAAAGGGAGGATACTTCGGAGTATCCTGCCTTTTCAATGGAGGGTGCGGACTTTAACATCCTGTTCCGCATATCTCCGTACTGGTGACCCAAACGTGATCTGCTTCCATAGTGTTAAAGTTCAATTAAGTTAATTTTTATAGAAAAATATGGTATTTGTCACCCGACGGCGCTTATTCAGTTTAAGTACAAATTGCATTTTACGTTAACGCGAACCACTACGTCACTGTGTGATTTGCACTACGCCACTGTGCCACTCGTACTACGCCACTGTTCCACTTGCACTGCACTACTACGCTACTCGCACTGCTCCACTATGCCACTCGCATTAGTCGCATTACGCCACTGTGGTAGTCGCACTACGTCACTGTGCCACTCGCACCACGCCACTGTCGTAATAGTTATTTTCACAGCATTTGGGGCAGCACATTACCTACGTGTTGTTTTCCTGCACATACCTTCCTTAATTTACAGCTAAAAATATGACCTGACGAATAAACAAACGCGCAAATTATTTTCCTACTATTAGTACGGTATTTTCACCTGTACTCGTGTCGTTGGTCTAGCTGTCGCAAGCGCTACTGAGGCCCGGAGGAAACTCGGTATGTTGAAATGGTCACCCATCCACGGACCGACCTAGTCAAGCGTTGCTTAAATTTGATGATCGACCAGTGCGGCTGTTATTATTTAGCCAGGAACAAACATACAAATATACTCTGATAAACACATTACCCTCATTCAGCAGTCGGGTAAAAACTTGATTGAATACTTATTTACAGCGCAATCATGACAGTATTGACGTCACATTTCAGCTGATCTATGGCAGATGGCTTCGATAGATGGTCTTTTGTTTCACCCGCCTCTAGTCTATGGTTTCACGTTACATAGAGATAGACTACAGTAAGCTAATATTGTTTATTGTTTTAGACTATGACGTATTATGTCAGTTTACACAGATGTCCTCAAATGTATACTGGGTGCTGAGTATTTGAAATATTGTTGGTCGTTGAATCATTACTTTTATTATTGTCAATGTGATTACGGACTGCCTCGTTGGTAGTCGACGGGTTAAAATGCATGCTATCTCATCCGACAACACGTGCGAAAGAGATAGATGCTCTGTGATGAGCAGTAAGAAGCTAGTTCGCGTACGAATTAGCACTTTTGCAAATTTATATCCAAATGGATGATGATTTAGGACGAAAACGAGTAAGCGAAATTATATAAACAGACCTTTGGGAGTCTAGATATCATGAAAAAACGACTACATGTATATTTTCTAAATTAAACTTATTTACATTGTTGAATTACTAATCTATCCCTGTATGGAGGCCGTTTTGCAATTTTCTTTCTTCTTATGGTATTTATTTCAGCCCAAAGATGCGTTAAAATTTGTGTTGAAATATGGAACTTTCGACGCTCATAACTTTAAAATTTTTTACTTTCGTGTTTCCATACAGGGCTAGATAATGATGATACAAATTGATGTCATTTTTTATCATGAACGTACATCGTCAAACAGTGGAGTAATCGTCAGACTACGTTTGTATGTAAGAATGATCGACTAGTGTAACCTTAAGAAGAACTACTCCTAAGCTCATGCTTACTCGTGCCAGTTTTAACTGAAGGCAGGTTTGGAAGAACTGGTCGATTAGAAGTAGGCCGAGGCCTTCCACAATTAACACTTTTTTAATAAAACACTAATTTACAAGTTAAGAGCGGACTTTAGTCGGTAATATAGTATAGTAATATAGTCTATTGCCGTCGCGTCACCTCCAACCTCACCCCGTAAAGTGCGAAAGGGACAACTGCAGCTCAGGCTGATTTTACCTACAAAAACTTTGAACCGGTCATCTGTCCATCAGACCGAATCGGATTAGAACAATGGTAATTTCTATTGTGTCTGAAAATGGACAGTTGAAGGTCTAAAAGAATTTTCGTATTCTGCTGTTTTCTTCATGAAAACTGGTCTGATCTTAAAAATTCTTATATCAAAATTTAGAGGAAAAGTATATCTATGCTCCTATCATTTCCTTTTTTGTTAAAAACTTATAAATTTTATCTGAAAGTCTTCTGAACATGGCGGTAAAAACGGGCATTTTTTTCGGATTTTTGGATTGTCATATTTCTTTTTGTGATTATGTTTTGGAAAAAAGGAAATGATAGGGGCACGTATTTATTAGACCCAGATTTTATGGGGAAAAATCATTGCTCTAGAGGCATTATCCACGAAGAAAACAGCAGAATGTTTTTGTATGGAGAAAGTTTCACTAGAGTCCCCTCTTAAGGGGTAATCAGACTAATTTTTTAAATAATAATCGACGCGCGCAGCTCGTGTTGCGTCCTTTTATAATCCGGTTTCGGACGGGAGTCAAGTGTGTTCTCATCCGGTAAAACTGGAATTTCACCCCAACGGATCTAAGAGCCAAAGAATAATATTTTCTTTTTATAAAAATACCCACACAGACCTTACTGGTGAGATGTTCTTCAGAAAGGCCAGGTGCGCAGTACTCATAACCGGCGTGCGTGTAGACTAGATCTATGAATGTGAGTGAAGCAAAAGAAGTATGTAAGGATCGTAGCAGGTGGCGTTCTGTAGTTTCTGCCTACCCCCACGGGTAAAAGGCTTGTTTTTTATATAAAGAACACACCTAGCAATAATCTAGCCGTCTCCGCAAATGCCAACATAAATCAAACAGCTTCTTAAGAGCATACAAAACACTAGATCGCGGTGATGCCATAACGGATGACGTCACCAGCATTCGACGTTTCAATTCTGCTTCAGGGTCAAAAGCTCTCGACCTTCACTTTGTTGCAGTATTGGCTTTGAACGTCACAAGCCACGTGTCTTTGTGTAGTGGTGCAAGTTAGGTTGCTAGGTTCTAGAACCGGAGAGACGAACTGACCAGTTAAGCTGGAGAAGGACATCTTCTTCACCCAAAACTCATTTTGGGTGAAGAAGATGTCCTTCTCCAAGGTCAAATAGGGATGTTTCCTGGGTAGGAAAATGTTAATTCTATTTAGTCCGTCAGTGAGATTATCAAATAATATTGAACCCATATGTTTGCTTTATCAATTAAGGGGGGCCTGCATACCCTTTAGTGCCATAAAACGGTAACTTTCTAAAGCTTTCTCCTTAGTAACGGCTAGTTTAAGGTTTGAAAAAATATATGTTTATTATTGATTCATGTACATAATTTTAAACACAAGGTTTTTTGGTGCAACTAATAGTTTTGATTTAAAAAAATAATTAACAACACGAAATTTTTTCGCAACTTTTGCAAACTCCTCCAAAACGACTTTGATGTTTAAAAATATTTTCACACAGAAAAATTGATGGCTGGAATTTCTTCTTAACTAACATAGCATATGTCAAATAAAATTTTGCAAACAAAACTGTTCAAAAGGAGGTTCACAATATTGATATTTTAGCATCGAGCGGGCGCACGGCCAGTACTGCGTTAACATTGGGGCGTATATAGCGCCTGAAATCAAATTTGACAAAGATATCATCAAAGTTCAGGAGTGGGGGCTTGTGACGTCACTTTGTCAGTATAAAGTGTAGCGATATTTCAACGCACTGTAACCCTAGTAGCAAGTGTAGCCTATCAGCTAATTATGTACACCAGTCAGTCGCGACTAGGTAGCTTTATAAGTGCATCTTTTGATTAACACCCCGCGTTTGCTAGGGCTGTTCTCGTTCGCTTGAATAACCTCATTTGTGGAGGGGAAATGGAACGGGTGGCGTTGATTGGCACGTATATGTGATGTGGTTTGAGAATTGTGTCTACTACGTAATAGTGAACCTAACGTAGAGCAGATGGCGCCTCTTAAATAATGAGTAAACAGAATTAATTTAAAAAGCGCAGCAATATTTCTGTTTTTAACCCGACTGCCGAAGCAGGGTAACGTGTTAATAAGTCTATGTATGTATGTATGTTTGTTCCTATGTGGCGTTCTAGAGACCAAACGCATTGGCCGATTTTGATAATTCTTACGTAAATCGATTCGTTTTAGCCCTGCGAGTGTCACTGGCTACTTTAAAATTGGCAAATAGAAAAATGGCGGCTTTTGGGCGACATGTTGTGGGGGCCCAATTTTTTTTTTCTTCCGATCTCTTCGTGTGGGATATCAAAATAAAGGGGTTTAAGAGGTGATTTCAAAAATATGTAACAACTAAAAAAAGTTGATTAAAAAAATAAAAAAACCCGACTGCTTAAAAAGCGAACTAAAAGACTGAAACAAGAAGAAAATCATGCTGTGCAGTCGGAGCATACATCTGGTTTTGGTCATACAGCTCGCGGACATGTATCCTGCTACTGCACAGCATGATTTTCTTCTTGTTTACGTCTTTTAGTTCATTTTTTAAGCAGTCGGGTTTATTTTTATTTTAACTAGCTTTTATTTAACTTGCAGTGTATGTATGTGTGTTCGGGTCAAATCTTGCAACTGAATTTTAAAGAATTTATCCTCCACCGATTAAGATAAAATTTTGCATACACGTTTAGTTTGGATGACAATGCATGGTCAGCTTGACGTGACGTCATTCTAAATCCAATATGGCGTACGGCCCAAGATGGCGGACTAGTTATTTTTAGTGCACTGCCATGATATGTGTATGAAATTAAAGGTTTTGCTGAGAAGAATACGAAAAAGCTTGTCGAAGCTTGATGTCATATCTTAAGTTGTCTTATTGATCAGATCGGCATTGGTTTTGTAGGGTTCCGTACCCAAAGTGTAAAAACGGGACCTTACTAAGACTCCGCGGTCCGTCTGTCTGTCTGTCACCAGGCTGTATCTCATGAACCGTGATAGCTAGACAGTTGAAATTTTCACAGATGATGTATTTCTGTTGCCGCTATAACAACAAATACTAAAAACAGAATACAATAAATATTTAAGTGGAGCTCCCATACAACAAACTTGTTTTTTTTTTTGCCGTTTTTTGCGATAATGGTACGGAACCCTTCGTGCGCGAGTCCGACTCGCACTTGGCCGGTTTTTTTGCCTTTTAGATACCGAATGTTAGTGTTTTATGTTAAAAACTGTCTTGGTAATGTCTTACGCAGATATATTTTTAGAAGGTAAATATTTAGTTATAGCGTTTAAAAAACGAGTTACGACCGTCGTGCGTCGACCACAAATTATCGCTTACCATCAGCTGAGATAGCGGTCAAACACGAACCTAACAGCAATAAAAAAAATCTTTTATTTAAATATAGGCACCGTTTTTTATGTTTTTCTTAATTGCCAAAAAATACAACATTTAATATTCAAAAATTCTAGAACTTATTTGTTCTAGAATTGTTTAATGTTGCTTTTAAGTATTTTTTGGTCTCTCTAATTGAGGACTCGTTGGTAGCAGATCGTGGAATGTTCAGCTGATCGAGAATAGACTTGTGCGTTTTGCTTATCATGGTATTCGCTACATTCGTCAGCTTTAGTTACCTGGTTAAAAAGGTTCAGCTTTTACCATTCAATTAACTCTCTAGAAGTGGTCCCCGCTCGCCATTGTCCAGGAAAATCGATAAAATCCAATCAAAAAATTTATTATGTACGACAAAGGTGGCCAGAGAAAAAAAGGTAGACATAATATAGCTAGCGAAACTGACTTTTTTATTTGGCTTTAAGGCTCTTACTGGACGGGGGAGAGGGTTTGTTGGGGTTTGTTTGAACGCGCTAATCTCAGGAACTACTGGTTGGGATTGAAAAATATTTTTGTGTTGGATAGCCCATTTATCGAGGAAGGTTATAGGCTATATAACATCACGCTACGACCAATAGGGGCGGAGCATAAATTAAAAATCTTGCAAAAACGGGAAAAATATTCCTTTTGAGAGCTTCCGTTGCGTGCGCTGCGTAAGTGGTTAAATTTACGCAACAATCATGTATGGTAGCTAGTTGATGGGAGCGAAGCCGCGTGGGACAACTAGTTGAGATATATTTGTCTATAAAGTCTATAAACTATAAAGTCTCCGAAAGATGACAAAAAAATAAAGGTCATTGATCCGACTTTAAAACATGATTTATTGTTTATGGAGATATTTAGATAGTTTTGGTCTCAAATGAAAGGTATAGGCGTAGAACTATTATATCCTTCATGTAAATCGGTCCACGTGTTTACGAGATATTAACTCATTACTGAATGCCAAGTGAAAGTGCCAAGGTCGCCCCCTTACCGCGATACGTTTGTTTGATCGTGTTAGCGACACTGCCTTTACATTTTTTTCGTATCGTTTTGAAATATTGGAATACATTGGTACACAGGTGTTAACGACTTTTTTTTATTATTATTTCGTAATAGAGGCGAGGATATTATAATCGAAACCAGCACGAGACAGTTCTAGTGGTTCTTATATAAATGGCAATAAGGTGCTTATAGAAAAACTTTAATTTTAAGCCGATTTTATTTATTTAACTGAGATTTAGAAGAGATTTGATGAAATAAACATTCGGAAGGGTGAGGCAAATGTCTTGAAGAAAGTTATGTGGATGGCTACAAGACCATAGAGGCGATGGTTGGGTTGTATGAAGGATGATATTTTTATGACTACTAGCTGAGAAGATGGCTTGTAGCTGACGCCACATACGAACTATCCTGCATCGCGCAAGCAAAGTTTTCGGCGCGATTTGAATTCATACAGCAGTCCAACGACAACCGTTGGGCAGTTGACCGGACCAGAGACAACACCCGTCTGGTCGGCGGATCCTCCCTTTTTACCCGACTGCCGAAGGAGGGTAATGCGTTTATCACATCTGCCGATTTCCTAGTTAGGACCAATAAATTGGATATTGTAATAACTGCTTTCTGACAAGGGTTACCAAATCCGGATGTGTCAGGACATTTGTCGTCCTGTCCGGACTTAGCTTGGCCTTCGAATTTGTACGGATTTTTCGCTTGGATGGTAGGTAACTTTTTTATTAAAAAGGTGTTTCAAACATAACTTACTTACTTACACAAAAAAGTCGGGACTTTTTCTTATTTTTTTGTCATTCATTTAATACTTCATGCACGTAAATATGTACTTATACAGATGCGGACTTAAGACGGTACCCTGACCAAAAAATCGACATGAGATATGAGCGTTCCTATTGGTCTAGCGGCACTGGCGGCGCATGAATTACAGTAGTGAATACGCCCAGATTTTAGAATAAAATCTTTATAAAATCGAATTTTGGTCTTTTGAAAAAAATAATTCTACAAAAATGTTCGTTATTAAATTGTCTATCCATTAGTGTTAGTACAAAAAATAATCAATGAACACTTTACGAGGAGATGCATAATATCAATAAATATTTCTCATTTTTATGTTTTTTTGGAAGTAGATTAGTGAAATATATACAACATTTAAAAAAAAACTAAATCTACCATTTTAGAATCAATATTATGTAGAAATTTAATGTATTTTTATTAATTGATATTTCTTTTTAAATAACGAGTAGATAGCTCCTAAAACAGCACAAAAACGGCTTGCGCGGCGTTTTGTTCGGGGTACCGCCTTAATGCCTTAGGCATTAAACTTTTTATAAGTAGGTACTTTCCAGTATTCGAAATGGTAACCCTACTTAGGACAATCGGTGTTAGCCTATCTAGTATTATGTTATCTGTGGTCTATCGGATCATCACAGATGTCACTTATCCTTTTACAAACGCAAACAATTTCCTTTTTAAAAAACATTATTGTTATAGTTAACCTAAAGATCCGCTTATAACCGGGCCACTCAGACTTGTTTTGTATGCGATTGAACGTAGAGGCAGACTGTCGCAGATCGCTTTTAATAACCATGACAGAATTGACAGAACTCACAGAACACAATCACAACAGTCAACACCAACAACACTGTGATGCCACGTGCTGCCATCTGCCTACCGCGCTTTGTACCCCTCGTTGGCGCCCAACGTCGACGAATCAGAAAGCCGAACAGTAGAGCTAATAATATCATAACATTACAAACAACATTGTGTACTATAACATCAACCGTAGGTTGACATTAGATTGAAGCAAAAGTGCGCGCGGAAAGATAATAGCATGAATAGCGGACGGATCTTAGGTAGGTAAGTCTAGCTAGAGATATGGCTACGAACGATGACGATCGAATGCGAGGTCGGCGCATGCTCGGAAGCACTCGGCGCGTGTTCGGGCTCCCTCGGCTCAACGCCACGCCATGCATCGGTTTCATTCGATCTTATAGTAATCTTTGTTCATTCATTCGTTCGTTCGTTGTTCGTTTTATGTCAACCAACGCATCGCTAATTCGATATCAATACGCTAAATAATTTAAGTGTAAATAAATGTATTGCTTTTTAACGCGATTAGTGGGATTATTGTTCTGGTAATAATTAAACTGTAAATAATGTCTAACGCAATATATGCCTATGAAGATGAAGACACCTGGAGACAAAGGTTTGAAATAGTACTCAAAGGGTTAAAACCAGAATGGTCGAAGGCACGAATTAGTGCCATCATACGTTTAATCGAAGAGTTTCAGGAATCAAAGAAACTACGGCATTCTTCGCATTATTATTATGTGAAACATTATGAGATCGTAGAAGAAGATGGGCAAAAGAGTTTAGCACTAAAAAGAAATAAAATAGATGATCAATTAGTCAAAATAGTACCGGTAGAAGAATACTTTGACATTCTCAGCGAGGTTCATTACAACACGCAGCACGGTGGACGCTACAAAATGTTGAAAGCGATGAAAGACAAATACTTTATACCGACGCCCGCAGTTATTGCATTTTTCAGAACATGCCAAACTTGTCAAAAGAGAAGGACAGCAGCTATGCAAAGAGCTATCTTGGTCAGTCAACGCGGCGAAGTGAAGTTAATCGATATGCAATCGTTCCCGGATGAGAGGTATGAATGGATTTTACACTACCAAGATAGTAATACGAAGTTTTCATTCCTGCGTCCGTTAACTTCTAATAAAGCAGCTGAAATCGCTGCCGAGTTACTGAAGATATTTCTAGAAATTGGATACCCGGTTGTTCTGGTAACAGAAAATGGACCAGAATTCACTGCTGATATAATAAATGAGTTAGCTAATCTGTGGCCCACTTGTGAAATTTTATTCGGAAAGCCAACCCCGGAGGCACCCGATCCGACCGCACAAGGGATCGAAAATGTTTACCTCCAGTTAACAGAATGGATGAGAGAGAACAGTTCAAGTAATTGGGCCAAAGGGGTATACTTTGTCCAATTTAATATGAATTGCACATTTAATCATCTTTTACAAAAGACACCTTACGAAGCGTTATTCGGATCTGATCTTAAAAAAGAATACCGAATATGCCAAGAAGATCTTGACAGTACTTTGAGAAAACGATCTGTAAGCGCTGTGTGTGTGCGGTGTGTTTGAAAATCCGTCTATTGAAAGTAGTAGCAGCTCTGTGCAGAAAGTAAAGTACGCGGATCCTTTATCAAACGTTTGTGAAGAAGTAATAGCAACTAAAAGTGACAATGGAATATCGGCCCTACTCCCCAAGCACGAACTACAAATAGAGACAGAATACGATAACGCGATCGAAAATAGTACTTTGAAAAAACGATCTGTGAGCGATGTGTGTAAGTGCGTGTGTTTGAAAATCCGTCTATTGGAAGTAGTAGCAGCTCTGTGCAGAAAGTAAAGTACGCGGATCCTATATCAAACGTTTGTGAAGAAGTAATAGCAACTAAAAGTGACAATGGAATATCGGCCCTACTCACCGAGCACGAAGTAAAAATAGAGACAGAATACGATAACGCGACTCAGTTCAAATATTTATTTGATCTGAGTAACGCGATCGAAAATAGTACTTTGAAAAAACGATCTGTGAGCGATGTGTGTGTGCGTGTGTTTGAAAATCCGTCTATTGGAAGTAGTAGCAGCTCTGTGCAGAAAGTAAAGTACGCGGATCCTTTATCAAACGTTTGTGAAGAAGTTATAGTACATAAAAGTAACAATGGAATATCGGCCCTACTCCCCGAGCACGAAGTACAAATAAAGACAGAATATGATAACGCGATCGAAAATGAACCAACGCAGATTAAAACAGAATTAAATATCAAAAGGGAAGGTAAGGATACAACGGCAGATGAACCAATGATTGAGCATTCGGTGTCCTCAGAATCTGCTGTACTAGTGCGTGCAGGGTCCACTGAAATGCAATAATATGCGCAGTTTGCTTGAGTTATACAGTACCCACACATTCATGTGTCGCCTGCCATAGGATCATACATGAGTCATGTGGAATACCACCACATTGGTCCTTGAACAAGCCTTTAGAATTCCGTAGAGTACTATGTCCATCGTGTCACGAAGAAAGTAATGAATACATAGATGATGACGTTATTTTAGTTGAAAATGCAGTAACTAAGTGTGAGCCTGTCATAAAATTGGAAAGACCCGACTTAAATCTGGCAGAAGAACTGCAGCCAGAAGTAAAAAAGATAAAACTGGGATTGGATTACAAATAAACTACCCGTCTCCTTGACAAATTGTAAACAAAAACCTTCTTCGTTTGTAAGGTATATTTTTAGCCTTACTCACCAACTAACTAAGGAGTAGCTGATCAGCATGAGACTAGATAGGGTATGGTTTCGCATGAAGTTGTTTGAAGTAAAAGTCACATAGTTTGGTCAACTAATTTAATTCTCCAACATACAGTCCGTCCCGTCATGACAATTTCTTGAGGTTAATGGAATACTACTAAACTTACTATTATGTGGGATACAATTTACCCATTAGTTTTCAATACCGGAGGTATGATGTCTCAAGCAATATCATTCGGCTGAGAAGCTATAATCCAGCCTCGTGCAAGCTAAAGTGCCATCTGTATTCGGAACCCAATGTTGGAGTTTAACTGTAATCGTAGTAGTTGACCATTTTCTTATTTATACGTATGTTTAAAATTTAATCCTAGAGTGCCCTGCCAAGGAGAAGAATGCATAATGAGAATCAAACATGCACATGTCTCACAAGTATGGAAACTTAGATTAATTCAACCAATACTCAAAGCGCCTGCTGACACATTCTTTCTTAATATTTAGGGCTGGTTCCCTGCCGCCTGCGAGTCATTCTGTTAGCGTTTATGAGCGCTTATTCAGATGAAAATTTATCGCAGGTGGACTCTCAAGTATTCCAATGAATAAATGAAAGACAATGAAGAAATGTCAGTCATATACATTGAGAGTTTATAGAACCATAGACCCGTTATGTCTATGGTTTTTCTATATGTAAATATTTTACAGTTGTTAATAATTTATTATATAAGTGTTGAATTGTGTGTTTGTTGAATTAAATTAATACACGCAAATTCTTATGTTTTATTAAATATCATTCATTAGTATCTTCAGAAAGCAACGCCATCCAGTGTCAAAACACGATCAACTGGTGACACACCTAAGCTGGTTCTCCTGTTTGGCACAAGATGTCGCTTATATATGTCATACAAAAAACAATTGTTACAGTACATTTTACCCCGGTTAAAAAAATTGTTTTACAATTTTTTTTTAATTTACTTTATTTCCATGCACATTGTTAATCTAAATATGTTTCCTGACAGAAATTGAGGCAGTCCAAAAAAAAAAATTAATATTAGAACTACAAAGTTTTATAAAAAAAACAAAACTTATTTATCAAATTTTTTAGTTTCTAATTAAGTACCAAATGTACTAAACATTAGTGACAGTTCATTAAACTAGCAGATACGAACATTGATTCCTCTTATCCGAAACTAATTCAACATACTCAGTAATTGTCCCAAAATAGATAGTAATGAATGACATACATCTGTCTGTACACAATCGTTAAGTAGTCAGCTAAATTACTAATTATGCCTTAATCTAATTCGATTAAAGTTAATGCTTGATTTATTAAGTATTTAAGTTTATAAAATGTAGATGAAGATTTGGGTTATAATCTAAAAAGATTTAACCTTTTATTATTTACGTGTAGACTAATGTCTAATCAAGTTAAGTTTTACAACAAAAGGTAAACACTGCCATATAAATATAAAAAAGTGTTATCATAAGTGCCAAGTTGTTTTTTAAATGTACACAAGTAAAGGTGGACAAGTACTTTGTACCCATTTGTTGTATAGATGTAGGCTTATACCTCATCAAGTTAAGATTCGCAATAAAAAGTAATACTGCCTTTTTAGGGTTCCGTACCCAAAGGGTAAAAACGGAACCCTATTACTGAGACTCCGCGGTCCGTCTGTCTGTCTGTCTGTCACCAGGCTGTATCTCATGAACCGTGATAGCTAGACAGTTGAAATTTTCACAGATGATGTATTCCTGTTGCCGCTATAACAACAAATACTAAAAACAGAATAAAATAAATATTTAAGTGGGGCTCCCATACAACAAACGTGATGTTTTCGCCGTTTTTTTACGATAATGGTACGGAACCCTTCGTGCGCGAGTCCGACTCGCACTTGCCCGGTTTTTAAATCAGCTAGTATCACATTGAGCACCTATTTATTGTATAGATATAGGTAAGTGTCTAATTATTTTAAGTTTTATAATCAGAAAACCACCTAGTCTTTGCATCATTGTGTTACCTTTCATCCTTCCATTCACATAAATCCAAAAAAATCTTTATACCCTCCAAACTTTCATTCATCCCTCTCTTTATTAAATATTCCATTATTGAATGCCGTGCAAATATTGAACCATTAACACAACAATGATTATTAACTAGAGAATATTCATATTTTAAATTAATGTATGTAAGTCAATTGAAGACTATTGTTAACATGGACCATTTTAGGCATTCCGTGTACAAGAAACACTAGCATTTTAACCATAGTAGTGTTTGTTGAATTCCGTATAGGAAACAACATAACATAATATCTACTATAATAATTAGAGTAGGTATACTATTAGATTGTGTTTCATTTAGTTGACACAGGAAAAAAAAACCTAATTAGAATGCTAATAAGTTTAAGTTTCACATGTATAAAATGTATTCTGTGTACAAGAAAAACTAGTATTTTAACTATAGCATTGCTTGTTTCTATAACATAGCTACTATACTAATCAAAGTATACTATTTCATTTTGTTTCTTTTAGTTGACACAAGAAAATAACCTAATAAGTCGCTACTAATTGCTTCAAATAGTTTTAAGTTTTATTTATTCAAGAATTTGGCGCCAGTGGGATCATCATGAAATAGTTATAATAGATGTCCCACACTTTCTCTTGGCATCACTAACTTCCAAGAGAAATTGTGATTTAAAGTTATATTTATTTAAAGGTGAACGGCAGATTTCGTACCGCATACTTTTTTTGTTGTTCGGTTATAGAATTTGCACCACTTATTAAGGCAACTAAGCCATTTATTTTGACGTAGTCCACGAACAGCACCCGTCCGAATAGCACCGGCGCGAATAGCACCGAGCCTAGTCCACGAACAGCACCTATCAATATTTTTGGCAGGTGCTATTCGTGGATACAAATCTATTTTATTATTTGTGTCCACGAACAGAACCTACGGCTCGGCAGCCTAGTGCTGGGATGCATTTGTTTAACAGGACATTATTAAATGAAACATATCGATAAAAATCACTAGAACGTTTATTAAGAAAAAAGCCTTATGATAATAATTATTAATCTTACAAAATAATAAATCTGTAACACTTTCTTAATTTTTAATGTATCACAATCAGTCTCCACATATCACATTTATTGAAAAATCAGCAAATACAAATATTTCGGTCTAGGCGACATTTAAATATAAGAAAAAACAATAAAAAGTCTTATGATAATAATTACTAATCTTACAAAATTATAAATCTGTAACACTTTCTTAATTTTTAATGTATCACAATCAGTCTCCACATATCACATTTATTGAAAAATCAGCAAAATCAGCCTTAGATCCTTATTGATGTACTAATAACAGCGCTCCGTGAACATTTTGTATATTGTCCTTCACTATCCGTCGATTGCGCAGGTGTTACATTATTATAATTTAAATTTAAAAATAGAAAGCCTTAAAATCGCAGCTTTTCCATGCAGTGGCCAAGAGAAATAAATCCACTTTTATATTCTTTTATAATATTGTCTATTAGTTGGTTTCTTTTTGCGGCATTTTTTTGTGAATTAGAAGTAGCAAATTTTTTTCGTATGTCAGTGAAATTCTTACAATTTTCCTGTAAGACTCTTAAAACATTAAGTAAGTTCTTATTATTTTTATTAATTGATTTGTTAATGACCGAATAATGAGTCTCAGTATAATTGTTCGTTTTGTGAGTCTGGCCATAACAACACCATTTGTTTGACCAAAATTTGTGGTCAATCCATTGTGTGATCATGTAGTCGTTAAATTTTGTTATATTACTATCTTGAGGACTCTCACTCATAATGTAAAGCCAAGCGTCATCTAAATCATTCGGTGGCAAATAAGGGAGCACTGTACATAGAGCAACGTGCTTTCTATATATACTATTGTCGTTAAGACCTAGCTACTTCTGTTTTTTTTTTAACGCCTTCTTAAAGTGAAAGTAACATCCCTTTACTGCTACGTTGGGAAATACAGACAGTATTCCTCTCACTGCGGCTTCTTCAAAGTCACTCGTGAAAAAATCTACAGTCATTGCTGGTATCGAAGATTTTAATAATTGAAATAATGTTTTATATGTAGACATTTTTTTATTTAGAAGCATAGCATATGCTAACGGCTTAACGACACCATCGATATCACCATGGATACTATAAATCTGCAGAAAAGGTTTCGGCGCAGATTTAAAAGTTCCATCACAATACAGATGACGTGTTTTGGCAAGTTCTTCTTTGCTTCTTGACGTGGCGAATAGTAGAATTCGATTTTTCCCATCGTAGTAATCAGCTAACAAGAAGTCCAAATATTGTTTGGGTACCTTAAAATAAATAGATTAGCTTAGTTTAGGATTAAATGGTGCTGTATATAGATGTCCAAACATTATTACTATTATACTCCTATAATCCATAAGCAATATCATAAAATTACATTTTTAATAAATATAATTATAAAAAACAAATAATATTTAAAAAAAATATTTAATAATATGGGGAAAGTACCTAGAAAAGGTGTTCATAAATAGACAAATTAGGTAGATATATCATTGTGTGTAACAAAATCACGGATCTAGAAAAAAAAATTAAAACACTAACTTTCAACGTACAGTTTTAGCAAAATAAAAAAATAGTTGTTTTAATTTTTTTACTTCATAGTCTATGTGAACTACTACCTACTGATTAAATTTATATATTTCAAATTGCAATTTTTTATATTGTGAATAAAAAAATAAAAGAATAATAATATAATATAATAATATTAATAGGATGGCGGCTAGAAGATTACTTACTTGTACCTCGCCCGCGGTTTTTGCATTTAGTCGGCTAACTCCACAAGCCCTATTTCTTATGTTATAAAGACTAGACTTAATGTTTTTATAATTTGGGCAATCGGCTACTAAGTTGAGACCTTCATCGAGTAGTTTATTTATTTTGCTCTTGTATAACGTAGGAATAGGACCATCGGTGGCTGCAGCTTCTTGTCGAAGTTCATCCATACTTTTCTTTATTTCTGTCTGGGCACTGCTCATGGGTTCACAGGTGTGTTCTGTAATTTTTATTACATCTTCATTGCCATCAAGCGTCAGGAACCCTCTACACGATATTTTTATGCACCGCCATAACACATTAGCATTATTTTTATATGTTTTGAATTTTCTGTACTGTCTATCACTATGTATTAGTAATGGCGCTCCTTTTCTACTGGAAATGTAGCTAATGTTACTATTTTTATCACTTCTACCGGCAACAGGCTCCATTATTGTGTTTTATAGATACTCACTAATAAATCTACTACACCTTTTGTTAGCACGGAACATACAGATACAAACTATTATAAACTATTCTTGTGACGTCCTTTGTGCCCTGCCGAGCTATCCGAACTAATAATATTATTTGCAATTTTACGTAAACAAGCTCCGGAAGCGTTCGGTTAAATTCGTCATACTTTCGTGTGCTCCGGCGCATTGTCGCGTCGCTAGAACAGTGACAAGAAATCACGGCTACACGATAAACAGTCTTAACGCACTATCAGCCAAAGGTCCAATGTATGGCGTCCGATGGGTGGAATCGGTCGAAAATTGCTTGCTCGCAATGCGCAAGGATACGACAAGCTGCACCCTATAAGAATTGTAGAGTAGCGATACTGTGTCACGTGTCTTTGCACGTTACACAGTATCGCTACTCTCATCACCTTTGATGTGAATAGACTGATTGTGATACATTAAAAATTAAGAAAGTGTTACAGATTTATAATTTTGTAAGATTAGTAATTATTATCATAAGACTTTTTATTGTTTTTTCTTATATTTAAATGTCGCCTAGACCGAAATATTTGTATTTGCTGATTTTTCAATAAATGTGATATGTGGAGACTGATTGTGATATATTATAAAATAAGAAAGTGATATTATTTAGTAAGATTAAACTAAGTCTAATTTTGCAATAAAGGTGAGGTGATCTGAAAAGACTGATTGTGATACATTAAAAATTAAGAAAGTGTTACAGATTTATTATTTTGTAAGATTAATAATTATTATCATAAGGCTTTTTTCTTAATAAACGTTCTAGTGATTTTTATCGATATGTTTCATTTAATAATGTCCTGTTAAACAAATGCATCCCAGCACTAGGCTGCCGAGCCGTAGGTGCTGTTCGTGGACACAAATAATAAAATAGATTTGTATCCACGAATAGCACCTGCCAAAAATATTGATAGGTGCTGTTCGTGGACTAGGCTCGGTGCTATTCGGACGGGTGCTGTTCGTGGACTACGTCTTTATTTTTATGTAAGTTGACTATTTTTAGAACTTCGGACTAATTAATCAGCAAAAAGATTTTAATAAATAAACGTAATAAAATCGAACATTAAACGCAGTTATGTTTTAGAAGTTGCCTTGTGTATTCTAACACAAACATTGAAATGAATTATTTATAAATACAAATAACACTAAATATAATCAAACTCTTCATTATCAAACTGTTGCAATCCGCTGCTGGAAATAGGTATCTTAAAATGCCCTTAGTAGGTACAATCCTCATCTAAATCTACCTACTTAATGGTAAGTAAAACACTACAAAGAAAGCAAAAAATAGTTTAGAACATTTACTTTACACATTATGTAACATTTACGTTATGTAACATTGGTACACTAGTACTTAACCTTAAAAAATAAAGCTGGTTATAACTTTTACGTCCTAAGTTCTAAAAATCTAAGAATTTAAAAAGGGATTACCTGTCATATAAACTACCTATTAAAACAAAAATATCCCAAAACACGAAATTTTATTAGCGGTACGAAATTCCCATACAAGCCTGCCATTCGCCTTTAAAAAAAATCAAGTATGATATTAATAATTTGAGAAATTCTCATTAAGTTATATTATGAGCAAGCTATGATATGATACGTCTAATAAAATTGTAACTGTATCTACTTAAGCCTACTCTTTATTTAAATGAAACAGCTTTGCAACCAGAGGCCTTAGTGCTGGTTTTTACTCACGCTCACTCGTGATGATGTAAACATCTCTTACGTCAAAATGTTTACAAAAAAAGAGGTTTCTCTTTACCGTCCCCAGACGGCGCTTAACCAGTTTCAATACAAATTGACGTTTACGTTTCACGAGTGAGCGTGAGTAAAAACTCGCACTAAGGCCTCAGGTTCCGAACACATGTGTACCGAATTGGTCAACACTGGCATTGGAGAATTCATCTGCTTGATGCTGCTACTCCGAAACAGACTACACAGGGAACGATACCGCTTGCAAATCACATCTCCAGTTGCTTTTAGATCAGTTGAACTACAAAATTTTAATACATGTATATATTCTTCTTTATGAAGATAGTCTAACAAAATTGCTTTAAGCATGTTGAACAAAAATAATATTTTTGTTCAGTATATTTAAATCTAATTAACAGTTACAATAACTATGTTATATTAGAGTGATTTATATTCAGTATAACAAAACATTATCTAGTGCAAAGGTATATAGTTTAAAATAGGACATGTGACTATAAACGCACTTTCAAATTCTATATAATGTTAATGTTTTGTTTTTTTAGTTTATATTAATGCTCTATGCATGTTGAACAAAACAATTTTTGTTCCATATTTATATACTTAAATGTAATGAACAGTTTCCATAACTTTGTTAAATTAGAGTTATTTATTAAGTTTAACATAACATTTAACCAGTGAAAAGGTATATAGTTTTAAAACTAGCTGACCCGGCAAACTTTGTTTTGCCATAAAAAGACCAAACATTTATCTACCCTACCCTAACCTACCCTACCCTACCCTACCCTACCCGACCCTACACTACCCTACCCTACACTACCCTACCCTACCCTACCCTACACTACCCTACCCTACACTACCCTACCCTACACTACTCTACCCTACACTACCCTACCCTAACCTACCCGACCCTACACTACCCTACCATACTCTACCCTACACTACCATACCCTACTCTACCCTACCCTACCTATATAGCCTATGTCGTTTCCCAGGTCTCAAACTATCTTCATACCAACTTTCATCTAAATCGGTGCAGCGGTTTAAGCGTGAAAAGGTAACAGACAGACAGACAGAGTTACTTTCACATTTATAATATTAGTATGGATAAAACATGTGACTATAACCCCACTTTAAAATACAAACAATGCGTATACGTATATGCGTAAAAAATGTTATTGAAACTGTCACCCGCACCATGCTACAGCGCTAAGAGTATAGTTGTAAGTGTAAAGGCAAGTCACACAAATGTTGATTTGAGAATAAATAAATGGTTATTTTAATACCTTTAATCGAATTTTTATTTGCATAATTACGTATAAATACTTATTAACTCTAGTAAACAAATGTGAAAGATTTTTATAAATTATCTTGATCAGAGACGAAGTTAAAGCTTTTAAAGTTGAGAAAGAGAAGACCGACGACGTGCCATCTGACGTCAGATACCACGACGCCCATAGAACTGCCATAGAAAATGGTGTTTTAGTAGAGAGGGACAGATATATATTCCTTTAATGTTTAAATTCTTATATCTATGTCGTTTTTCGATCAATTTTGATTCTATTTTCACTATTAATTCTATTTTAGGGTTCCGTACCTCGAAAGGAACCCATATAGGATCAATTTGTTGTCCGTCCGTCTGTCTGCCTGTCAAGACCCTTTTTCTCAGGAACGCGTGGAGGTATCAAGGTGAAATTTATATCAAATACTCAAGTCTAATCCCTTAAAGCTGTGAAAAAATCAAACTTCTAAGCCAACGCAATCAAAAGATACAGCCGTTTTAGGCCGCAAATTTTCGACACTCTCAAGGGAATCAAAACCTACAGGGTACTTCCCGTGAACTCAGAATCTTGAAATTTGGTACGAAGCAACGTCTTATAGCACAGATAAAGGAATAATTGCGAAAAGCGTAAGTTTTTTGTTACATCATTAATAAAAATATTTTTAATCATTTTAAACTTACTACCCCTTTCCTCATGAACGCGTAGAGGTATTAAATTGAAATTCATATCAAATACTCAGGTCTATAATACCTTTAAGCTGAGGTTTGTACGGAACCCTCGGTGCGTGAGTCCGACTCGCACTTGGCCGGTTTTATTTGTGGACAAACTGGTCAAATATCAAATATTTTATTCATGCATATTCCCTATTCTGCATTCTTCATCACATAAGCTTAAGAGGAAACGGGGGCAGAGGGCGCCGACTGAATTTCCTAAGTAAAAAGTCATAATTCGAGGTTTGGCTCTCGTCTATTTTTTCCTCCATTATTGAACCAATTTAAAAGATATTCCATACCCTGAAAATGAAAGGTATATTTTATGTCCCTATGTTTTCCTTTTTGATGATAGATCTTTAGAAGCACTAGAACCCTCAAAAAATGCTCAAAATTGCGCTGTCAACAGAGGCTTAGTGTACAAATTTGACAAATATAAATGAAAAAAGGAAAACATAGGGACATAGTATATATATCTTACTTTTCCAGTTTATGGAATATATTTTAAATTGGTCCAATATTGGACCAATAATTAATAATATAATATCAATCAATTTAATAACGAACATTTATGTAGTTTTTTTTTTCAAAAGACTAAAATTCTATTTTATAAAGATTTTATTCTAAAATCTGGGCACTACTGTAGTTCATGCGCCACCAGTGCCGCTAGACCAATAGGAATGCTCTTATCTCATGCAAATTTTTTGATCAGGGTACCGCCTTAACATTACTTACCATTTTTCGAGCACTTCCTGGCATACGATTAAGCTGAAACTCTGCGTACTTATTTAACTTTGGCAACATTGAAATAATAAGGTAATATAGAGCTGTTCTCATGATGGAGCCGGAAGGTGGCGCCATAGCAACTCCACAACCAGACAAGATTGGCACCATCGTGTTTGGGCTCATTGGTTATGTATTGACAAGCGTCATTTTTTTTTTCTCTTTACTTTTTTAATTCAATTCAACACTCGTACTTGGTCTTCATTTATATTCATATTTATTAAAGTAGGTTTTAATTAATTAGAAAGTAAGGTAAAATAAGTTGTGGTAGTTTATTTAATTGAAGTGAAGTAGGTAAATGTAGGGTAGGTAGAATGTTAGTTATCCAAATAATTTTGTACCTGTTAAAATATTTGGTTGAGTCAATCAGTCAAGTCAGTCAGTAGCTATTGTATATTATATTGTGCCACTTTACAATAAATATCCCCAGTTTCAGTATTCAGAAATTTTGGATGACTCCAGTTTCTGAATTGAAAAGTTAAGAGGAAATGCGGTCGCAGACATCGGACTGATTATCCTAAGTAAAACGTCATAATTCGAGTTTTGGGTCTCGCTTATTTCCTATATTGGACCAACTTAAAAGATATTCCATACACTGAAAAAGAAAGATATACCTACTGTGCCCCTATGTTTTCCTTTTTGATGATACTTTATGCTTAGAAGCACTTGAGCACAAGAAACCTTAAAAAAAAGCGCTGTCAACAGAGGCCTAATGTACAAATGTGACAATTAAAAATGAAAAAACAGAAGCACAATATATCTTTTTTATTAGGGTTCCGTACCGAAAGGGTAAAAACGGGACCCTATTACTGAGACTCCGCGGTCCGTCTGTCTGTCTGTCACCAGACTGTATCTCATGAACCGTGATAGCTAGACAGTTGAAATTTTCACAGATGATGTATTTCTGTTGCCGCTATAACAACAAATACTAAAAACAGAATAAAATAAATATTTAAGTGGGGCTCCCATACAACAAACGTGATTTTTGTGCCGTTTTTGCGATAATGGTACGGAACCCTTCGTGCGCGAGTTGGACTCGCACTTGGCCGGTTTTTCAATTTATCGTTATAATATATAGGGATATCTTTTAAATTTGTTTAATACTGGAGCAGGAAATAGGCGAGAGCCAAACCTCGAATTATGACTTTTTACTATGGAAATTCAGTCCAAGCTCTCTGCCCGAATTTCCTCTTAAGGACTTGTCAAACTCCAATGTTGAAGTTTGACCAGATCACATGCTTAAAGCTCAGCAAGTTCTCACTTCAGAGACCAAGGGAAAGTCAGATACTTTTGTAAGTGGGTAACATGAAATCTTACCTCTTATTGGTGTTAAGAATTATGTTCAAGTTTTTGGCCGTTAATTCAATTCGCAGGCCAATTCCATAATTATGAGTATACCTCATCATTTCATACTTATTGTCCTGCCACGTTGCCATTTACTGCTGTTTGAGATCCACTGTGTAGCTATCTCAGGCACGGTAAAGATATCTAACAGTATTGTGACTCGGCCCTGTCCTTGAAATAAGTGCCTACAAGCTCGCGTTACCTAAACACACATTAAGGCTGCCCGCCTCTACCTACTTGAAATTCTTTCTAGTTTTGTGATTTTAAATAACTCAGATTCTTTTCTCTAATTTGAGGTTAATATTATATTTTTTATTATAGTTATTTTA
The DNA here is from genome assembly GCA_949775005.1 of Orthosia gothica. Lineage (NCBI taxonomy): Eukaryota > Metazoa > Arthropoda > Insecta > Lepidoptera > Noctuidae > Orthosia > Orthosia gothica. The sequence continues at coordinate 16,800,269 of OX459059.1, forward strand.
AATCATACTAGGTAGGTACCTACTAGTTCTTTTAACGCGAGCGTAGGTAGGTGACTCGTGTGTCACTTTATCACCCGATCCACTTATTTATTTATTAATCCAGGTATTCTACTCGGTGGAAAAAGCGAAATACCTACTTATGAAAAAAAGAAACAAATTACGTACTAGTAAGATAGGTATACCTATTCTTATATTATTGCCTTTGGAGGTGCCAGGTAATTTAAAAAATGTTATCTCTGGGGGCGTTATAGAAGAATTCAATAATTAAATATTCACAAATCGCACGCTTACTGCTTACAAAACCATCACACCGTTTGTGACTGTAGTGTATCGAGTGTTGGCTGAACTCGAGGCGCGTAGGTATTATGACTCACGTTCCGACCGTTTTTATGAAGATAGAATACTGTTATCTTTCCCGTGTCTCATGTAAGCGATGTGGCCAGCCGTGTTCCATTTCAATTGTCATCGGAAAGCTTTAATAACCAAACGTACTAATACATGGTCGTCTTCCGCAGGTGGCAAGTTCTGTTCAGGCCAGTACACTTACAAGGTGTACCACTTGGCGTCCAAGGTGCCCGCCTTCATCAGACTGTTGGCGCCAAAGGGTTCCCTGGAGGTGCACGAAGAGGCTTGGAACGCGTACCCTTACTGTCGGACTGTGCTCACGGTAAGAACCTTCAATATAAAACTAAACTTCAAAATAAACATCAGCCTTATTGAGTAATGAATTCGGCAAGGAAAATGGCAAAGAGATGGGCATTGACCAATCACATGCGAGATGAAAGACGCGATGTGAATTGCCGACTCCTTGACAATTCAAAATAATAAGAGCCGTACACTGGCTGGGGTAGTACCGACTCCTTGACAATTCAAAATAATAAGAGCCGCACACTGGCTGGGGTAGTACCGACTCCTTGACAATTTTAAATAATAAGAGCCGCACGCTGGCTGGGGTAGTACCGACTCCTTGGCAATTTTAAAAAATAAGAGCCGCACACTGGCTGGGGTAGTACCGACTCCTTGACAATTCGAAATAATAAGAGCCGCACACTGGCTGGGGTAGTACCGACTCCTTGACAATTCGAAATAATAATAGCCGCACGCTGGCTGGGGTAGTACCGACTCCTTGGCAATTTTAAAAAATAAGAGCCGCACACTGGCTGGGGTAGTACCGACTCCTTGACAATTCGAAATAATAAGAGCCGCACACTGGCTGGGGTAGTACCGACTCCTTGACAATTCGAAATAATAAGAGCCGCACACTGGCTGGGGTAGTACCGACTCCTTGACAATTCGAAATAATAAGAGCCGCACACTGGCTGGGGTAGTACCGACTCCTTGACAATTCGAAATAATAAGAGCCGCACACTGGCTGGGGTAGTACCGACTCCTTGACAATTCGAAATAATAAGAGCCGCACACTGGCTGGGGTAGTACCGACTCCTTGACAATTCGAAATAATAAGAGCCGCACACTGGCTGGGGTAGTACCGACTCCTTGACAATTCGAAATAATAAGAGCCGCACACTGGCTGGGGTAGTACCGACTCCTTGACAATTCGAAATAATAAGAGCCGCACACTGGCTGGGGTAGTACCGACTCCTTGACAATTCAAAATAATAAGAGCCGCACACTGGCTGGGGTAGTACCGACTCCTTGACAATTCAAAATAATAAGAGCCGCACACTGGCTGGGCTAGTACCGACTCATTGACAATTCAAAATAATAAGAGCCGCACACTGGCTGGGGTAGTGCCGACTCCTTGACAATTCAAAATAATAAGAGCCGCACACTGGCTGGGGTAGTGCCGACTCCTTGACAATTCAAAATAATAAGAGCCGCACACTGGCTGGGGTAGTAGTAGTACCGACTCCTTGACAATTCAAAATAATAAGAGCCGCACACTGGCTGGGGTAGTGCCGACTCCTTGACAATTCAAAATAATAAGAGCCGCACACTGGCTGGGGTAGTAGTAGTACCGACTCCTTGACAATTCAAAATAATAAGAGCCGCACACTGGCTGGGGTAGTGCCGACTCCTTGACAATTCAAAATAATAAGAGCCGCACACTGGCTGGGGTAGTAGTAGTACCGACTCCTTGACAATTCAAAATAATAAGAGCCGCACACTGGCTGGGGTAGTAGTAGTACCGACTCCTTGACAATTCAAAATAATAAGAGCCGCACACTGGCTGGGGTAGAACCGACTCCTTGACAATTCAAAATAATAAGAGCCGCACACTGGCTGGGTTAGTACCGACTCCTTGACAATTCGAAATAATAAGAGCCGCACACTGGCTGGGGTAGTACCGACTCCTTGACAATTCAAAATAATAAGAGCCGCACACTGGCTGGGGTAGTACCGACTCCTTGACAATTCAAAATAATAAGAGCCGCACACTGGCTGGGGTAGTACCGACTCCTTGACAATTCAAAATAATAAGAGCCGCACACTGGCTGGGGTAGTACCGACTCCTTGACAATTCAAAATAATAAGAGCCGCACACTGGCTGGGGTAGTACCGACTCCTTGACAATTCAAAATAATAAGATCCGCACACTGGCTGGGGTAGTACCGACTCCTTGACAATTCGAAATAATAAGAGCCGCACACTGGCTGGGGTAGTACCGACTCCTTGACAATTCAAAATAATAAGAGCCGCACACTGGCTGGGGTAGTACCGACTCCTTGACAATTCAAAAGTGTTTTATTTGAAATAAATGCTTTGAGTTTAATTTTAAAACGAACAATGAATTCCAAAATAAAAACAATAAAAACTCTTTCAACCAACTTCCACCTCTGATAAGGCACTTTGAACATTCCGATTCCGCTACAAACACGAGTATTACCACACGTAAGAAACGATAACATATCTTATCAACTCTAATAGTCATTTAATCAATACTGAATTTTATTCCAAAGTAAACCTTAACTCTATATAAATAAAGACTACGTTATGTAGTTACCAAACGGAAGGCGCGGATCATTGTTTTATTTTATTTATGTAGAAAAACGGTTAGTGTCAGTTTTATTATTCTGTTGATCGTTAGATAAGATTGTGGGTATCAATGACGGTTAATCTGGAACCATAAGCTGTTATAGTAAGGTTATTTTATGCCGAAGGAGGGTAATGTGTTTGTCAGTCTATGTATGTATGTTTGTTCCTATGTGGCGTTTTACGGACCAAAAGCGTTGGCCGATTTTGATGATTCGTACGACAATCGATTCGTCTTAACCTTGCGAGTGTCACTGGCTACGTTAAAATTGGAAATGAAAAAATGGCGGATTTTGGGCGCCATATTGTGGGGACCCAATTTTTTTTGTGTTCCAAACCCATCGTGTGGGCCGTGTGGGGTATCAAAATAAAGGTTTAAGAGGTGATTTCAAAAATATATAACACTTATATGTTTAAATTTACCTACCTAATTCGTAAAATAATGTTTATTAAAAAGATAGCTTTTTGAATAAACTTTTTTTACATGCTTTATTATTTACCTTGCTTCTTTAAATGTCACTAGATGGCGAATTGTGTGTAAAATTATGATTTTTTAGAACTGATCATAAAAATTGTATTTTCCGTTTTTTAATCAGCTCTCCTATGCTAAAAATTATGGAATATGCTCAATATTCCATAATTTTGATTTTGATTCTTCTTTTTTAATCTTAATTCACATTTCAAAGATTATTTGAACGGATCATTTAAAATTGATTCCAATAGATGGCGCCATTTTAAATTTCTGAGGCAAGTCACTCGATCTTTTAAATTTGTATTGTAACGTTTGTAAGTTAAAACAAATAAATACTATAAAACAAATCGTCACTGTATTTAAAGACAACTATTGAAACGAACCGGGAAAACCCTTTTCAGTCGCTGCTAACACCATCTATAGCTGTGGAACGGAATCGAACACGATCGAAGTACTTATAAACGGAAAACGCTTGTTACGTCAGCACGGTTTATTTGTATGGGATGAGGCATATGTATGCTAGTATTATATTATCTGTGGTTTGTGCACACACTTATGTACTATATAATATTTCCCGCATCGATGTCTAGTCTCTGCTGAGATTGGCCGCTGCATTCGAAATTCGATCTGGAAGACCACATTCTGCTTAACTATTATTTAATGTTTATTATTTTTTTACAGAATCCGGGCTACATGAAGGATAACTTCGTGATCTGCATAGAGTCGCTGCATTTACCTGACGCTGGCGATCAGTACAATGTAAGTAAAATATTATGTACTAATCATTTATTTGTAAAACAAAGGTGTAAAATTTGTACATACTTACTAAACAAAAGTAAACTATACAAACTTATACTAAACCTAACTACTTACACTATATACAAAAGACAGGTACACTTAGACGTCGAAGTACTTCTCCTTCTCCTCCTCCTCCTCCTCCTCCTCCTCCTCCTCCTCCTCCTCCTCCTCCTCCTCCTCCTCCTCCTCCCCCCCGTCCTCTTCCTCCTCCCCCCCCTCCTCCATTATGTACTTGAATGTTATGTCACATAGAGGAAATGCGGTTGCAGACATCCGACTGAATATCCTAAGTAAAATACTTAAAAAAAAAAAACTACCTTACTACTTCCAACTAAAAAGTCGGTGTCTTTGGAAGGTACCATGTTTTTCATTATGGACACCAACTTCGGACAAAAAAGGTATTTTTTCACTTTCTAGTGTTTTTAGTTGGAAGTCGGTAGTATTTATGTAATAAAAAAATATTTTAGTTGTACCTAATAGGGTCTTAAGTAAGGTACTTATAATGCCAGAACAGAATACCATGAAACTTGATTATAACCGGTGAAATGAGAGTGTACCAAGGTGAACTGTACACATCTGCGTACACCTTTAGAGTGTACTGTTGTGATATTATATCATAAAATGGTATAAACAATAAACAGACATGCGATTGCAGCAATTCCGAGAGATTTGCCGTTATTTATTGAAGAGTTCCGTTGTACATAATAATTTACCCAAAGTAATGTGCCTACTTAGGTTCGAACCCACGACTACGAGCCACTGGGCCACCACTGCTCAATTTACTCACTGTCGTCATGTAAACAGCCTTAAAGAATACAGTAATTAGGCAGACTGTAAAAAAACAGACTTTTCAACAATTTACATATTCTCGTTAAAATTTACACATGTATGTAGGTACCACACGTAACAAATCGCATCATTTAGTAATAATGTTCTAAACAGCACTATTATTAAACACATTTATCTGCAGACGCTACTTTTTATGAGTTCATAAACATTAATAATTCCTTGTTAGTCAATGTCAAGGAAACTTGCTCGACGATCTTTGTACCCGGTCGAGTGGTGAGTAATTGATGTTGTAACTCTTTACCTAAGTGATGACAACTTAAGGCTAGTTTTCACCGAGATGCGACGCCCAACCACTTTTTTTAACCGACTTTAAAAAAGGAGGTTTTTAGTTTGACTCGTTTTTTTGTATGTATGTATGTTTGTCCGCTATTTTGTCGCGTTTGGCTAAAACGATTTTGAGGCGGTTTTCAGAAAAGTATGTGTTATATTCTGGAGAAGGATTTGGTACACAACAAATGGTTACCCCGTGTCGTTTTTCGCATGGATTCGTTATGTGTATGTATGTATCTTTGTCCACGCATTTCTCCGAGACTAGTAATTGGATCATGAACATTCTATTTTTATTGGATTAATTGTCTCTCAACTTAGGTCATAGACTATGACCTAAGTTGAGAGATGCTAAATCTATGACTTATTGTGCAAGTCAGTCATCAAAATCGGTTAAGCAGTTTTCAAGATATGGAGTATACAACGGAGCTCTTTAGATTAGAGAAAAACAGCAAAATTGAGTTATTATGGGTATTTTGTCATTATTTTAGGTACTATGGACACGGCTATGGAACTTGTTCAATTTGTGGTGAACTGAACCAAAACTAAAAAAGAGAAATAAAAACTGTTTTCGTAAAACGATAGAAGTAAGTCAGTGTCGCAAAAAGAACGAAACATGAGATACAAAAGACACCGACTTCCAAAACGATAGTCGGTGTTTTACTCCTGAGTAAAAGTTTCTCTCCCCCCAATCTTTCCATTACTCTCGCTGTTGTGCTTCATCTCGCCAATTTTCGAGGAAGTCATCCGAGGCGTCACTTGCATCTTCTCCACGGTCTGCTGCGACCCCGTCCAGCTGTATCAGCTCTAGCTTTGCGACAGAAGAGCTTAGACGTCATCCGTAACCCATGGCCTGCCCAAACCCACTTCAGTTTTGCAGCTTTTTGAGCTACGTCGGCAATTTTCGTTCGTCATTCATAGTCATTTGGTACACAAAAACCGGCCAAATGCGAGTCAGTCTCGCGCACGAAGTGTTCCGTACCATTATCGCATAAAAAACGGCAAAAATATCACGTTTGTTGTATGCGAGCCCCACTTAAATATTTATTTTATTCTGTTTTTAGTATTTGTTGTTATAGCGGCAACAGAAATACATCATCTGTGAAAATTTCAACTGTCTAGCTATCACGGTTCATGAGATACAGCCTGGTGACAGACAGACGGACAGTGGAGTCTTGGTAATAGGGTCCCGTTTTTACCCTTTGGTTACGGAACCCTAAAAAGGTACACATTTCAGTGATAGAAATCAAATACTTACACCTCGCGACATTGAAATTCGAATTGTTTGAATGTTGTCACTAAAAAGCCTTGAGCCTTGGTGGACCGTACACCTGGTTAATGCTGCGGAAATCCGCTAAATGCGAGACGCACAGGACCGGGTTGGGTTTGGGTTTGCGGAGGCACACTTTCGGCTTCAATGATGTGTCACAAAAACGTCTACCTTTTTCATTTCTATTTTAACGTGCACACAGCATCGCTTCGCGTTTCTTATGAACTGAGCCTTATACTTAAATGTCAGTGCTATTTGCCTATTTAAAATGTTTATTTGTCACAGACAAGTGTTTATTGTCTATAGTATAGACACTATACAACTGAACACTTGTATCAAGTACCTAAGTTTGGATCAAAGAGTTTTTTTTACTTTTTAGGGCTCCGTACCCAAAGGGTAAAAATGGGACCCTATTACTAAGACTCCGCGGTCCGTGTTTCTGTCTGTCTGTCTGTCACCAGGCTGTATCTCATAAACCGTGTTAGCAAGACAGTTGAAATTTTCACAGATGATGTATTTCTGTTGCCGCTATAACAAAAAATACTAAAAACAGAATAAAATAAATATTTCAGTGGGTCTAACATACAACAACCGTGATATTTTGCCGTTTATTGCGATAATAGTAAGGAACCCTTCGTGCGCGAGTCCGACTCGCACTTGGCCAGTTTTTTAAATGGAGTGAAATTCACTTTACACTCTGTTTCGCATACATCCTTATATTCTATCTTATATAAAAGCAAAATTACTTGACATGGGATTTGGCTGAGATTTGGCAATGAATTCAGTACCAAAAAGTTTTCAGAAACCGTCAAACATAAACCGATTAACCGGTCTTGTGCCCGTAATTTCCGAAACAATAGAAAAGCCACTGTATCTCGCGTGGATCCACGCCTAAAACACACGAAAGGATAAATGCAAAAAAGGCTAGATTTTTGTACCACAGAATGTAGAAAAACGCTCAAGTTGAGGTACCCAAGTGTATGTCACAATAAAATACCTCTAATTACGCCACACGCGAGGTATAATCGCCAATAATAAGATTACTGTGGTCGTTACAGCGTGACGTAAAACGGCCCGTACGCGCGTACGCCCCTCGAGGTCAGTTTGTTTGTTCGAAAATTCGTTAATATTGAGGTCATGTATGTTTTTTGGTGACACGATTATTTTATTTTGGTCAGAGCCTGATTTAGCGGTCGAAGTTACTTTTGTACGTTGAATTGAGGTTTCTTTTTGTTCATTCTACCTTTTTAGGGTTCCGTACCCAAAGGGTAAAAACGGTACCTGCTGCTGCAGTTACCACTTATTATATACGTGGGACACTCAGAAAGTTTTGCGAAACTAAAAAAAATTGTTCTATACGTACATATATTTTTATTAAATCTTTTCAAAGTACTTTCCACCAGCCTCTATACAAAGATTCATGCGCCTAAACCAGTTTTCAAAACACTTTTTCCAGTCCGCCGCAGACACCTCGTTTACAGCCTGCTCGAACGCAGCCAGCGCATCTTCCGGCGACGAAAATTGTATCCCTTTGAGCTGATTTTTTATTTTTGGGAATAAAAAGAAGTCACACGGTGCTAGATCAGGGCTGTAAGGAGGGTGACCCAGGAGTTTGACTGGCGTGCTGTCCAGGAAGTCCCTCGTTTTGAGTGCGGTGTGCGCAGGTGCATTGTCGTGGTGGAGCAGAAGCCCGCGGAGCCCTGTGTTTGGTCGCTTGTTGCTTATAACAGAGAAAACTTCTGGCAAACATTTGGTAGTATACCATTCGGCATTAATGCTTCTTTGATCCCGTAAGGGAATTGATACCAAGTGGCCAGTCAAATTAAAAAAGCTAGCGATCAAAATCTTACCCCCGCTTCTAGATCGCTTCACTTTGGTAGGCGTTGGCTCATTTTGAAACACCCAAACAGTCGACTGGCGCTTGGTTTCTGGGTCGTATTGATAAATCCAGGACTCATCACCTGTAACGATGTCGTAAACACGCCGAGACGAGCCTGCTTCAAATTTGTTAAGCATATCACGGCACCATTCCACCCGGGCCTGCTTCTGAGCATCGGTGAGGTTGTGCGGCACCCAGCGTGATACTATCCTCCTCACGCGAAGATGGCTGTGTAGAATCTCGTGAACGCTTCCCGATCCAATCTTCAATATGTGTTGAATCTCCTGATATGTAATTCGCCTATTGTCTTGGATTAAATTTTTCACTGCTAGCACGTTTTCTTCGGTAACAGCCGTCAAAGGGCGACCGCTTCTTTCGTCATCCCCCAAAGTTGGTCGACCGCGCTTGAATTCGTTATACCAACGATACACGGTTGCCTTGGAAGGGCCTTCATCCATGAATGCCATTTGAAGTCTATCGTACGATTCATCCGGTTTCAGGCGACACTTGAAATCGTATAAAATCATAGCTCTAAAATGTTCCCGGCGCAGATCCATATTTCAGTGAGACACAATACTTTGAATTAACTCGCAAAAAATGTGGAGGGAAATTTTGAAATTGGAACTTACTTATTTTTACTTATAAATAATCATATTTTCGAAAAACATTATAACTGGCCAGTCTCCCATATATAAAAACTTTTTTTCGCAATACTTTCTGAGGGGCCTGGTACTATCTGTCGCCTACGGCTTCGTCTGCGTCAAACTCGAAAATGTTATAATTTTTTATTATTTTTTCATTTTCCCACAGGTTCTGTGAATTTGCCTATGTTACTTCTTATAAAATCAGCTATATACCAGTAAAAGTCCCGTCAAAATTGGTGCAGCCGTTTTGGAGATTACCCGGAACCAACACACAGACAATTTTTTTTAAATACTGTCACATCGCATTCAATAAACCGTTTTTATTTTGATAATACATACAGCCTGAAAAGTGACTTTGTCGAGAGTAATAGCTAAGTTTGATAAAAATCGGTCCAGCCGTTCAATGTATGTATGTATGTTACTCCTTGAATCGGGTTCTTTCACAAGATAATATCTTGTGAAAATTCGGGGGACCGCTAAGTAAATAAAATAACCAAAATAATAAATACTTACCTTGGTCTCCCGACGCGAGTACGAAGCTTACTTATACTTTTTAGACGCTTGGAGTCGAGGGTTTATAATTTTTTTATTTAATTTGTACAGATTAAGTATTAAATTTAAGTTGTCACCGTGAAAAGTAGGAAATGTACGATAAGGAAATGAACGGGTTTACTGTTTATGTTTCCTTATCATTCGATCCACTAAGGCAGCAACCTTGACTTGCCACAGTTAAATCAATACATATAATAAATCTGTAGATAAGTCATTTTTGTACATCGTTAAAGGATTACCAACAGAACCCATTTCCAGCTTTTTTGTCTGTTTAGTTGTGCACGCATCCCGTAAAATGTACGAAACCAATGTAGAAAACTTTTATGCATAAAAACTTGAAGTATTAGTTAATTTTTGTTTCATTGCAATCGGTTCTTTTTATCAAAAGTTAGGTGAATTTAAAGTTTTCAAGAAGTAAAATATCACAACACACGCAATTCAGATACTCGGATAGTTGAACTCCATATTCGATAGATGGCGTTGTGCATTTGAAGTCATCATCTGAATAGCAGTATTAAGATTCTCCGCGAAAGAGCGATCCTAGAAAAAAAAAGTAGGTACGTAGGTAGGGTGGGCAGGAAGGCAAGTAGAGTAGGTAGGAAGGTAAGGTAGGCAGTTGACGGGCGCGAAGCTGCGGGCATCACTTGGAGATCATATAAGTTTTGTAATTCCAAAATTTCTTAAAAGGGCCATAGCTTGTTCCCTGTAATGTGAGTTAGATTTTTAATTTGTTACGCTGAACGGACCTTGATGAAACTTGGTAAAGAGATAGATTGTGTTTTGAAGAAGAACAAAATTATGTAGGTTATAATAAATACACAATATACGCAGACGAAGTCACTGGCAACAGCTAATTATTTAATAGTCTTAAACAGATAAATAAGTATAGTTAAATACAAACCAGCCTTATTCGATCGCACGTTTGGTGGTAACACTGGATGATTTGGTAATAAATCTTCATCACTTTCGGAATCGTCAGTACTTTTGGGAACAAATTTCATAATTTCTGATAGTGAGGGCGCGCCTCTTAATAATCTGATGATATTTAACATTGTTGGAATGTAATTACGCCCTTCTTCTGGCATACGCTGTAGTTCAAAAGCTACTAGCCTTGCGAAGTTTGTGTTTCGGGTGTCGAAGGGACATTGATCATTATAAATGATTTTTGTAGTGTCTATGGTCGTTTGAACTTCAACATCTTCGTAAGTAACCACTTGTGGTGTCAGACTACAGTATTGCGTTTCATCGTCAGACTCATCAGATTCATCGATAGTAATGCTAGGTAACTTCTTTCCTAGAAATTAAAATTATCTTAGCAAATATACAATAACTTTTTAGCATGATGCCTACATCATGCTAAAAAGTTGGTTTCATGATAGCTACGGTGAGCCACGCGTCGGTGATGAGCAGTGATCGGAGTAGGTACCTACTACTTTGATTCAACCGCAAACGTTGATTGTAATATGGACATTCCCCAGGATTCTAACTGTAACTACGGGCTTTAAAAAATGAATTAAAAATGTATTATTCGTTGTGAAACTAACATCAGTTTTTAATTTCATTAACCTGAACCGAGTCCGTCTTATACTTACCCGCCGGGGTGGGTGGAGGGATATGTGTTCGTTCATAATTCCTTAGGACGAGAATAGCTTTTTACTAAGTAATTTCTAACTTATTTAACAATTTATATAGGTATTTCAAATCCCGAGACTCCTGAACTGTCCATATTATGACAACGAATCGTAAGTACAAATAATTTTAGCTCTACCCATTCATGGTGATCATGGGTGATGACTGTGATGAGGCTGGTGTTTATCTCATGCTGATTATCGGCATTGGCGGTCGACGCCATGTCAATTTTTAATAGTGCTGAACTCACGCGCGGTTCTTCCCATAGATTGTACTCATCGTCGACGCGCACGTTGAGTGCGAAACAAAAAACTTAACCAAACTAAAACGAAGTGATTTTACTCGATTAAGATGAGGTAAATTACTTTACATTACTGCTACTTACTTATCTACCTTTATACGTAAATAAGGTACATATTATGTTCCTTATTCACGTATAAAGGTAAGTACCTACTTATAATATTCGCAGACTAGACTTTAGACACACCCGGTAAAGGCGGTGTGTACAAACGGACGAACAAGGACATGGTGAACACAACACACTTTGTCGAACACTTTGTTCGCATGTGCGTACCGTATCGAACAGAGCGGCAGGAGTCATTTGATCGTATCCTTTACTAAAAAAACCGCGGAAATAATACGTAATTTGCTTTCGTTTGATCCCGTGCTGCGTCGTTATTAATTAACCATTAGTAATATAGCAGGATGTAACGGAAAGGGTTTATACATACTTAAGGGCATGCTACAGACTATCAAACTAATCATGTTTATCATCGAAAAAAATATGTGAAGCACATACAAAATTTCAATACCTATTCGACCTAAATGTTTTGTGTTCGATGTTTGTGTGTTAACATGTTTTATTCGTTCGTGCGTACATGCCTTACCGGTATATTTATTTATTTAATACTTCATGCACACAAACGTACAGAGGCGGACTTAATGCGTTAGGCATTAAGAAACAAACAAACGAAAACAACAAAATTTATAGGTAAAAAATACAAACCAGGCAATCCAGCCATCTTGACGCACCAATCACTAGAAACCAAAATTCACCTAGGTATCACACGCACGACCGTACCTAGACGTACCGGGAGACGGATGGCGTGAATCGCAAAGATGACTCGGTCGCGGATAAAGGTACTTATTGGTAGTTTATCGGTATTTTAGTATCGGTATCGATACTGATATAGGCACATTAAAGTATATATATTAATATACTGAATAAAAATATCGGTACCAATATCGATAAAGAGATACCGAAATATCAGTATTTATATCGATAATTCGATATCGATATCAAAATTTTATCGGTATTCAGTCCCTGCCTGTAGGGCTTATAGAGGGGCTGTTTTATACTTATATAGTTATAGCATACCTATGTGTCTTTTATAAAAATGAAGATTTAGACATCTTATTATTGAAGCGATGGAAGGCCGGTGAAGGTTGCCGGGATCCGCTGGATGCGGGACACACAGGACCGGTCCATGTGGTGACGCTTGGGGGAGGTCTATAGTCCAGCAGTGGACGTCTTTCGGCTGATTAAATAGATGATAGACGTTGTATGCACTGGTATATATTACAGTAAAAACAATTCTAGTTTTTCTAATGTTTCTACACAATTTGATTATTTTAGGATTAAAAACTTTATTTTGAAGATTCACACATCTATTCATTTTGAAAGAAAATGCAGCTGAATCAGTGCAGCCATTCTCAACTAATACGCTTACCAACGAAAATCGTTTCACATAGATTTGTATCCTTCTTTCCAGGTACACGAATTGCCCCCGGAAAAGCTAAAGAACCGCGAGGTGGTCCACATAGACATCGCTCACGACCCGCTCCCGTCGGCAGACTACAAGGCCGAGACCGACCCAACCAAGTTCAAGTCCACCAAGACCAACCGCGGCCCGCTCACCAGCCCCAACTGGAAGAACGAGGTCAAGCCGGTCATGACGTGCTACAAGCTAGTCAGCGGCGAGTTCAAGTGGTTTGGACTGCAGGTCAGTGTCTCCATCATCATACTATAGCTGTAACTGCAAGGTGAGACCGATCCCACCAAGTTCAAGTCCACCAAGTCCAACCGTAGACCCTTTTCAGCCTCAAGTAGTTTGGACTGTAGCTCAGTATCTCCTTCCATCATGATATAGCTGTAACTGTAAGATGAGATCGACCCCACCAAGTTCAAGTCCACCATGACCAACCGCAGACCTTTTCTAGCCCCAATTGGTTTGGACTACAGGTCAGTATCTCACTCCATCCATAATGTGGGCGCACGGTTGGCGCAGTGGTTGAGCGATTGACTGCTGCGCTGCGTGTCGCGGGTTCGATTCCCGCACGGAACAAATATTTGTATGACCTACAGATAGTTGTTCCGGTTCTGGGTGTTGTGTATATGATTTTATATGTTTGTATACGCTCCCACGATACAGGAAGAAATTCCTAGTGTGTGCCCCACACTAGGAATTTCTTCCTGTACGTACCGTTACGCTTAACTGTAAGATGAGATCGACCCCATCGAGTTCAAGTCCAGCAAGACCGACCGTGGCGCTTTTGCCAGCCCCAATTGGTCTGGACAGCAGGTCTGTGTCTCCATAATCATGCTGCAGCTGTAACTGCATGGTGTGACCGATCCCACCAAGTTCAAGTCCACCAAGACCAACCGCTGACCTTTTCCAGCCCCAATTGGTCTGGACAGCAGGTCTGTGTCTCCATTATCATGCTGTAGCTATAACTCCTAATGGAACCCCCCTGGTGACACTGCTGTGTCTCGAAAGCACGTTAATTTGTTGATCCTGGACCTGTTCCCTCTCTATTCGGGTTCTATTACAAACTCATCAGACTATGAGAGTGATGGAACAGGGTGTGCACACACTTGTGTACTACAATATGAATATCTCCGTTGAGATTGGCCGCTGTGGCTGAAATCGGTCAGTAGGATTGTTATTATTACAGGTATAGCTGCAAGGTGAGACCGACCCCACCACGTTCAATTCTATCAAGACCAACCATGGATCTTTTGCCATCATTGGTCGCTATATATATAACCTAGGGATTTTTGAGCCAAGAATGTATAGGTTACTTCTAAGCAAGCGTGCCCCGTCGTCGACCACATCATTGCTTACCATCAGATGGGATAGTGGTCAAACTTGAACCTGTCAATAATAAAAAAACCACTGTCTAAATTCTCCGAATGTATTTGAAGTTTAAATTTCGTGGGGTGTATTCGGCTATTTTCACTGAAATGTGTCTTTTTGTGTAGTAAAAAAATTCTTTTGTTGTATCTCTATCTTAAAATCGCGTTTGGTTTATAAAAAAACCTCACCCCAATAATAGATTTTTTTTTACTCATGTATCACTATCCCCCGTGTGAGTCACAATTAAAATAATTTTCTTTCGTTTATTTAGCCAATAATTGGCATATAATACCCGGAACATAAATATATTTCGTCCAACCTTATTTCGGTGTACAACAAGCATATATTTCAAACCATAGTCCCTAACTGATTTGTTTTTTTTTTATTAATTTTCAGAGTAAAGTAGAAAACGTGATCCAGAAATCGGAGCGGCGGCTGTTCACCATTTTCCATAGGTGAGATACATTTTTTTCATAGTATCACTAATTAAACATTTTTAAATTTTTTCCTGCTCCGGCCAACCCTTTGAAAGGCTTATGGGGGAGGTCTTTGCCCAGCAGTGGGAATAAATATACTAAAAATAAAAAAAAAACAATGATTAATATAATATAATACCAGCTGTTACTATCCCACTGCAGGACAAAGGCCTCTTCTCAAACAGAGAAGGTACAAGCATTAATCACGACGCTTGCTCAAGGTGGGTGGGCGATTTCTAATTATTTTAATTATAAGTCCAGAATTCCTTACAATTTCTTCCTGTCCCATATCAGCGTTGTCCAAGCATATGAACTGAAAAAGTCACATTGGCACTTGCCCGGATTTGATCTTAAGACGGTACCCTGACCAAAAAATCGGCATGAGATATGAGCGTTCCTATTGGTCTAGCGGCACTGGTGGCGCATGAATTACAGTAGTGAATACGCCCAGATTTTAGAATAAAATCTTTATAAAATCGAATTTTGGTCTTTTGAAAAAAATAATTCTACAAAAATGATCGTTATTAAATTGTCTATCCATTAGTGTTAGTACAAAAAATAATCAATGAACACTTTACGAGGAGATAGATGCATGCTATCAATAATTATCTCTAATTTTTATGGTTTTGTTGGAAGGAGATTCGTGAAACATATACCTAGTAAAATAAATAAACTGTACTACCATTTTAGAATCAATATTATGTAGAAATTTAATGTATTTTTATTAATTGATATATCTTTTTAAATAAAGAGTAGATGGCTCTTAAAAACTGCACAAAAACGACTCGCACGGCGTTTTGCCTTAAGGCGGTACCCCGAGCAAAACGCCGCGCAAGCCGTTTTTTGTGCTGTTTTTAGGAGCTATCTACTAGCGATGGGCAGGTCAGGGTACCGCCTTAAAATCTCAAGCATGAGAGGCGAGATCTTAGCTATTGGGCCACATATAATTACTATATAAAAAAATTGCTTTCTTTTGTCTGTATATGTACGCTGTTAACCGGCTTCTGCTATTTCTTCTTTCTTTTTCGAGTGAATATGTGGCTATCTCTGGTTTCAGAGTAAATTAAGCGGCCTCTGGTAACCCCACAGGCCTTTGACTTGGCTATTTCAGACTTCATTAACTATATATTCAAAGATATTTATATAGCATATTTTTTTAACAAAAGTGCACTTACCCTAAGAGACATATTAACTTAACACATAATAACAGAGACCAATGTTGTTTTTTTTGAGGCTACAAAACCAAAACATTCGCCTTTCAAAGTTTATAACACATTTATTTTAGACTTATTACAACTCATAATTTAAACAACAATAATATTACCATATTAACATATTTGCAAATTATTTGGAAGCAATACAATTTTGCTACTTGCATGTAGATAGGACAATACAAAAAATAAATAAGTATACCAGCTGATCGCACGGCAAACTAAAAATACTGGTAGCCGTGCGACCATAATGATCAGCGGACATAAATATATAAAAAACCCACCAAGTGCGAGTCAGACTCGCGCACGAAGGGTTCCGTACCATTATCGCGAAAAACGGCAAAAAAATCACGTTTCTTGTATGGGAGCCCCCCTTAAATATTTATTTTATTCGGTTTTTAGTATTTGTTGTTATAGCCGCAACAGAAATACATCATCTGCGAAAATTTCAACTGTCTAGCTATCACGGTTCATGAGATACAGCCTGGTGACAGACAGACAGACAGACAGACAGACAGACAGACAGACAGACAGACAGACAGACGGACCGCGGAGTCTCAGTAATAGGGTCCCGTTTTCACCCTTTGGGTACGAAACCCTAAAAACTAAAAAAAATCTACTATATAAAAATAAGTCGGATTTTTTTCCTGACGATATAACTCCAGAACGCACGAACCGATTTCGATGGTTTTGCATTCGTTAGAAAGGTCTCGGGCTCCGTGAGGTTTATAGGTAGGGTAGGGTATGGTATGGTAGTGTAGGGTTGGTTAGGGTAGGGTAGATAAATGTTTGGTCTTTTTATGGCAAAACAAAGTTTGCCGGGTCAGCTAGTATATATATAAAAATCAATGCCACTCGTTGTAATTTTATAACTCAAGAACGGGCTCACCTATCCAAACCAAATTTTTAGGCTTTGTTCGGACTATTTAGTAGATGGATTAGGTTTTTTTTTTTTTCAGTAGGTAGGGTGGGTAGTTATGGTAGGTAGGTATGGTAGGTTTCCTCACGATGCTTCCCTTCACCGTTGTCAGTGATGACCAAGATAACTTACATTAGTATTGAAAAAGTCACATTAGTACTTGTCCGGATTTGAACCCAAAACCTCAAGCACGACAGGCGAAGTCTTAGCCACTAGGCTTATCACATATAAATAAACTGGTACATAATAAAATTAGGCCACCTACCATACCGGTTGTCGTACTGTGTTACAAAATTAAAATAAATTATTGATTGTGTTTTAATTCTTAAATAAAATAATGCATTTTTAAATTAACTTATTTTTTTTGTAATACACATGAAAAATCAAAAACATTTTACTGTCCACCAGTTTAGAATAGAATAAAGTCGCTATTTTTGTTTGTCTGTATGTGCGATTATTTCTTCTTACCATGCTCTGTTATTACACGTATTACTAACTAGATGTCCCACGCGGCTTCGCTCCCGTCAACTAGCTACCATACATGATTGTTGCGTAACTTTAACCGCTTACGCAGCGCACGCAACGGAATCTCTCAAAATGGAATAATTTTACTCGTTTTTGCAACATTTTTAGGGTTCCGTACCCAAAGGGTAAAAACGGGACCCTATTACTGAGACTCCGCGGTCCGTCTGTCTGTCTGTCTGTCTGTCTGTCTGTCTGTCACCAGGCTGTATCTCATGAACCGTGATAGCTAGACAGTTGAAATTTTCACAGGTGATGTATATCTGTTGCCGCTATAACAACAAATACTAAAAACAAAATAAAATAAATATTTAAGGGGGGCTCCCATACTACAAACGTGTCTTTTTGCCGTTTTTTACGAAAATGGTACGGAACCCTTCGTGCGCGAGTCCGACTCGCACTTGGCCGGTTTTTTTCATTAATGCTCCGCTCCTATTGGTCGTAGCGTGATGTTATATAGCCTATAACCTTCCTCGATAAATGTACTATCCAACACAAACATTTTTTTTCAATTCCAACCAGTAGTTCCTGAGATAAGCGCGTTCAAACAAACAAACTCTTCAGCTTTTTATTATTAGTATAGTATAGATTTATTATGTTTTATCGACATGTGAACACTTGTGATACTATCTCGCATATTAATTTTATCTTTTCGTCTGTAAATGATAACAAAACTAAGCTGAGGTAATAATGAAGAACATTAAAACAGGTTTATAAAATAAAAATACATTTTGCGCCTCATTGGTGTAGTTGTCGTAAGCGCTATTAACCATGAGATCCTAGGTTTAATGTCCGGGTCGAGAATTAAATCTAGGATGGGTTTTTCTATCTGTAAAGAAAAAGAAAGAGTCTGTAATTAATGTTCGGCTGATGGCAATAAACTCGCTCCCTATTGCATGGAGATTTACTTTGTATGTTACTAAATATATAAATAATACGAAGTATATAAATTATCTATATATATACAAATCAATTGCTTGTTCGTTAGTCTCGCTAAAACTCAAAAACGGCTGGACCGATTTTAATAATTATTTTTTTGTTATGTTCGTCAGAATACAGGGAAGGTTTAAAAACAAAAAAAAAAATGTTAGGTTGGATAGGGTAGGTAGGTTAGATAGGTAGGTAGGGTAAGTAAGGTAGGGAAGGGTAGGGTAGGTAGATTAGGTTGGGTAGGGTAGGTAGGGTTGGTAGGATAAAAGTACAATGAATTCAAAAAATGAATGTTTGGTGTTTTGTTACTTTTATTGCAAAACAACGTTTGCCGTGGTCAGCTAGTGATACATAATTATAATTCTTAAATTCAATTCTGTATTAATTAAACAGTATAAAGTACTAATACTAAACCAATAATTAAATGTATCACATCAAACACTCAGTGTTCTTCCTCCTCTCTCCTACTTGATCTATTCTGTGCCCGACAGGGTCCATAATTGTGACTAATATAATTATTTCTCTACCAACTGTATATATTATGGTACGCAGAAAAGAATTGAGAATTGAATTGGAAATTAAACATATCCGGTGAAATGTGCCTTACCCTTTTGGGAACACTGGTGTGATGTTATGTTATTATATAATAAACTAGCTGTCCCACGCGGCTTCGCTCCGGTCTACTGTCTACCTACCTACCCATCTACCCTACCTACCCTACATACATAATTGTTGCGTAACTTAATCCACGCAGCGCACGCAACGGAAGCTCTCAAAGGAATATTTGCTCCCGTTTTTGCAACGGTTTTAATTTATGCTCCGCGACTATTAGTCGTGGCGTCATGTTATATAGCCTATAACCTTCCTCGATAAATGTACTAACCACCACTAAAATAATTTAATTCCAACCAGTAGTTCCTGAGAAGCTTTATAATATTACTATAGATTAAAATAATAATACCAGCCTGATTGATTACAATTTTTTTTTGTTCTTCATATATTTATATTTATTTGACATTCGATATTACAATAACAATTACTATTATGTTTTATTATTAATTTGCCTCTCAATTTAATCTTCATCATCGGCATTTTTAATGTTCCCTGCATTTCTGGGACACAGACTAAATTTAATATTTATTTTAATTTGATTTGACATTAGATAATAAGATAAAATCAAATGGAGAGGGTGACTCCTGTCAATACAGCCGTTCAGTTCGGGAGTCAGAGGCTTAAAAAAATTGTTGTTACCAATTATGTTAATAAATATTGTATTATGATGTATTTTTTACTGTCCCACCGCATGTCAAAGGCCTCTTCTCATACAGAGAAGTCACAACTCACAAACAATAATCACCACGCTTTTTCAATGCGGTTTGGCGATTTTAAACTAATATTAACCATGTATTAAAGTCCAGATTTCCACACGATGTATTTTTTATACTGTCCCACTTGTGGGGAAAGGTCCCCCCCAAATCTTCCCAAGTATTCTTTACCAAAGCTTTCTCGGACCAGCCCCTGCAGTAGTCCTCTAGGTCGTCTCGCCATCTCTTTAATAAAAATATTTTAAATTGATTATATATTTAATTTTCCAGACAAGTGTTCTGCTCTATCGATGACTGGTTTGGAATGACCATGGCGGACATCCGCGCCATCGAGGACCGCACCAAGGAAGAGCTCGAGAAACTGCGGCGCGAGGGGGAGGTGCGCGGCATGCGCGCGGAGAACGAGTAAGCGTGCGAGCGTACGAGCGTGCGGGCGTACGTGTGAGCGTGCGTGCGTGCGTGTCAACATGCGAGCGTACGTGCGGACATGCGTGTGTGCGTGTCAACATGCGAGCGTGCGTGTGAGCATGCGTACGTACGTGAGCATGCTTGCGTACGTGTGAGCATGCGTGCGTGCGTGTGAACATGCGAGCGTGCGTGTGTACGTATCAACATGTGAGCGTGCGTGTGAGCATGCGTACGTACGTGAGCATGTTTGCGTGCGAGCATGCATGTGAACATGCGTGCGTACGTGTGAGCACACGTGCGTGCGTGCGTGCAAGCGTCGGGCGCGGCTCCCCACAACCAACAGCCCCCAAGCGTTCCTTCACAACCAAAATGCTTGAAAAAGCTATATATAATTGAATTAAAAATTCATTTCGGTATTAGACTTACTATTATAAATGTTAGGCGTTTGACTAAAGGGGTTATTTCACGCGTTGAAAACAATAAATGTTTTGTCCATTCTAGTGTAATTTTAGCTCAGTTAATTTGAGAGATTAATGAAATAATTGCGTGGTGTCATAGATTCAGGAGCGATGCCATGTCTATGGTTCCTCATTCGTAGCAATAATCCGCGCTCGGTGACTTACGCTCACTGCCCGAGCTGACACTAACCTGAGATTGCATTTAGTGTTGCCATGAAACAATATTTCGACACTCAGCCCCCAGCTCCTCAAGATAAATGTAATATGAATGGCGAGTATAGAATATTGTATTTCTATTTTTTTATATTATTTTACGAGTTGTATGAAACATAAGTTTAGTGAGTTGTAGTAATTATCCAGAACTCGTTTACATGTGACGAGGCAGAGATCTTGCTTATGTCACTTGTCTATTGCTAGGGACATTCCCCAAGCCAGACCTGGAGCTGTACTATAACGTGTTAATGCCATCATGATTCTGCTATAAACAAGTAAAATTTCAAAATTTAAAAAACCCCTGACAAGTTTTTATTTCATGCTACATAATTTATCTAGTACACACTAGATACTCTTCGGATCAGCAATCTATTGAACACGTAATTATGACACGATATCTTGCGAAAACACACCGAATCAAACAGTAAACCGCCCATAACTTTTGAAATGCTGAACCGATTTTATTCAAATATAGCTAAGAACACTCTCGACAAAATCCCCTTTCAAATAAAAAAAAAACCAAAATAAAAATCGGTTCATCCGTTTCGGCGCTATGATGCCACAGATAGACACAGATACACAGCAACACACGTCAAACTTATAACACCCCTCTTTTTCCGGCGGGGGTTAAAAAGGGTTAATCCCTAGGGATAAGGGGCGTAGGGGGGTAGAGATAACCTGTGTAGCTCCGTTGTCCTCTCATAGCGGAGTCATGAAAGTTTTAACACGTCAGAGTAAGGCCCCTAGGGGGTGACCATAAGCTTTTAGAGAAAGGTTATTTTGAGTGTGCGTAAGGGACAGTTGTATATGACTTACACATCTGTCCCTTACGCACACTCAAAATAACCTTACTTCACCTTTCTTGATATTTCTTTCATGGCAACACTAAAAAAACAACTGCTGGCAGTTGTGAACAATGCAGAAATATTACTTTTATACTTATTTTCACTCCTTCTTTATCGTTGTGCTTAATAAATCAATAATATGTATGACATGGAGAAGTGTACCCCGGAGCCATTGAATCTGCGATCTCAGTTCAAGCGAGGGCATAGATTATTATTACCACTAGAGAAAATGATATAATATGGTATAGATAATATTTAATAACTAATAAGTCGATGTAGTCAGTGGTTAACAGGTAGTGTTGTCGTTACCTAATTAATTAAATAATAAAAAATATATAAATGTATTTCAATTTGACAACTACATTGCAACGAGACCAGTGTGAAAGTGCCCAGAGTTATATATCATAATTATATTGTTCTCGGAGCCTCGAGCTCGTCTGTTGTGTATTTATATTATAAAAATAATTAATTCTGCGCAATAGTACCAAACGTTAGTTCTGGCACATTCAAAAATTAATCGGTGCAATATTTTTTTTTAACAATGGCAACCTTCTGGTAGTAGGGTTCTGTGAGGGTGTTGCAAGGTGAATGTTATTTAAGCTACGGTGTCTATGGGATTATTTTTTTTTAATATGGTAACCTCATTAATTTATTTGGGGAACGGGTTCAGGTTGCAACATCCTTGGCTAGTGAATTTTCAATTATTTTTGTATTAATAAGTTTTTTTGTTGTTTAACAAATCAGTATTTTTTAATAATTGTGTGACATTCCAGTTTGTACCGACGGTGAGGTCGCTATCGTTTGCTACTTAATATTTTGTTCGCTCTCTTGTGTTCACGCAATGTATTATGTGGAATCATTGAATTAGTACAAGATGAAATTTATTGTGGATCTTAACAGTTTGGCTGCCAGAGAACGAGACACAATAGAAAATGTATTGTTTGTCAGGCATCTGGCAGTTAAGGTGTTAAAGTAAATGGATTATGTTCCTGTTTTAACCAGTAAGGCTTAGCACGCACTGCAGTTTTTATCCGCGCGATTTTTTTTCGCCGTTTCTGCGACGTAGACGTATGGAATTGTTTGAGGCTGCACGCACTTGCGGTAAATAAACCGCGCGGTAAAAAAGCCACAATTAATATCGTGTTTTGCCATAGAATCCACCGCATACGCGCGAATATTTTGAGCTCCATGAACGAGTAGAAACAAGGAGCTCGTTGCTAAATAATAACAGCCGCACGGATCGATCTTCAAAGTTAAGCAACTGACGAGGACGGTGCGTGGATGGGTGACCATCTCAACATACCGAGTTTCCTCCGTGCCTCGGAAAGCACGTTAAGCCGTTGGTCCCGGCTGTCATTTGAAGATCTTTGACAGTCGTTACGGGTAGTCAGAAGTCTGAATTCTGACACCAGTCTTGCCAAGGGGTATGATGTTACTCAGTTACTGGGTTGTGGAGGTCAGATAGGCCGTCGCTCCATGTAAAACACTGGTACTCAGCTGAATCCGGTAAGACTGGAAGCCGACCCCAACAACAATTGGGAAAAGGCTAGGCAGATGAGATGATGAACGAGTAGAAACAGACAAAAATCGCGCGGATTTTTAGCCGCAGTTATGATTAAAAAACCAAGCGAAAATAAAAATATCGCGGTTTAAAAACCGCATTGCGTGCTAAGACTGACTGTGTGCAGCCATGTATTGTACCTCGTCCAGAGCTCCGTCCGCTCTTAACAAATTCCGAGAGCTCGGCGGAGCTGTGATCGAGGCGTTTCTGCTTCATATTGCACTTTCTTTTTAATTAAGTTTTTTTACTTATGTTGTAATAAGTTTTACATCAAATACAGCGTGATAATATATTTGCGAGTAGTCTTTTTTTTTAGTAGAAATAGTGGAATTGTTGCCAACCCGCTTTTAGCATCGCCTAGAGCTTCTGTACAACACCTAGTACTTAACTGTTCTGTGACTCGCGAGGAACTTCCATTATAATAGTGTCGATGTCCGCAGTCGGAGGTCCTGTAATATATAGAAGCTTCGCTTTGATGTTGTTAAAGCTTATTTGTTGCAGTTACCAAATAAAGTTAAGTACACAAATTATTTTATTTTATTTTTTTACCTCAAACTGGTCCTTGGATGCATGTTTTGTAAATTGTGTTGTACTTCGTAGCACGAGCATGAACGCATGCAATATAACTTTAGATGGCACTAAAATCTTTTTAATTTGTGGTATTTATACTACTAATTAGAAATTTTGTACCTCTCAATTATCGCAGATATAAAGATTCTTTTCCAGCACGACCACGCTAAAATTCCAGCTGGCATAGAAGTGATGAAACGGGAGCTTGCCTAAAAATTTAAGGTTCGATATTTCTGGTCAATATATTCGATGTTCATCAATATATTGACGATAATAACAAGATTGAATTGGTTAAAAGTCAAACACTTTATCAGCTATGTGCTACAATGAGTAGAAATGAACGTTGTGACGTCACACGGGCTCGGTTTTTTTCGGCAAACTATCGGGGTGTTTTCGGTACTGGATTGAAAACAATATTTTCAATTGGATTTTACTTTGTAATTACAGTGAAAAAAAAAACTAAAAATAGTTTTGTATGAAAACTTATATGTGTATGATCTATTAATTTTTAACAAAGAAAAAATTGGTTCAACAAACCAATTGGGCTTTCTGGTCTGACCGACTCCTTGACAATCCAAAAGTACCTGTAAATTGTTATCATGTTTTTTTTTTTTTAAATTTCAGTTTGATGTTTTGTCAAAACTGTGTCCATTTTTCAAATCGAATGCTTTCGAAATTAAATCATAGAACAGTTTCAGTATTTTATCTAGCAATAGCAGTCGCCTAGTAATAAATCAGCATGTATTGCTGAACGCGCGTATTGTGACGTAATACTCGGTCTAACCCGACTGGGAATTTATAGAATCTTGCCAGGACGGACGACCTTTATATCTGCGATAATTGAGAGGTACAAAATTTCTAACTAGTGGTATAAAATAGTACAAATTAAAAGGATTTTAGTGCCATCTAAAGTTATAATGAAAGCGTTCATGGTCGTGCTACGAAGTACAACACTGTAAATTCTTTGCTCGTAAGTACTTTGTCGCTCCATTTCGTAGTTTAATTAAATTTCATTGATGCATAGTTAATGTATAGTTGCTAAAATTGTCAATTTTTAAATGTTTAGCTAATTGAAAGTTTCAAAGTTCTTGCATTGATAAGTATAATGTAATAAATAAATAACATTTGTTGTAAAATGTACTATGATGAATATTTTGAGGCCAACACGAATAAAATAATTTAATCTGTGCTGATTTGTTTCTGTTAATGAGGAGCTCATGGCTACATAATAACAGCCGCACGGGTAGATCTTCAAGGTTAAGCAACGCTTGACGAGGTCGGTCTGTGGATGGGTGACCATTTGCAACATACAGAGATTCCTCCGTGCCTCGGCTGTCATTTGAAGATCTTTGACAGTCGTTACGGGTAGTCAGAAGTCTGAGTTCTGGTCCCACCTACATGGTATGTAGGAAATATGTCGAAAGTCTTGCTAGTTAAAATTGCGTCTTTGACTAGTCCCATCATGGGACTGGGCCAATGGGACTATTGGGACAGACCCGAGATCTGACACCAGCCTTGCCAAGGGGTATTGTGTTACCCAGTTACTGGGTTGTGGAGGTCAGATAGGCAGTCGCTCCATGTAAAACACTGGTACTCATCTAAATCCGGATAGACTGGAAGCCGACCCCAATGAAGTTGGGAAAAGGCTAGGCAGATTGATTTGTTTCTGTTAAAATAATATAAAGCTACTGTTGGATAGAAATCAATGTTACTCTAATACATTGACGCCTATACATAAACGGGTAAGTTACAAGAACCAGGGTGTTTGGGTAAAGAAAAGGGGCTTAGTCGAGACTTAATAGAGATTAGCAGTCACGTGGGGAACAATCTTAGTAATATATCTATGCGAAAGTTTAATGGATGTATGTTTGTTACTGTATGGCTGAACTGACCAGACCAGGCAATAAACCCAGGACCTCATGCTTAATAGCGTTTTAGACAACTACAGCAACAAGGTGAAAAATGTGTCACATTTTATATCTATACCAATATTATAAAGAGGAAAGTTTTTTTGTTTGTTTGTACCGAATAGGCTCCGAAACTACTGAACCGATTTTAAAAATTCTTTCACCTATGGAAAGCTACATTATTCCCGAGTAACATAGGCTATAATTTTGACGGGAATGAAGCCGCGGGGGCTAGTTTTAGCTAGTATTATATAATACTAGCAGACGCCTCACGGTTTCACCCGCGTACTTTCCGTTCCCGTAGGAATACAGGGATAAATAGTAGCCAATGTCACCCGGGGATAGTGTAGCTTCCCAGCGGTGAAACAATTTTTGTAATCGGCCCAGTTACCTATACAACTTCGGTATAGCATGAGCAGCGGTCTTCCTGACATGTGGACTCATGTCACTGGCAGAGTCTCTGAAGGCTAACACCACAATAGGCACTATCATTGGAAGTTTATTTGTTACATACAAAAACACAAATCATTCCTCTTTATAATATTAAGTATAGATATATAGATTATAAAGGAGAAAGTTTGTGAGTGAGTGTGTGTGTGTTTCTGACTTCTTCACGCTCAAACGGGTGGACGGATCAGGATAAAATTTGTCACAGAGATAGATTATAGTCTGGAATAGCACATAGTTTTTTCATTCAGATTCCAGTTGTAATATTCTCTGGGGAGACGAAAATACTTAACACGCGGGCGAAGTCGCTGACAAAAGCTAGTCTTAATTCTTACTAATATTATAAATGCAAAAGTTTGGATGGATGTATGTTTGTTTCTCAATCACGCCTGAACGGCTGAACGGATCTGCATGAAAATTGTCACAGATATAGATTATAGTCTGAAATAACACATAGGATACCTTTTATCCCGGAATGGTGTTCCCTCGGGATAATTTTTGACTTAAACGCGGGCGAAGCCGCTGTCAGAAGCTAGTATACGATAATTACGAGTTTAGGCTCAGCAACTCCTGTGCAAGAGCCTGAGAAGATGATAATTAACACTAAATCTTAAGTACTTTCACATACGGTTGGCAATAGCAACGCATTCTGAAATTTCCAACACATTCGCAAACTGGCTCTTATTGCACTTCATTAAGGTTTACAATGCTGTGTGCATTTCATATTTACTAGTTGTACTCTGGAAACTAAGACTACTGACTATATATATATATAGTATATAGTATACTACATAAACCAAACACATATTAATATACTTTATTACTTACTCAATTTTATCGATTCACATTATAATAGATATTGTATTTAAGAATGATAAGAAAATATCTTGTAACTCCCTGCGCACTGCCAACTGTAGATAGGTACCTAAGTTATCAATACTAGGTACTTACGGCCATAACTTTTTAGATTTTTTTTTTAATTTTTCTATCTGCATGACGCATACTGTATATAAAGCAAAATACAACTAAAAATAATAATACTAAAGTTACAGTTGGGTTGGGAATCCTGTGGCGGGTTTACTATACCACAGATAATATAATACTAGCATACAGATGCCTCATGCCATACAAAAAAACCGTGCCGACTTAACTAGTATTTTTCATCTGATTAATCTTGTTATTTTTGTGAGTACACCAATCGCGTTCGATCCCGTTTCACGGCAATAGATGGTGTTAACAGCGCCTTGCAAGTAAAAAGGTTTACTAGGTTCGTGAATATTTTTTTCTTTAAATACAGTGAAGTTTCGTTTTATAGTATTTTTTCGCACGTTTGTACAGTTTTTTTGCACCAAAATGTGTAACAATGCAAATTTTAACAATCGAGTGGAATGCCTCAGAAAAGAAAAATGCGCCATCTTTTGGCATCAATTTGAATGAAGAGCCCAATATTCCATAATTTTGTACTTAGGAGAGTTGATTAAACAAGAACATACAATGTTTATGTTCAATTCCAGAATTGTGTGTACATGTCGCGCCATCTAGTGAGATTTATTTGAACCAAATTTTCTTTCTTTGCAATGAGACCCCGTGACTATACTATTCCCAAATACTGCAACGCCTGTAAACTTGAATCAACAGTGGCGATCACCAGAAAAGTGCCGAGTTAATGAAGCTCGACTAGTTCCGGCGAACAATTCAACTGTCTTGGATCCCGCAACGATGTTATTCAGATAGGACCAGCGGTGGTGTAAGAGAAACAACATCCGCTAAAGTGGATGTAGGTTATAAGAGCGAGGGTCACTAGATCGAATATACAACGTGTACCTAACAGACTAAACACTAAACCTGAAAACAAATGTTATGGATGACGTCTGCGAAAATAATTCTAGACCTGTTTTTTTTGTTATAAAACAAAAAAAGAGACAAAAATAAAGTGCATCAAAGTTCAGGGGGTCTAGCACGAAGCACGAAGTTTGTCAGTTGTTCCTACCCCCGATGGGTTTTTACCCGTCCGAAGAATTAAATCATTACGGAGTTGGGATCACTCCGAAGCTCCAGAGTAGGTACTTTCGCACGGACCAGTAACTTCGTTGACGGAGTTAGCGAGTCCGCTGAAGTAAAGTCAATTGTGAGTAAAAACTTAAAAGTACAAAAACGTGACGTCTCTCGAAATTTCATCATTGTATTGTCGTTATTTTTTGTTTAAGTGATAAGAAAAATACGTGTCCAATCTACCTGACAGAGGAAAAAAATCGTTTTCAGCATCTCTATTCTACCTACTCATCATTATGAACAACCGCCCTTTAAATCGATATAATGTCCTGAACAGCCATGGGTGCTGGCAGCCCTTTTTTAGGGGGTGCTTCTTCACGATTCCCGCTTGGAATAGTTTTTTTTTCCAAGACATACACAGAGATTGAACCAAATTTGTCATCGCAGAATAACCTTTTCTTTTTTTTATTTGTGATGGGTTTGCTCTTGACTCTAGTCTAGGTCAGAGGTGACAGAGTCGACGATGGAGTGAGCTTACCCAGAAGAAGTCAGTTCACTAACTTTGAAGAGATTCGGGTTGAATGCGTTCGGAAACACAGACGCAGGTAGTGAGTTCCATTCATTCGCTCTGCGCATTATAAAGGATGTTTAGAAGCGCTTGGTTCGAATTGGTGGTTCGATTTGGAAGCGCTTGATGGCAACAAGGTAAGGATGGTAACTTGCAGTGCATCTAGATATCTGATGGTAGAAGGGGGTTGGTGGGATGAGGTCGTGGAGTTCTTGAGACACTCACCGAAATACAGTCTGTTCAACTTCGCCGATGAGCCTCTTGGCTTTGCGTTCCACCGAGTAAGGCGTGGCAAGCTGATACTTAGCTGAGCCATCCCATAGGCGGCCCATTGGAGCCAACTGGAGTTCGGCAAAATCTCTTGCCGGCCACAGATAATATAATACCTACTACAGGCGGAGGCCTATGTCTAGCAGTGGACGTCTTTTGGCTGAAATGATTATGTATGATGATTACAATTACAAACTTTTCAGGTTTTGCGTTTACTAAGTTACAGGTTGAACGTTGTAAGCGCCCAACCTCGGAAATGTTCCTTTGAGCTTTCATACTGAAATAAGAGCCTAATAAAAGTTTTTGCAGAGTAAATTGAGATGCCGCACTCGTATTTTGCATGTAGGGGGCTCAAACTCCATCTCAGTTTATTATTAAACATAAGAACATATTAGCTTTGCCAAAATATGAGGCAAAGTTAATTTGTTCTTATCAAGACTGTATTCACTGTAGGATTGAGTAGAGGGTGTACCTATGTACAGCCATATTTCGTAAGTTATGTTTAAGTGACATGTTATAGGGGCAAAGCAATTCTGTGGGGTGAGCCTATTCTCATCAACTGGGCATAAAACTTGACTCCAAGCTGCAACTGAGAAATGCCAGATAGAAAAACCCAATAACACTACGACCCAGGAATCGAACCGGACTGCTTGCGAAAACTAGACCAACGAGGCCTTTTTTGGGCTTTAAATAAAGACTTTTCGAGTCTGGGATGCCTTTATAGGACCTCAGCGGGCCCCTCTTAGGCCGCCAGTACGTCGTGCGTGCATCGTAGAGGTTTCTCATAATGGCATTGGTTAATGGATTTCCATATTTTTCAAACAGTTTCCTACTCAGCACTAGCAGAAAAAAAAACCGGCCAAGTGCGAGTCGGACTCGCGCACGAAGGGTTCCGTACTTGGTAAATTGCGGTTTACGATTTATGAAGTATTAAAAAAAAACTACTGACTAGATCTCGTTCAAACCAATTTTCGCTGGTAGTTAAAATAGTAATGTACATCTTATATTTTTTTCAGTTTTATCATTCTCTTATTTTAGAAGTTACAGGGGGGGGGGACACACATTTTACCACTTTGGAAGAGTCTCTCGCGCAAACTATTCAGTTTAGAAAAAAATCATATCAGAAACCTCTATATCATTTTTGAAGACCTATCCATAGATACCCCACACGTATGGGGTTGATGAAAAAAAATATTTTTAGTTAAAGTTTCAAGTATGGGAACCCCCAAAATTTATTGTTTTATTTTTATTTTTAAGTGAAAATCTTAATGCGGTTCACAGAATACATCTACTTACCAAGTTTCAACAGCATAGTTCTTATAGTTTCAGAAAAAAGTGGCTGTGACATACGGACGGACAGACAGACAGACAGACAGACAGACAGACAGACAGACAGACAGACAGACAGACAGACAGACAGACAGACAGACATGACGAATCTATAAGGGTTCCGTTTTTTGCCATTTGGCTACGGAACCCTAAAAATCGGTTTAGGTTTCAGACTTTAAACCACAAAACATATCTATAAACTTATAAAGACGCTTTACACAAAGTGTCATTATATCAGCGATGGCCATCTTCGAAATGCCAAAATGTAATGGATTGTTTACGTTTACGTGACATTTCGGTATCGCTGTGCACCAATTGCACCATACATTTTACCTATCGCTATAGTGTCTCGAGCTTATTTATGGCACTTGTCCCACCGCTACCGAAGCGACTAGCTATAGAATATTTTCTCGCTGAAGAAACGAACAAAATATAAAGATCCCGTGTCAGTAAGAGAGGAAAATATATATAATTACTTATTATTAGTTGATCGCTGTCTGTCCACACTGCCGATGGCGAGTTAACTCTCACCACAAGTTCGTCGCAGTGATAGGAGCTATCAAATGTCTTATATCTAATCAATAATATTCGCTCGTCGATGCTCGCTTGGCGGTCAGAACGCACGCTGACCAAGCAACCAACGTGTGCAGCAGGGCGAGCACGGCCTACTGTGACAGTCTTGAGTCACACATTTTTATCACAGTTTGGGAACAAAACCGTGATAAAATGCGTGACTCAAGCCTATCACAGGGGCCGTGCTCGCCCGGCTGGACTGACCACCCAAGCGAGTGGTGCGTGTAATCACCCGTCGCACAAAAACACTCGCTCATAGTCGTGTGGTAAAACTATCGGACCTACACACTCGCTTCTCGCCAACTCGTATACAGTTTCAAGCTGTACTCGCTTCTCGCTGCTCGCCAAGTCATATCTAGGTTCTAGCTCTACTCGCTTTTCGTCGGCGGTGGGACTAGTGCCTACGGAATACGGATCACTTGTCTAAAGCCTAAGGATCTCGATTGGTTAAAGAAAACACAAGTAAACCGTAAAATATTCTTTATTTGTAAACAAATTCGAAATTGGGTATTCAAATATAACGGTTAGAACGTACCTAAGGAACATAGAAATAGAAAATATATAGCGTTCAAAAACGATCAGTATTGACTAATTTAGTATATAAAGAATATAACACAACGTAGGTATCGATAGAGTTTATCGATATAAGTCTATAATAATTCGCAAATACTCAAAACCACGAAGATGTAGGTAGGCACGCAGATCGAAAACCTGTGTTTATCTGCCAGATAATTTATCCGGAACTCTTATCCAAAGGTTTTCGTCTTAATGCAAGTTCTTGCCTCTTCGTGATTTCAAAGATATTTCTCGAAATATAAAAAGTAAACTACGTTAGATAGGAATAGTGCGCACAATAATATTGTCATACATTGGACATCGAGACACTGTACCCAAAGGATCAAGTTCAAGAGAGATGACGTCGTAATTACTAAGAATATGAAAATGGGCTTTTACAAGAATTAAGTAGATAACGTTTGGTATTCTAAATGCTTTATATAGAATTATTAAACAAAGGATATAATTCTAAATAATAATACAACGGCATACTCAGCTCTCTTAACATATCTCCAACGGTAATTGATTGGTTTCGTAGTTACCTGTGTGGCCGCCAACAACGTATTTGCATTGAAGGTTCTACTTCGTCATGGTGCAATACCTCTGCAGGCGTACCACAGGGGGGCGTTCTATCTCCTCTTCTTTTCGCTATTTTTATTAATTCTATTTCTAATGACCTTCTCTCATCCTACCACCTTTACGCTGACGATTTGCAAATATATTCTCAAGCTCCGGTAGATGAATTGACGGAGGCAGTTAATATGATCAACAAAGATTTAGGTTGTATTTCTAAGTGGAGTTTGGCCCATGGTCTCAGGGTTAATCCTGCGAAGACTCAAGTCATTGTTGTCGGCAGTCCTAGGTTGCGCTCAAGAGTTAACTGGTCGCAGCTCCCCCGGATTGTTTTTGATGGCTCAGCTATTCCATACAGCGACTCAGTGAAAGACCTGGGTATTTTAGTTGACAAGGACTTTTCGTGGGGTCCTCAGCTGCAGGAGGTTAGCCGCAAGGTGTTTGCGTCTGCAGGGTCTTTGCGCAGACTGCGCAATTTTCTTCCAACTGCCACCAAAACTGCGCTTGTCCAATCCCTCCTTCTCCCAATCCTCGATTATGCAGATGTCAGTTATTTAGATCTAACTGAAGTGCAGCTAGATAAGCTTGAGCGACTCCAAAACTTTTGCATTAGATTCATTTTTGGTTTACGCAAATATGACCATGTTTCTGAATTTCGTACTAAGCTCAAGTGGCTGCCAATCCGCCTTCGCCGGAATGCCCACATTTTATCGTTACTCTACAGTGTTCTGTTTATTCCTACAACCCCCTTTTATCTCAAAGAACGCTTTAAGTTCCTTCATGACACACATTCTAGACACTTGAGATCATCGGAGAATTTGAGACTT
Source organism: Orthosia gothica (assembly GCA_949775005.1). NCBI lineage: Eukaryota > Metazoa > Arthropoda > Insecta > Lepidoptera > Noctuidae > Orthosia > Orthosia gothica. The sequence goes on from OX459059.1 coordinate 16,833,239, forward strand.
TTGATGCCTGCTCATTCTACTAAGTTCTACAGTAAATCGTTCACGGTCCAGGCTGTTCGATTGTGGAATGAGTTGCCGATGTCAGTAAGACAAGCCCAGTCACTAGCATCTTTTAAAAATCTTGTCAAGAATCATTTCCTTTGTCTTTAATGCTTTTCTGTTTCTTCCATTTTTTTATTTTTTATTTCCAATCTTTGTTCAACCATTCTTTAATTATTATTTTTTAAATGTAATATTATGTATGTATATATATTTGTAAGTTTGTGTATAGTATTTTATATAGCTATATAATTTGTATGTATTAATATATATATATATTTTATATAACAGTACACCCTACCCCCTATTTTTATCTTAAGTTCTTTAGTCCATCCAAAGGTTGTCTGGTAGATATCGCTGTCAGCGATAAGACCGCCTTTGTACCCATAGTATTAAGTTGCTGTATAATGTGTTATTTCTTTTTTTTGGTGTACAATAAAGTATATTCTATTCTATTCTAATACATAGCAAATGAGAAATAAATCCCATCATAAACAGATTTTCTTTTTTTTACGCTCAATATTTTTTGTCTTGTTTTGGCCTCTTGTACACTTGCGGCAATAGGCTCAAAATGCCCAATACCCAAATATAGATCCGTCAAACAAGATTCGGGAAAGTTGTACCAGACAGACAGATATTTCAAACACTATATCACTATAGAGCAGTGGTGGCCAAGTGGTATCGGCCGCGACTTACAAGTTGTAGGTCGTGGGTTCGAGCCCAGGCAGGTGCTTTACTTTGTGTAAATTATTTCTTCACCACTGCTCTCAAAACGGTGAAGGAAAACATCGTGAGGAAACCGGCATGTTCTAGAACCAAAAATTCGAAGACATGTGACATTCACCAACCCGCACTGGGCCCGCGTGGTGGATTACGGCCCAGCAGTGAGAACATTAATAGGCTGATGATGTGTGATACCACTGTAGTGTGTGATACATAGTGTTCGAAATATACTGATGTCTCCGTTACTTTCGACTTTGTATTCAATTTAGGTTATTAGAAATTTTGAACCTAAGGCCCGGTTCTTGCAATGAAAATTATGGCAAAATTAATGCGAACATCGAACAGGATTTTGCTGTTGACGACTCATTCAACTAATCGTAGCAATTTACACGCGCTTAACAATTTCCTGCGATAATTATCATTCCAGAAACCGAGCCTAACCCTAGTGTACGCCGCCAACAGTGGGCCCATTTTGATAACAACCAGAAAAAAAATCCAATATAGATAATCACAACTCGTTGATAGGAATAATATTAGTGCTGTTATCATATACTTAACTAAGCCTCGTATCCTCTAGACACCTTTTGACGCGCAATATGTTCGGCGACGTTGCCAGCTGGTGCGCAACATGACACGATGAGACAACGTTACTAAACCTGAGTTCCCCATTGCCGTTCATCATGTTGTGAGCAACATATTGTGCATCATGTAGCGTGTCAAATGTTGCCCAGTGTAAACGAAGCTTTAAATAGTAAAGATGCGGTCGTCCGAACGTTGACTTCGGTCTCGTTTGTCCAAATTATGGCGTCGAAAAACCTCTCGGTCCGGCCTATCCTTACTATTTATAAGTTAATTGATGCTATTGGACGTGGTTACAACTAACAGTGAATTACGATGTATCGAAAACAGGTTATTTTGAGCTACTCGAGAATAAACTGCTTCGACTAACTAAACTTTATGTACGTGCGTTTTTTTTAATATTAAGTAACTGCTCTATTGAACTAACTATAATAGAAGCTGCCTGTATTCTGGCTGCAAGGAAACTGCATTTTGTGACGGTGAAATAAATTGCTATGGCGGAACGATGGGATAAACGCCCTGATACGACTTTTTACTGAGATCAACTGGAATATTCTGATTGTATATCAACGTCTATTACCGGTTGTTACCATCGACTTAGTCACCAATGGTGAAAAATTGGAAGAAAATCCCATCTGCTGCCAGTTTTTCCCAGTTGTCGCCACTTGGCTTTGTTGCCATTGGTGACAATGTGAAAAATATACCCATAAGTAAGGTCAAATCCACTTAGAAACCGAGCCGTGCGTTTATCGGGAGCACGTTGAACAAGTTAAATGCATTCTTCATTTGCAGTCACCGTGCAGTCAAAATACAGTTTGTCTCAATACTCTCATAAGCCCATAATAATAAACCTTCCTAAACAAATCAACAGTTCCTTCGATATCTTGTCATTTTTTAATAAAAATAATATTCGTCATCGTCATTTTAGCTGAAAGACGTCCACAGCTGGCACTAAGCCTCCCCCTAGTGTCACCACAACGACCGGTATAGTTCTCGCCAAACTGTTTGACCGCCCTGAAGTTGGCTACCATCTTCTTCGTCAGCGTTACGCCAACAGCGTTGTCATTTGCCTCACAAAGATCTTATAAGGTGCAGGTGTTGTTGCATAGAGAGCATGACAAAAGGTGAGGCATTGTTTGGGACATGGCTCCGCAATCGCACTGTGGGTCATTGGAGTACCCCCATCTAACTAGGTTGTGCGTGCAGCGACCCACCTGGCTTCGTAGTCGGTTTAGAGATTTCCATGTGGGCCAAGGCAGTTGGTGGCCCGCAGGGAACTTTTCTGCAGGCTCAATATAGTCAGCTGGAGGGGGGTGTCTGAGGGGCCATAGATTTTTCTTTGTTTCGCTTAACTGGCTACAATGACTGCGCAGTAGTAAATCTCATACGAAAACAGGACCGCGCCGTGCATTGCGTATCGGAAAGTCAACTTCAGGGTGGCCAAGAAGTTGGCGATAACTATACTATGCGCCTCGCATCCAGCAGATGTATGTAGGAATATCTTGTAGAAGGCCTTCCTACGCTGTTTTAAAGATGGTTCTTTTTTAATTTAGCATCTTCTTTTGACCACATGGAGTGTGATCGTTAAAGGTATCAAACTGCCTAGCCTTTTCCCAACTAATGTTGGGGTCTGCTTCCAGTCTAACCGGATTCAGCTGAGTACCAGTGTTTTACATGGAGCGACGGCCTATCTGACCTCCACAACCCAGTAACTGTTTTACACGATAGCCCTTGGCAAGACTGGTGTCAGACTTTCTGGCTTGTGACTACTCGTAACGACTGTCAAAGATCTTCAAATGACAGCCGGGACCAACGGCTTACGAGTTGTAAAGGAAACTGTTTATTAAAATGGGCTCTAAACATCTAACAAAAGCAACATGCAAACAAACTAATTATCTAGAAGTCCCAATTCTAGTTGTCACAACACCGATGCTAGTGATTCTCTAATCAACGACTAAATTAAGTTACAAGTTCGTACTACCCTCTCTTTGTAAATTACTGCGTTTTTTCGACCATTCTTGACGATGTGACACGATCCTCGGCTCGTTTGTGGACTGTTTCTGATGTTGATAGATAAACTATAGCATTAGTATCTGTAGCAAAAACCGACTGAATATTAAAGAGTGTCGGGTTGTTTAGCTATGTGAAAATGGGGTTGAACTACACGATGACCAATACTTGATGGTCACGCACGACTTGTCAACTCCAATGCACTATATTATGAAAAGAATGGCGATCGTACAATACGAGTATTTCATAATATCATATTTATTGCTTGAATTTTTTAATCAAATTAACGCCATTCTATTGCGACAAACAAGTAGAAATTATCTGTTCCAAAAATACAAAAAAAAAAACAGAAGTCGTTTTCACAAGCTTTTATTAGAGTCTTGTTAGAGTAGGTCAAATCTTCCAACTGTTTTTTTTTAACGGTTATCTATAACTGATTGAACTTGAATTATGCTTACAAGTTTGGTTTGGATGAAAATAAACCGTAGTAAGCCAAAAAGCTAAATTGATATAGAAAAATAATGACCTATCCTTTTGGCTTCGCCGTAGTCGGGTAAAATATCCTACCTATCAACACCATCAGTCCCATCCCACTGACATTTTCCGTCTACCCTCTTTTAGTGTAAAACTATATCAAAAACCATAATATTGCGTCTATAACTAACTAGTCTAGGTAAATCAGGTATACGTGGTAATTTAGACATTACTTACACATAGTATCAGACATGTATTTTTTCTTAAACTACAACTAGTATTTTGACTAAGTTTAAGTGAGCTATGTATCTTGAAGAATGAGAGCTTTCAGTGGGCTTATGCTGAGTTTTACTGATGCTCGATTGCGATATCGACCTCATACGTCAATTAATATACAAAAAGAAGGTTTCTCCTTACTGTCACCAGGCGGCGATTATAAAAAAAAAAAAAACTAAATTCAATAAAAAATTACGTTTACGTTAACGCAATCCAGCGTAAGACAAAACTCGCACTTAAGAATAGAATATAGTTTAGGTAGTAATACCATCATTATTTGAGCATATCAATCTGCCTAGTCTTATTCCAATTATGTTGGAGTCAGCTACCAATCTAACCGGATACTGCCTATCTGATCTTCACAACCCAGTAACTATACTCCAGCCATTTTGAAGATACAATGTTTACTAACAAAGTAAAACAGCATTTCTACTTAACAAAAAAAAAAAAAAAACAAATTCGATATAAAATGTTGTATCTGTTGTACATCGATTTAACTGAGTTAATAAAGATGAAATATAGTTTTAGAACATAAAATATCCAAAGTTAAGGACTTGAGTTTTCATTTCTGCTGTCAGCTGATTGACGTGTCAGTACTTTGTTAGTAAATATTGTACTTGCCTTCATCTTGCCCAAAGTATATGTATCATTATTTGAGCATGATCAAGAAAGAGTAACAAAATAATAAACCTAAAGTTTATTATTTTCTTATTAATAAAACTAAGCTAAACTATTGCTGAATATCATAGGCTAATTTTTATCCCGAAAAATACACGATCCAGCGGTTTAAGCCACGGGAGCGACTCGCGTGATTACATAAAAGACAATCTCGTAGCCTTAAAAAAAAATCACTTGAAAGCTCTCATCTTCCAAAAGTACACAAATATCAAGACTTCACACTCAAAGTATTTCAATTTCCATCATAAGTGTTCTCTCAATGAAATCCTTTGAATACAAAAGCCAAATAGTCAGCATCATTTATAAAAAAAATCTAACCATATTTTAAAGGTGTACCTCTGCCCAACCCTTTGGGGCTGACAGGCGTGATAATATGTATATTTCAATGGAGAAATAGAATTTATAATCTGATAGTTGGTGTTTCAAATAATCATTTATGGTTAGAGTTTTTTAAATAAATATGGCTGATAGTATCCTTCCTCCCATCGTCCTAACTATACAAGAATAATAAGTTATATTAAAACATGCAAGTGCTTGATATGTGCGATAATTTGCTAAAATGTGAATTATATTGCTGACTGTATAACTTCGTCAACTTAACTGTGCACCTCGCTGGAATGCGACCTCACTCCCTCCTCCCCGCGCGGCGCCCCGCGTTCTCCTTGTGCGCTCAGTTGCGAGAATCGAACGGCAGACTGACGTCACAGCGCCAGGTGCACAGTTAAATTGGACGGGTGTACCTTATGACTACAAACAAACTGAGAATTTACGCCCAAAGACGTTAACAGTCTTATTTATGTAATAAACAATCCCTTGTTTGACCAGGGAACTTTAAATTTATACTGGTTGTAACGGAAATGGGTAGACATATTTTAAAAACCACTTTCTTCAAGGAAATCATAGACAATTCTACAAAGTAAAATTGGACCTTCCATACAAAGATACCATCAGCCGAACAATATTAGTATTGAAGGCACAATTTATTTTTTGAGAATTCACTTTTGCTTCCTTGAAAAAAATTGTTTTTTGGACAGGAGCAGTTTTTAAAAATGACTTTCCATTTCCGTTACACCCTGTAGAAAAAAAAGCTACTAAAAATTTATAGTAATGTGAAAATATCCAAAATAACTGAATAAACAATGGTTAATGATGTCGTCTTCTTAATACAAAAAAAGCCATAAAACGACATTTTTAAAATTAAATGTCTAATACGTAAACAAGCTATCTAGTACTCATCTTCCAATCTTTCATACGAATAACACTACTGTGCATTGTCAATTTATCTGCCTTCGGAAAAATATCTTTATACAACCCTGCATAAAGTCCAATCACCGCTGCAGCTTTCATATTTTGCTGACCTTTACATAGTAGTAATTAAAAAATTCACTTAATTTACAAGTTCGTAAAGTTGAAATTCGTTTAGGTTGAGTTAACGTGTATGAGGGTATTTTGAAAAGATTTTAAGATTGGAAGACGTATAATACGCAGACTAGGGACGGCATAGAAAGAACTTAGATCAATCTAGCTAGGTCTAAAATTTAAATAGTTTTTTTCAAACGTTTTAGGGGAGGTAGGGACTAAATGGACATGTATTCAAATTATAATTTTATGCATTGCAGGGTGACTTATACAATTTTTTTTTTATTATATATTTGTGGTTATCTTTCAGGAAATAAAAGTAGGCTTTGGCTAGGAACTATCCACCACAGGGACCATCTTGAGCTTCTTGGCGTTACGTTGACATCGACGTTCAATTTTGGTCCATCTTTTGAGCCTTTTCCCAACTATGTTGGGGTCGGCTTCCAGTCTAGCCGGATTCAGCTGAGTACCAGTATTTTAAATGGAGCGACTGCCTATCTGACCTCCACAACCCAGTAACTGGGTAACACGGTACCCCGTGGCAAGACTGGCGTCAGATCTCAAGCTTCTGACTACTCGTAACGACTGTCAAAGATCTTCAAATGACAGCCGGGACCAACGGATAAGCGTGCTTTTTGAGGCACGGAGGCAACTCAGTATGTTGAAATGGTCACCCATCCAAGGACCGACCTCGTCAAGCGTTGCTTATCCTTGAAGATCGACCCGTGCGGCTGTTATTATTTAGCCACGAGCTCCACAAAGAAGGCAAAAGCAGAACAGTTGTCCAACTTGTATTAAGAAGTAAGTACCTAGAATTAAGCGCAAGTTCGATCATGCATGGACTACTGCTGTCATCTCTGGGACGGAACTGCCAAATACCAGCTTGATGCACTTGAGTCGACCGAAAAACGGACCAAGGGGCTCATCGGCAATGAGGTACTGGTCGAATCTAGGCTCCAGAGCCTTGAACATCAACAGCGCCGAGTTGCCAGCGGTTTTTGTTCAGTACATTTCGGGGAGTTCGCGTTGGAATTGCATGAACTAATTCCGCCTAGCCCGTTCCATCATCAGACTAAAAGACGTACGGCGATGCGTCATCAGTACATGGTGGACATCCCAACCATACGCACCACACGTTTTGGGAATACTTTTATTATGCGTACAGCAATGAAGTGGAATTCCCTGTTGGAGTCTGTATTTCCCGATAGCTACAGCCTGGGATTCTTTAAGTCAAGAGTGAATAGGTTTCTTCTAGGCAAGCGTGCTTCACCGTCGACCACATCATCGTTTACCATCAGGTGAGATAGTGGTCAAGCGCAAGCCTATCAATAATAAAAACTATGGAGGTATGCAGAACAGAATGGAAAGTCCCACAACTAGACACCCAGTATTCGTTGCACAGTTTGATTCGTGCCTTTCCGCATGTAATGTCATTGCCATACATTTTGTTTGACGTTAGCGTCTGCTGTTAATGCTACAGAAAAGTCCTGCGTTCACGACATCCAACCGATACACGCTGCAAACTGTGACAGGATACTTTTCCTCCACCCACTCATTATTTAACTCCAAGCGAGCACCTTCTCGTAGGATCTAACGAGCTGTGGTCTACTTGGAAGTCTCTGAACCGATTATAACCCAAGTAGGAAGGTGTACTCCAACCTCGCAAAAGAGGGCTAACTCGACGGAATAGCAGCGGGGTAAGTGGAGCCGAGTCGCAAAGCAAGTTCTACCTCCTGTCTTCCTCCTCTGTACCCCAAAATATGCAGATAAAGTGATGTATGCGCTGCCACCAACGATGTCGTGGCAGTGGCAACATTTTGGGCCAAAAATATTTGAGAAAACCTATACTTATTCTTTATATGCCGTCTAGTCCAAATGCATAAAACTGAAAGCTTTAAATTATAAACATCGACGCAAAGCCATTAAAATACAAAAAAAAAACTAAATAATAAAAATACAAAATTTTTACTAACAATCAACTACATTTTATTATCTTTATTCGTTTAGCACTCGATTTTTAAATTCGTTCTCGCTGCTCCTATGAATTGACCTCATCATTTGATTCTAAGGTCAAATATTGCTTGCTATGTTAGTGCTTCGACCAACCATTCCTACACTCACAAGAACATACACTCCGATATGACATAAGCATCATACAAATAGAAAGCGATCATCGCCCGAATAAGCGACAGTTGCTTTTGGCGTCGTCCTAACTGGCTAACATTCCTATGAGCAGAGCAAACGATGCGTTTAATCTCGTTGTGCGACGAAATCACATCGTTTGCTTGTACGATCGGAGCCAATTAGGACGACGCCTTCATTTGTACGGCAAAACCAGATACTTACCACCCTGTCGGCGAGATGACGCATTACGCGTTGCAATAAAAATAATGCAACCGCGCAACACAATGATCGCATATTCGCGCGATGATCGCTTTCTATTAGAGCGACGCCTTACGCGTACTATGATATAATAGCCTCGAATTATTTAGGGGATATTTCTAAATTTTTAATTTTAGTTCTACATTTTTTTTTGTACTGCAGAATTTGTCTGCTTTATTTTCATAGTATTCTTCTAATATTTTAGGAAAACTATTTTCAAAGTTACATTCAAATACTCTTTTTCTGTGACAATCTTCCCCGAGGTTTAACTAACCCGCACTAAATCGCCGGATCTCTCCCCGTTTCTCAACATCTCTTCGAGTTCGTTTAGCATAGCACCGAATTACTACATACAATCTCACCTATTGTTTCTAACAGTAACTAAATAGGTATGGACTAGTCAGGCGAGGTGTGGCGAGAGTCTGTCTTTCATACAAAAGGCATAAGATGCTTTAATATTAAAAGTAAGGTTAAGGATTAGTAAGCCTAGAACGATTTTTAATCAAAATTCGCAAAAATTATATCATATTTATAAATTTAAATACGATTTTAAATTTTGTTAGATTTTGTAAAAGTTTTTCAAGTATCGGAGCGTTTGAAATTTAACAGCTTCTAAAAAGTACACCACTTCAGCAAATACAATGTGGATGTTCTGAAATGATGTGCACTAGGTTGCAACACTAAGGCACCTGTCAAAACGCTTAGTGACATTAGATATTTGTTAAATTGACGTCAACGCCATGTTGCGTTTTTCAAAGGAAAGCACCTCATGCTACAGTGGCGCCAACTGGTGGCCTTATTGAAAATTCTTTGAAAGAATGCAAAAGCTAGTCTAATTTTTGTATGTAAAACAGAAGTTGTTCGCCAGCACCTCGGTGTGAGATCAAGACAATGCTAAGTGCCCGATACGAATCTAGTAATATTGGCACAAAGTTACGATAATCTCATATATTTTATATAGGGCACTAATCGTACTAGTAATTACTTTTAGGTAGATAGTTTAAGAGGTAGGACCTCTCATGTCTTTCTTATAATTTCTTTAGGATTTTGCAAGACTTTCTTTTTACATTAATGCATATTTCTATCATTCTACCTAAACTTTCATAATTTAGAATACATTTTTAAACGTTTTGGATAAATTTACAAATTTTAAATATAAATTATTGCACATAGAACTAGAAGTCAATTAATTAGGCCCGGGTAACTTATTCATATTTGAATAAATAATTAGACATCAAAATACAGCGATTAAACTGTTTAAAAATATGATATACAAATAAAAAACTCAACATCGAAAAAGCAAATACTTAATACAATTTAGTAATAACATAGAAAATGTCCCAAACTCTTGAGACATTATAATATATTTTTATAAAGTTCTAAACTCAACTTCAACTAGAATCGTTAGATCCATTCGAAGTATACAGAAGTCTTCATTTCTTCCCTCGACTTCTTACATGCGCTGTAGACACCAAATTCTCATTTCACTTTTAAAAATTGAAATAAGGCTCCACAAAAATTCTAAGTCGAACCCAGGAAGACAGGGTGTAAAGTCACTCAAGATTTGCTAGACATGAGAGGGGCGGGGACAGTTCAGCGGGGCGGAGACGCCGCGGCCAGGCGCTGTCGAAGCCTCGCAAATTTCCCGTGGACCAGCCTCAGTTGCGTGCGGAGCCTCGACGAGAGCTCACGCTGCAACGCTTGCACCTCCACCAGCTCGCGACGAAGCTGCTGGTAGTCCGAACGAACCTGTGTTCCAAAGCTTAAGGTTATGGGGTGATGATGATGCGTAGGTCAGCTCCGGCTAACGTCAGCGAAGGGCGTCAAGGAAGAAATCTGTTGTTTTTCACCTTTTGCAGTCTTGGTAGCAAAATTGAGTATATTTCCCCATTGGAACTTGCATTCGTTAAAGTTTCGGCAGTAAATTCAGTATTAATTTTGTTAGTCGGAGTTGACACACTATTTAAGAAAATTGACACAGCCAAAAACTACAAATCTAAATATTGGCTTATGATTGAAAAAAAAAACTGGTCTAACATTCCACAAAATTTCAAATTTGGAGCTCAATATTTTTGCCTGTGTCAATAATACGCACAATATGGATCGAAAACAACTAATGATATGAATATGGTGTCCCATATCTTGAAGTATCCTGATGAAGTCGTGAACAAGAAGTAACGAATAGAGAGAGAGAGAAAATAAACATAAGATAGAGAGAACGAAAGCTGGACAGTAGACAAAACATATACATGAATATCATCTATTTTGACACACGAGACGGTTCGCAACTGCAAAGGCGATTCCTTTTTCAAATAATTAAGAAAAAATTGGGCGTCCAGTACAAGTCATAGAAATGAAACTTTTAGGAGAGATTTCGTGTGAGAGCAGGAAAGAGCTTTATCTATCTTCTCTCTCATGTAACGAAATGTGCCTAAAGCGGGAAACAAATTATCGGACGCGGTGTACGGACGCGACTGACAGCCGGGACTTATAGTGTACCTGGGTAATCAATGTACATTACATTGTGCTAACTATAGGACGTAAGTCGCGGACGTCACCTTCGGCGTTCGGACTTCCGATAGAGATCTGGCTCGCTGGATGTTTGTGTCAGCCGAAAAAGTCCGCGGACGGTGTGCACGGGGTGCGGGACGCGTCCTGGCGTCAGAACAACTCAGATTACGCGATATCTTGCACGTGCGTGCGAGGTTATTAATAAAAATGGAAGAAAAACTTATCGAGTGTGTTCGCAACAGAGAATTGCGTCCTCACTTACACTACTCGACATGTTTCTACGTAAACATAATCTTCGTTGAATAAGCTATATTGTCTATGGAATATAAGGGCTCGGACGCGTTCGCAAGCCGCGTTCCAAACGACTGTGCTCACATATCAGTCGCGGCTGTAAGTCGCGTCCGTCAGCCGCGTCCGATTATTTGTTCCCAGCTTGAGCGTGACGCGTCCTGAAGCTCTAGGGCCTAAAGCTTCAGGACGCGTCACGCTCAAGCTTGAACGAAAATTACACTTAGCCTAGAGTCTAGGCTAAGTGTAATTTTATCAGCGAAGGCGATGTTCGAAATGCCAAAATGCCAGTGATTGATGACGTGACATTGCTAAAGCGTGACATTCCCATAAATTTTTGGCATTTTTTCAATTACTACCGATTGTCCAAAGCTTCTTGAAATGTCTCTCTCAATGCTTGTCCAATTAACGAATCACCACCTAGGAAGTAACATTTCATAATTTTATTTGCCTATTTCCAAAAAAAAACTAATCCTTTGCTAGTGCAGTAACGAACCACCTCATCTAATCAGACGCAAATCGAAGTCGCGACATGTAAGTCCGCAACGCATATTAAAGCCGTAAAGCGGCCCCGACTCCAGAGGCTTTGGGCCAGGCTTCGACTTCGTACCACAGCCAAGCCCAGCTGACAGCTATATATTGATAAGCATGATCTTGTGACTTGTCGGTTTTCATAGAGAATAATAGTTGTTTTTTATTGCACTGGGTGAGTTGGGAAGAAATGGACATAAGAATTAAAAATTATATATTCAAATTTAAATATATGAATATAAATAAATAAAACTTAGAAAAGAAAACGTAAATTTTAATTGATTGTTGTCAGGCACATTTCTTGGTTTGTTATTCTATAATGCCTCTATGTTTGTTTCTAAAATATAGGCGTGATTAGATAATCATGAGTCAGAGGCCATACAATTTGACTCCAGTCTTGGCAAGAGGTACCTACCGTGTTACCCAGTTACAGGGTTGTGGAGGTCAGATAGGCAGTTGCTCCATGTAAAATACTGGTACGCAGCTAAAATCAGATAGACTGGAAGCAGACCCCAATATAGTTGGGAAAAGGGCAAAAGCATTTTGATGGTTCGGGCACTCATTAGAACTCCTCTTCCTCATAACTATACTCCATTTAAAATAACATCAGAAATTTCTACAAACCTTTTTTTACGGTCCGTTCAACCGATTTTGAGTTCTATCCCGTAAATATTAAGGATGACATAAAAAACATAAAAATGTTACCAAAACTAACTGTTTACAACAGCTGCCATTTGTCGTTATCACCAACGCAATAGAAGTCATAATAGGTTGAACGGGCTGTAAAATGGGATTATTTAAATTTTAAATGTTATTTCAACAATAATTTAAAATCTTGATATTGTTTTATAATTCAAAAAATGTTTTAAATATTAACTTACCCAGTGCAACATTATTGTAACAGTAGTACAAATTTAAAAATAATATTGACATAATAGAACCCGCAGTGGGACAGTCACTGGTACATATTATTTTTTTTTTTTCATAGAAAAACAACAAGCCATAAGCAACATGACTGTATAATCAGTAATCTGACCTGTCACGACACTAACGCATTGGCTGAAAAATAAATATTATATTTATACATACATATATCGGCTACATAATGTATTGACCGGCATTTATTTAGTGGGCGTATGCATACTTATGTAGATAATACAAAACAATGTTAATTATAACAATATAGGAAAAGGACAGTCCAATACTATCGCTTATTAAACAAATAATTTACTTAGGTCGAATCTCTTTCTACAATCGTTAACGCCTACCATTTGAATGGTCTGACGACGTGACTTAACGTTCAGATGTGTCATTTCCATACATTGATTCGTTTTCTACTAGCGTTATCGATTGTAGATTGTCAACTTGGCTACAGGTATGAAGTATTAAGGCCATCATGATTCCGCCGTTTCTTTCTCACGGTGAATCCATGATAGTTTAGACAAGTCAGAGTGAGGCCTCTGATTTGATAAAAGCTTTTAGTTTGTGCCTATCAGGAACTTAGAACAGTGTACGTCAACTTGGGCAAGTCTTATATTTCGATTCAAACTTCAAGGCGGTTCGGAACACGAAGCGAGTCAATGCGTAGCAGCAAGTAGTGCACTACACAGCTGGCATTAATTTTGAATCGAACCATACCTCCAAGTTTAAGATGGCTTTGTTGCAGTATACTGCATTTGCATAGTTCCAAATTATAAGAGAAGGATTAGTTCTGGGTCTATATAGAAAGAAAATATATTCGAGCTGCAGTACTGTCTTTTTCCTGCCCTGCTTGATATCAATAATATACTATTAATAGCCCATTGTGTTAATAAATATTAATTAAAGCATCCTCAACCCAAAACAAGCGTGAGTACTGAATTAGTCAGGCTGTTAGCGGAGACATAGAGGAGTGACTAACCCATTGTTAGCAACACGACGTCATAGGAATTTATATTGTCTCATAATGGACAAGTGCAAGACAGAAGAATTCCAATTTTGAAAACAAGATCAGTTCAGAAACCAAATGATACAAAAGGTATATATAGATGTTTGGAACTGCGATCAATTAGTGTTCTATTGTGTTGTTATAAAATTGCCTCTTCTACATACTTTTTTTTTTGACATAATACAAGTATGTACATAATTATTTTTTGTACTAACACTAATGGATAGACAATTTAATAACGAACATTTTTGTCGTATTTTTTATTTTCAAAAGACTAAAATTCGATTTTATAGAGATTTTATTCCAAAATCTGGGCGTATTCACTACTGTAATTCATGCGCCACCAGTGCCGCTAGGCCAATAGGAATGCTCATATCTCATGCTGATTTTTTGGTCAGGGTACCGCCTTAAGTAGATACTTGCAGAGTATAACCCAGTAGCAAAACAGCATTATCAGACTATAATATTCTTCTCTGTAAGAAAGACTTTTTTTATAAGTTTTTAGTGTTGACCTTCTGACAACCCATGTTTTTATCATGACATAATATTCACACTTAAAAATGAGCCTTATGTGTTATGATGTTCCTACTCTGTACATGCTTAATTATTTATTAAAACTCTGTTCTTGGCAGTACATTTCACTTTACATGTTATAAAACTTAGCAGTAATATGTTAATTTTATTTGCAAAAGCGAGCAAATTAACTCTTGTGCCTCTGTTCTTCTATTATACTATTACTGTGAATATGGAAACTTTATTAAAAGTACAAGGTAATTTATAAATGCACTGATTACAAAGGGTTTTAAGAAAGCGAACCGAAAAACGCGAGAATTGTGTTATTTAGAATAATTATAACAATTTATATATAAAATGTTAATCTTCTGGATGAAAAAAGTCACAGTCACTTGTTAACTTTAATTAAAATACATACTTAGAAAAAGTTTTTTTTTTGTTTTTGAAATATTTTTGAACATGGTATACATGTATATTTCCCCATTCTACCCAAAAGTAAAAAAAGCAAAAGTTTATGTACACATATTATATAATTTTTTTTAAATGTTTCCAATCATGGTATACATTTCCCCATTCCACCCTATAAATATTAAATCAAACTAAATTTTTTAAGCCAGGATAATCACTGTCAATCACAAAAGTATGGTAAGGTTCCATGCTCACCTCGGAGACAGACTTCAGTAGATGCATGATGCACATATCCTGCGTGTTGATCGGCGCCACCAGCTCCTTTTCTACGTTGTCCATCTTCCACTCCATGAGGTCCAACTGCTCGTCGGTGCGCTTCACCTGACACACACACACATAGGTTTTGGAAATTATGGGGAAAAATTAAGTTGAACTCCATTTGATCGCCACATTCATAAATAGATGACGAAACAAATTGTGTTCAAAATGCCACTGTCTTTTTTTATTTTATTGTTGTTTATGGTTACTATGTTTGTTTTTTTTTTGAGGGAGAAATCGTCCAAAGACTTCTACCGCTCTGGCTGGAGCGGGAAGGTGTGTCAGACTTTTACTGACTAAAACCCACCCCACCACTGTTCCTTCAGTTGCTTGTGCCAGGGCCGTTACGACTCTTGATTCCTACCTAAAGGATTGGTTATGAGAAATAAAAATGAAAGAGACCTTTGCTCTACAGTGAGACTCTGGAGCCACTTGAGTCATACTTTTATTGCTATGCCTGTTCATAGCAAAAAAAAAATGACTCAGGTGACAGCAGAGTAAAACCTTTTTCATTTTAATAAGGAATCAATGCTCTAGATTTTAGAAGGTTAAATTCAAATATAATGTAATCAGCTGTCCAAAGACAGAAAACTTGTCAAGGCACACCGCCTACCATTTGCCAAATATGGTATCCTAAAATTATTTAAATAGAAATGTAGAGCATACACCAATTATAACTAAAGCTCATAAATTGCATAACTATTTAAAATATACTAGTTTTTTATCACTGCTTTGCTCCTCTTTCTGCCTTCTATGTGTCAGCTACACTTACAACTTACTATCACTGAAATATTTTTTGTAATCAGATTAGTACTTATAGAGATTACCTCCTAGTAACACACATTTTGACCTTTTTGTTAGTCTATAATATATATTATTATCATCATCATCATCTTCCTGCCCTTGTCCCATGTTACTTGGGGTCGGCGCAACACGTTTTATTCTTCCATACCGTTCTGTCCCCCATCACTGACGCTCTTTTCTTTCATATCACTCCTCACACAGTCCAATCATCTTTTCTTTGGCCGTCCCCTCCATCTCCATCCATCCACATTATATCCATAACTATTTTAGTAACATACGTTTCATCCCTCCTCATCACATGACCATACCAGGAAAAAATATATATTAATATTCTTCTCTATATTGATATTTTTATAGACTTTCAAATAAACCTAATTTCCAAAATTATTGTATAAGTGTGGAATTGAGGATCAACAAATGTATAACATTCATAAAAAAAGAACAGCTGCTGTGTGGGAGCCATGTCATATGTGTGATGATGGCCATCACATATTATCAGAACAGATGACCTTAAAGTAGACCCCAGTGTGATCTAAGAAATATAATTTTCTGAATGAACTCATAAGGCAGAAACCTCTATAAGCACTGTAAGATAATATTCCGCTTAACATACTTACACTTAAGGCTTCTTCATACAAAATTACGTAAATATTTGATTAATTCGAACTAGGATGTGTAAACAAAATGTTTACATCCGCACCTACTTACCTGCTGGTATTGACGGAAAAAATGGTAATATTATGAGTCATGAGGACAGGTTATAATGGTATTTAGGTAAAGGAAATCTACTTCATTCAGCCCTCTAGCTGTATATTCCTGCAGTTCATTATTTATAGGGAATATGCGGCTCTGTGACCTACATTCCTATCCGCGAGTAACTGTACTTTATTACCTAAATAATGTCTATTTATATATTTGTTGACTCACCGTTTCTTCGAGCTCTTCTACAGATATTTGTTTATCAGTCATGTTTGAGACACACCTATTACTTTTTTAGTCAAAATCTAAAAGAAAACAACAGACTTGAGCAAACCGACCATTTTTCTTCCGTGAAAATGACAGAATTGACATTTCACATTTATTGAAAATGTCAAGAGAGAGCGAAGCAAAGAGTAAAATAATAATATGGAGCGAAGAATACAACAAAACGCTGCTAAAATATATCTTAGTAAACGTCAGTATAATTACAATGGAATAACAAAACGTAGCTTGTGGCGGGAAACTTGAAGCAATCTGAGTTTTTGGCGGGCTCTTGTCGAGTGAAGTTCAATGGCTGTTAATATTATTTGCAAATTGATTCCTAGTGGATATTGTGGTACATTATTGGTGTAGTTTTGTGTCTCAACTGTCTACGCAACTGGACAATTTGTGAAATCATTGACAGAAGCGATCTCGGAATAGTGGAGCGGGGTTTTTTTTTTGTAGTATTGACTGCCTCCGCAAAGCTTACTGGGAAGACTGACTCGATACAATTTGCTGCTAAATACTCCAAAAAACATTAGAATCTGTTACATCCGCATTCTAATGCAAAATAAAGAATAAAAGCGAAATAATAAAATGGCTAAAAGGTCCTAGCAACCAGGCCATAAAATTAAATATAAAAAAAAAAATTGAGGCAATCTGCTTGCTTCTGGCCAGTTCTGGCTGACCAAAACGATTTTTCCTCCGACTGCACAGCATGGTGTTCTTCTTGTTTACGTCTTTTAGTTCTGGCGGTCGTGTTTAGTAACTTTTGTTTACTTTAGTAAATAAACTTATCATATTTGGTAAATTACGTATGTTCAAGCTCTTCAAAACCTGTTGCCATTTTTAGAAGTAGTTTTAGATTGAAATCTGACTTTTGAAATAATATCAATTACTTCCTTATTTCTGAATAGGTACATATCATTAACATGTTTAATTTATCAACTAAATTCAAATAGTCCAATAGATTCTTGTTTAAATCAAATATTCATATAAAATTGGTATTGGCCCCTTGAGTGCCTTTTGGGAACATTGGTTCCCAAGACAATTGTTTTTTTCTATTGTGTCTGCTAATTAGCTTCTAAGGGATTATTTGGGTTAAAATCAAACTTACTTACCACAAAATTGTGTTGATACCTATTAAAGGATATTTCGAATTTACTCGATGCTTGCAATACGTTATAGCGGATTGATTCGATTGTTTGGCAAATATTTATAATAATCGATATATTTATTTAAAGAAACATCGAACATTAATTTTTACCGTATCCAAAGAGTCACCACGCTGTATCTCATGAACCGTGATAGCTAAACAGTTTAAATTTTCACAGATTATGTATTTCTGTTGCCGCTATAACAGGAATAAAATAAATATTTAAGTGGGGTTCCCATACAACAAACGTGATTTGACGTTTTTTTGCAATAATGGTACGGAACCCTTCGTGCGCGATTCCGACTCGCACTTGGCCGCTTTATTTTTTTGTCGAATCTAATAAAACTAACTATTGACTAATAATTACAATAAAAAAAAACTTAATTCAAAAAATTCAAAAAACCCGACTGCTTCAATAGCGATTTTTCCTTGTTTACGACTTTTTAGTTCGCTTTTGAAGCAGTCGGGTTTTTTGATTTTTTGAATTAAGTTTTTTTATTTATAACTTTTAAGTTAGTTTTTTTTTCGAATTAGATATATTTAAACATATAAGTGTTATATATTTTTGAAATCACCTCTTAATACCCTTTATTTTGATACCCCACACGTTGGGTTAGGAAGAAAAAAAAATCGGCCCCCACAATATGGCACCCAAAAGCCGCCATTTTTCTATTGTCCAATTTTAATGTAGCCTATGACACTCGCAGGGTTAAGACGCATCGATTGACGTATGAATCATCAAAATCGGCCAACGCGTTTGGTCCCTGGAACGCCATAAAGGAACAAACATACATACATACTTACATACATACATACACTGACTATACATAGACTGTTAAACACATTACCCTCCTTCAGCAGTCGGGTAAAAACAAAAGTAAATTTTAACACTACTTGATGATTTCATTATTTAAAAAAATGTCATTAGCGGAAAGGTAGTGACATATATTCATATTCTTTATTGTACGCAAAACAAACTTAAACAAATATAGAAGAACAACTTATGTACAAAGGCATCTGTGTGTGTGCAGCAAAATTTTCTCTCGATATACAGAAAATCACTATTATTACACTACTAGTATAGCTTGTCGATGTCTCAAACTATTCTCAATCTCATTTTTTCTTCATTATTTAATAAGACTTTTTACAATAGTTTTCAATCATCTTTGTAGCCCTTTGCTAAGAATAGTTACAGCACTGATAACAACATTTGTGCCACATGTCAAATTTAGTCTTGTTATACTTTGTATAGATTCTTTTATTTTTCGATTGTTTTGTAAATGTGTGAACATTGTAGGCCTTCTAGATTTCTAGATGCTTGTTAACATTTTATCTCGTTTTACTTTTTGTTATTTTTTAAAATCTTTTGTTTATTTATTAATTTTTGTTTAGTTTCTTACGACCAAAGATTACTATTATATACTGCTTACGACTTATTGTCGGGTCTGCGTTGTCCCCCCATTAGCTAGCTACATATCAGAAATCTGTGCCCCCCATCTAAGTACTGCTGGTATCATGGAAATATTGTAAAAACAAATAATTTTTTAAAAGAGTAACCATGGAGTTTCTTGCCGGTTCTTCTCCAAAGAAACGACTAACCCGAACCGTGCACCTTGTCGTCGTTTTATAAGTGCCCATGTGCCCTATGTGAAATAAAAAATATTGATTTTGATTTAATGTTACTCTAGTCTCTGATTCCACATTCACACATACGAAATCAAGGACAGCAAAGTTTCTGCATTTGACTGGAAAAAGGTAATATTAAACTTTTGTGACAAGTATTCCATATTGAAAAAATATCGATGTTTTCAAGCGATATATCGATAAACATCGATATTGAGATCCGATGTTTTACATGGAATTGAAATATCGATTTATTTTTTTAGTGGACACCCCTTGGGTCGGGTGGTATAACTGTGGAACCCTTCTATGTTCCATGTGCGTACCGTTACTTCACAAAACCACCCTGCCGTCCTAGAAGATTATATTATATATAGATATAGCGTCGCATCGTCGCAGTTATGTGCCCTAAAAAGACAGGCGATAGCTGACGACCGACAATTTTGCAGACTTTGCAGAACATATAGCAAAAATTACAAAAATCTTTTGTTTAATTTTAAGTTGTATGTCTACGTTATATTGAGACGGTGTATATCAGGTCTTCAGTCTTCAACCTACTCGACCATAGAAGGAAGAGTGTGGTGACGATCTTAATGTACGTACATAGTAAAAGTTCTTATTTGTACCATTTTAACTCAACTGTGGCGAAGCTCAAAAGGAGAATTATTTGTTGGAGAGAATCCTAAAGGATAAGTTGTAAAAATAAAACCAAAACGTAAATTATATACACATTTATTTTTGTCTTTAATTTTTACACATTTAGAAATGTCGAGATTTAGTGACACTATGGAACCACTGTGGCCATAAGACATCCCGATATAACCCTTTATACAAACCTATGGTTGCATCTTAGCAACTACATATTAAATTCTCGTGTCGTTTATTAATATCCTCTTAAACATACTACACTAGGAAAATATTAAAATCGAAAACTTTTCAGTCCACCGTCAGTATACTTGTCAATCTTGCAGTTGAACAGAAGAATTTTCAATTTGACTACTCTCCTAGTAATTCTAAGGTATTTTAAACACTTAGAAAATTTAGTTTTGACACTTCTAATTGTAACATTTTTAATAATAAGCCGTAAAAATGAATTGAGAGTAAATTAACAGCTATAGGTACAAAATATCTTTGAGTAATTTGATTTTATGCAACATTTTTTTTAATACTTAAATTCAGTTCGAGACAATATAGAGGCTGCATGACGTCATAAAGCGTATAGTCAACCATGTGTATATGAAAAGCGAACGGAACTTTAAAATTTGCATTTGGGAATGTAACTAGAGTGATCGTTGCAACTTCTATATTCAGTCGAATAGATTTAGTTAGGCAGCGTTTACACGTGCAAGCAACTCGCATGCAAGTTCAATTTCATTGCGGGGCGATCGAGCGATTGATGACATTGTACCGGCACGACTTTAGAGCGCTCGGCGAAAGTGGTGGGGTGATTTGCGCATGTGTACATTCACGCATAAAATTACTATACTTCATAAAAGATAGATTGATCTCTGCGACAGCTGTCAGTGTCAATAGCGCTTGACAGGCTAACAATAACGTTTACGTCAGTTTGACATATGTCGCGGAGATCAAGCTATCTTATAAGAAGTATAATTATTTGTTTGTTGGTACTTTAAATAATAATCAGCTAATTTTAACACAGTGTGCTTTAACATTAGCTTATCATCATATTAATAAATACTCAATCTTTAATAACGGATATAAATATGTCACTAAATTAAATTTAGAAACAAAGAAAAACACAGTTTTATGTATTTTTTTCGCGCTTGCCTCGTTAATACTTTTTATTTTCGGCATATTTCGTCGGCAACGGAACCAACAAAATTATTAAAAACTATTCAGCAGTACTTCTTATTCAACACAATAATGCGCTGGTGTACCTAGGACACACGAGACAGGGAAGGCGACAGTGGTTGAGCAATAAGTGTATGACGCCGGCCGCTTCCCCCTTGCACCTCACTCCGCCAAACAGACCCAACAAATCGACTTCCGCCCCGATAAATTGTATACGAGCTAGTTGCAGGTGAAAAAGTTGCCATAGATTACAGACTAGTAATTCGATTATAATTTAAAATCACCTTAAGAAACACTGTCTGTCTACAATCAAAAACACATATTTTTTTCGCGCAACTTTCTGTCGCTTAGTATTTTTTTTAGAGACTGGTGGGAACATAGAATACAATATTGCACGTGCATTCGATACAAATATAGTATGCTAACACCCGATAAACATACAATAATTAGTATTTATAATAAAACTATGTTACATTTACATCCTCGGGTTGTCTGAGGCAGTCGTTAAAAGAAAAAAGGAAACTTATAACATTGAACAATTAAATAATAATTTAAAGAAAACACTAAGATATTTGTACAAAAAAAAAAAAAAAACTAATATTTCATTAAATTCGTATACAAGAGTGTACCACGGTATTGACTTAATCAATCAGGCCCACTTGCACGAAAAACAAAGCAGATTTAGTTGTATAATTTGACCTCGTGTTAGCAACTAACTCAGTTGAGTTTCTCGTGCAACTCGGCCTTAATCATGTTTAATTGAAGATTTAAAAAATATATGAAGCGCTCAAACGGCTTGAGGTTCACGGTCGTAAAATAAGAATAAGTAAAAGTACTTAAAAGTGAATCTTATGCACTCGTGCATTGAAGATCATTCTCACTAGACTTGTGTCGTGACGTCATCACATACGCTGCGTGTGCGCAACTCGTAAAAATAATTAGGTACTAGCCAAAACTTATTGCTCTACGAGGTGAGGTCCTGAAGTTCGCGGAATGATTTCGGTTTGGTTTGACCTGAGAATAATCAAAATCCGTCAAACGGTTTAGGCTGTAGAGCGGTGCCAATGAATTAGACATACATACGCTCGAAGAACATATAGCTCGTGGCTAAATAATAACAGCCGCACTGGTCGATCATCAAGGTTAAGCAACGCTTAACGAGGTCGGTCCTTGGATGGGTGACCGGAAAATCGTAAAGCACGTTAAGTCGTTGGTCCCGGCTGTCATTTGAAGATCTTTGACAGTCGTTACGGGTAGTCAGAAGCCTGAGATCTGACACCAGTCCAGCCAAGGGGTGTCGTGTAACCCAGTTATTGGGTTGTGGAGGTCAGATAGGCAGTCGCTCCATGTAAAACACTGGTACTCAGCTGAATCCGTTTAGACTGGAAGCCGATCCCAACATAGTTGGGAAAAGGCTAGGCAGATTGATTGACATTCGGGCAGTCGGGTAAAAAGAGGATGTATTTATTTAAGAAAACTTTTCCGTGAACTTTTGGACCTCTCCTCGTATGATAAACTACACTAAGTGATACATTTACGCCACCAAATTTAACACTAAACGATTTAAAAATATCATTCTGTCAATCGTTTGAAGATGACGGAGAGAGAAGAATGTTTTAGGCGGGCTTGAGTTGGGGAGGGGGGGGGGGGGGCAAGAATTAAGTTTTAAACGCGGTAGTCGCACCCGGGCTGAACACAAAAACGTTTTTTCATCAGGGACCGTGACAATGCCATCATAATTCCTTAGTTAAAAAGAG
Source organism: Orthosia gothica (assembly GCA_949775005.1). Lineage (NCBI taxonomy): Eukaryota > Metazoa > Arthropoda > Insecta > Lepidoptera > Noctuidae > Orthosia > Orthosia gothica. Next base: position 16,856,364 of record OX459059.1, read on the forward strand.
AAAGTATACCTCCGACTCTCTCACGCTGGTATTATGATGTTTTTATCAAGTACGGCCTCTGCTGTTAAACCTAGGTGTGGCATATCTCGCAAATATTTTATTATAATATTTTTTTAGGCCATCAGGTAGATTTAAAAAAAATATTGGACACGTATTTTTTATTGTCCCAGAAACAAATAAAAAAAAATAACTTCTGCTTCGTCTTAATACTCACAAGTGTCGTCACAAGCCCCCACTCACAATTCGTCACAATTTTATTGATTTGTTAAAGCAAAATATACGTGTCCAATATTTTTTGATAACCTGACGGAAAAGTTTTTTTCTTTTACACAGGAATAATTCCTATTGTGACATGTATTGTCTATTCTAACCAGAGTCACGATCTACGTAGTTGTGACGTCACAACACGCCACCTTACACAATCGCGCCGTCTCGAAACCGACGCGTCCCCTTTCAGTGTTTGCGAACTTCTCTATAATTATCATTGATGGACCGTGTGCGTTATTATCCATTATTATCCTCAGTTCCAACACGAATTGACTAACGATATGTAATACTTGAACATAAAAATTATATTACGGAGTACCTATATTTCATCTGTACATAATCCTTAATGTATCATAATCATTCATAACTGTAGTGTATGTAGATTATCAATAGTTCGCGCTACAAGCCGATAACAGTATTGTAGCGTTGTCCGGGCGCACACGTCACTCGGTTATGAATACCGGTCCGAGTGGTGGGGCGATCAGTCGTTATCGGATTGTCGGCCTGTGCGGTGGTGCGTTGGCGAGTCAACTATTAATATTGATAAATGAGTATATTTTACAATAACATAAATCACGCTGTGTTCCTCGAAGGGTCAGTTCACCTGGCCAGTTTGTTATAGTGGGTGAGCATATTGCCATAAACCGGACAGAAATCCAACTTCGGAATGATGTTGAGAAATTCCAGATGAAAAAACCCAATAACACTGTCCGACCCGGGAATCGAACCCAGAACGTCGTGCTCACCAGTAGTACTTGCGACCACTAGACCAACGATATAAATGATATTCCATTCTTTTAATGGAGTCATAATATACACGAACATTTTTTTGTAGAACACAGCCGAGAAAAAATCTATTATAAACTAGTATAACTATGAGTAATTTTGTGACACTTCTAATTCGAAGATGTAATCAAATCAAGTACTAAAACGACAACACACAACATTCACGACTGTGTTCCCGGAGGGGTTAGGCAGGATCTAATACACCTACCGTTCCATTCATCAGAATCCCACTTTAGGTGGGGTCGGCTTGTCTAATTTTCCGGACAATCTGTCCTAGTTTTTACACCTACAGTTACATATGGGGTTTTATAGACCCCTTTGCAGAGTATGACACATGCTGGAGTGCCCCAAGTGCCCATACCTGCACTTTGGAAGACCTTATGACCACTTACGCCGCATTTGGCGTGGCCTGGGCCCATTTAAAGAGTTCCACTGACTCAAAGAACAAGTTACACATTAAAAAAAATATCATTAGGCCATTCTTACATAGACTAAAAATAAATATTCCTCCATTAGCTAGCACACACAGTCCGATTCGAACATCAGTTGTCAAACACTAAAAGGGTGATCTAATAATCAGTCAGCTCAGCGGCTCAGTCAACGGATGACTATCGACCAGCAGGCCTAAACAAAAAACTTTTCATTAGCGTTTACGTCAAAAATGTATGGCATTACTATGTAACCTGCGACAAGGACACGTCATGTACCGCGAGTTTTTTAACGTACTGGATCTCGTAAACGTTCTCGTTTCAATTTGTATATAAAAAAGAGGTTTCCCCTTACTGTCACCAGACGGCGCTTATTTAGTTTCAATACAAATTGACGTTTACGTTGATACGTTAGGCCTTCTTGCCGCGAATTTCCAGTGTCGGAAAGTATTTTGTTTGGCCCCCTGGGCGGTCGCGCCGGAGAGTAATAAAACAAAGAGAGAGAGGAACTATTGGTGCGTTCATTTGAGCGCGTCTGTCTGCTCGAACTTCTGCTCGCTCACCGACACGGCGTCCGAGGTGAGAGCTTCCTTCAGCGGCTCTACACAGTTCTTTGGAATCAGCGTACCTGGAACATGGAAATGTTATGTTTTACTATGTGTTAAAAATACTGTGAAAAATTGATCATAGGTAAAATGTATAGGGTACGAAACAGGGCTATAGTTGGGGTTACCAGGAGTAAAAAAAATACTACTTTATGACCTACACAAATAGCTTAACCTGTACAGCACATGCGTGAGTACTATGTAACAACGTAAATATACCATTTACTGTCGGTACCTATGTCTTTCGATGACTTGTGTGTGCCCTGGCAGTTAAGAGTGTGTCATGCTCTCTGTAATGTCTCCCTGATGGAGGCTGGATTGGTTCGCTTCATGATGGTTGAGTTGAGTGGTACCAATCCATGCGTGATGTTCGTGAACGGGCGCCATCATTGGGACTGCACCTTGTTGAGGTGCGCTCACACCGCCAGCACGTGGTGGTGACCCACCTGCAGCTAGTAGTACTGTCGCATACGTACCCACTATCTTGAGCCCGTCGTCGGTCTTGATGCGCACCACCTGCATCTTGTTGAGGTGCGCGCGCGCCGCCAGCACCTGCTCCACGCGCGCCCACACCGCCAGCACCGAGCCCGCCAGCACGTGGTGGTGACCCACCTGCAGCTAGTAGTACTGTCGCATACGTACCCACTATCTTGAGCCCGTCGTCGGTCTTGATGCGCACCACCTGCATCTTGTTGAGGTGCGCGCGCGCCGCCAGCACCTGCTCCACGCGCGCCCACACCGCCAGCACCGAGCCCGCCAGCACGTGGTGCGTGCGCACCCGTAGACCCACCTAGCGACAGGAGAAACACCATTAAATACAATCTTGACTGCCTTAAAAAAATGTCTAAGGCGTCCCTTGCATCTTCTGTGTCAGTATACGCGCGAAGAATTTTGATTACGCAATGTAAGATTTGTGTGACGTCAGAAGTTTTGCGAAATAGTTAAGCGTGCGTCCCCCTTTGAGGGTTAGAATAGTTGCTTTTATTTGATGTGCAAAGAGTTGATGTATAGCCATGCAGTGTTGGAAGACCTCCCTGGTCTGATCAAGACTTTGGGAGTCCAGTGGTTGCGAGAAGCACAGGACCGATCAATGTGGTGACGTTTGTGGGGGGGCCTTTGTCCAGCAGTGGACGTCTTCCTGCTGAAATAATGATGATAGCTCGGCACAGTACCTCGCAGTCGGCCGCGTTCCTGCACACAGCCCGCCAGTAGGCGTGCGAGCACACGCGCTGCGACGCCGTGTACTGCGCGCGCCACCACGACTCCGCCTCGCTGCTCTCCACCTTGCGGTACTTCTTGTCGATCTCCGCCAGAGACTCTAGCCGCAGCTGCAGACCGGTGTTGGGCCTGGAACAACGAACACATGGGGTTTTAATCACTGTGGCTTTTTATCCCATCGAAGTACTTCGGGAACCCAGGTACGCCACTCTACAATCATCGTGGCCGCCCTGAAGTTGGCATACCATTGGACATAAACACTATAGCCTAGCATTAAATATATTGTAATTTTTTGCATGTCAAATGTATTAGGAAACTATTTATAACTTACTTAAACACCTACATTGTATCAATACTTATTGCAAATAAATGATTGATATTCATAAACTAAACTAACACTTATTGCTGTGCATAAATAATCGCTTACAAAAACAGCAACGCGCCGTGCCTTACGCTTCGGAAAACCTATGTTCAGGGTGACCAAGAAGATTGGGGAGTAGTGTAGGTACCCTGCCTGAGATAGTCAGTCACACCCGCCGGGCGAGCACGGCCTCTGTTATAGAATTGAGTCACGCATTTTCTCACGGTTATTGCTCCCAAACTGTGATAAAATCTGTGACTCAATTCTGTCAAAGTAGGCCGCCAGAACGCTGCTGGTCTTCCGTGAATAGCTGTGATGGATCGAAGGACCCATTTATTCTACCCGTACGCAAAATACACGCTTTGACGTGGAGTTCCGGATTTCAGCCCCGTAGACATATCCTACAGAGACTGTAACGTCCCCGCTCCTAAACGATCAACATAAAAAAAAATACTTTGATCCATTGCTAGATGAAAGGACACCACTTTTTCTGTCGGAGGTTAAAAATGAGTACCTAGTTTATAAGTTACCGTTAAGATATTTAATACGTAGGTAGTATTCATAGGTCCTACTTACGTATTTCAGTACGAAGGTAGGTATCAAAATCGTTTTGTTTATCAATATCGAGTATCCTCACGAAATTCTTAGAGTAAATTTTTTAACACCTTATATAGAAGAAGATGAACCAACTGACCTGTATATCTGAAACATGATGTCTTTCTTCGTGATCTTCTCCTTCTTAGTGGAGATGATGGCGGACACGCACAGCACGGCCGTATACTTGTTGTTCCGCGCCTGCTGGGACACGTAGAACCCTTCCTTGGGCCCCGTCAGCTCCGACCACTTCTCTAGGGCTTCTGTCCAGTCCATACCGCGCTGTGGATTTAAGGCCAAAAGTTAGTTTTAGGTTTCAGCAAAGTGAGGGTATCGTGTCTAAAGGCCGGTTTTGAAGGTATTGATTGTATGGGCCTCATTAGAAGACTTAAACTCAACCAAAGGGCAATGGAGAGGATTTTGTTTGGAGTTTCTCTGCGTGATCGAATCTATACCATACCAATATTATATAGAGAAAAGATTTTTTTGTTTGTTTGTTTGTACCGAATAGGCTCCGAAACTACTGGACCGATTTTAAAAATACTTTCACCAATAGGAAGCTACATTATTCCTGAGTGACATAAGCTATTTTTTAATCCCGAAAACGGGTCCTGTGGGGTGGCCCACGGGAGCGAAGCCGCGGGGAACAGCTAGTCATAAATAAAGATAGTCGCAGAAGGACTAAGGTTACCTTTTTTTTTGTTATCTTGCAATGACAAGAATATTTACTTATTAAAGTATTATATTATTTTATTTTAATTATTATTGTGAATGTGAAGACTATGTGGATCATTCTTTTTTTTTTTCAGACCTCAGTCTACATTGTCTTCACATGATCTAACCAAGATTTTGTCAGGACTTTAAAAGAGACTGACCAGTGACCTCTGAGTTTGTTTCGGCCTTTCTTCTCATGAGTTGTCAGATAGGAAACGCCGGCGTCATCTAGTTTTAAAAAATATGATCGACATGTAAAAGTGTTAGTACAAACCAACTTACTGAAATAAAATAATTTATCATTTACCGTCACAGCCCGAAGAATTGCCAAATAAGTGGCAGTGGGCAGGGCGCATTGGTCCTAGAACGGATGGTCAAAGGGGCCAAAATAAGAAATCACATATTAAGCAAGTTGAAGTGGCTATGGGGAGGTCAAATAAGTCATGAATTTGTAAGTAATCGTTAGATGCAGCGATGATCTTCGCAGGATTGGTAGCAGCTGGATGCAGTTGCCGAAAATCGACACAAATGACGTGCAATTGGAGAGGCCTATGTCCAGCAGTGGACTGCTGGAGGCTGATGATGATGGTGGATGATGTATGCATGTGAGCATATACAGTAACTGTAGTACCTCGGAGTGCACGGTGTGCAGCTCGACGGGCGCGCGGCCGGTGGCGTGGCGGCGCACGAAGCGCAGACAGCGCACTCGTATAATGTATGTATGTGAGCATATACAGTAACTGTAGTACCTCGGAGTGCACGGTGTGCAGCTCGACGGGCGCGCGGCCGGTGGCGTGGCGGCGCACGAAGCGCAGACAGCGCACTCGTATAATGTATGTATGTGAGCATATACAGTAACTGTAGTACCTCGGAGTGCACGGTGTGCAGCTCGACGGGCGCGCGGCCGGTGGCGTGGCGGCGCACGAAGCGCAGACAGCGCACTCGTATAATGTATGTATGTGAGCATATACAGTAACTGTAGTACCTCGGAGTGCACGGTGTGCAGCTCGACGGGCGCGCGGCCGGTGGCGTGGCGGCGCACGAAGCGCAGACAGCGCACTCGTATAATGTATGTATGTGAGCATATACAGTAACTGTAGTACCTCGGAGTGCACGGTGTGCAGCTCGACGGGCGCGCGGCCGGTGGCGTGGCGGCGCACGAAGCGCAGACAGCGCACTCGTATAATGTATGTATGTGAGCATATACAGTAACTGTAGTACCTCGGAGTGCACGGTGTGCAGCTCGACGGGCGCGCGGCCGGTGGCGTGGCGGCGCACGAAGCGCAGACAGCGCACTCGTATAATGTATGTATGTGAGCATATACAGTAACTGTAGTACCTCGGAGTGCACGGTGTGCAGCTCGACGGGCGCGCGGCCGGTGGCGTGGCGGCGCACGAAGCGCAGACAGCGCACTCGTATAATGTATGTATGTGAGCATATACAGTAACTGTAGTACCTCGGAGTGCACGGTGTGCAGCTCGACGGGCGCGCGGCCGGTGGCGTGGCGGCGCACGAAGCGCAGACAGCGCACTCGTATAATGTATGTATGTGAGCATATACAGTAACTGTAGTACCTCGGAGTGCACGGTGTGCAGCTCGACGGGCGCGCGGCCGGTGGCGTGGCGGCGCACGAAGCGCAGACAGCGCACTCGTATAATGTATGTATGTGAGCATATACAGTAACTGTAGTACCTCGGAGTGCACGGTGTGCAGCTCGACGGGCGCGCGGCCGGTGGCGTGGCGGCGCACGAAGCGCAGACAGCGCACTCGTATAATGTATGTATGTGAGCATATACAGTAACTGTAGTACCTCGGAGTGCACGGTGTGCAGCTCGACGGGCGCGCGGCCGGTGGCGTGGCGGCGCACGAAGCGCAGACAGCGCACTCGTATAATGTATGTATGTGAGCATATACAGTAACTGTAGTACCTCGGAGTGCACGGTGTGCAGCTCGACGGGCGCGCGGCCGGTGGCGTGGCGGCGCACGAAGCGCAGACAGCGCACTCGTATAATGTATGTATGTGAGCATATACAGTAACTGTAGTACCTCGGAGTGCACGGTGTGCAGCTCGACGGGCGCGCGGCCGGTGGCGTGGCGGCGCACGAAGCGCAGACAGCGCACTCGTATAATGTATGTATGTGAGCATATACAGTAACTGTAGTACCTCGGAGTGCACGGTGTGCAGCTCGACGGGCGCGCGGCCGGTGGCGTGGCGGCGCACGAAGCGCAGACAGCGCACTCGTATAATGTATGTATGTGAGCATATACAGTAACTGTAGTACCTCGGAGTGCACGGTGTGCAGCTCGACGGGCGCGCGGCCGGTGGCGTGGCGGCGCACGAAGCGCAGACAGCGCACTCGTATAATGTATGTATGTGAGCATATACAGTAACTGTAGTACCTCGGAGTGCACGGTGTGCAGCTCGACGGGCGCGCGGCCGGTGGCGTGGCGGCGCACGAAGCGCAGACAGCGCACTCGTATAATGTATGTATGTGAGCATATACAGTAACTGTAGTACCTCGGAGTGCACGGTGTGCAGCTCGACGGGCGCGCGGCCGGTGGCGTGGCGGCGCACGAAGCGCAGACAGCGCACTCGTATAATGTATGTATGTGAGCATATACAGTAACTGTAGTACCTCGGAGTGCACGGTGTGCAGCTCGACGGGCGCGCGGCCGGTGGCGTGGCGGCGCACGAAGCGCAGACAGCGCACTCGTATAATGTATGTATGTGAGCATATACAGTAACTGTAGTACCTCGGAGTGCACGGTGTGCAGCTCGACGGGCGCGCGGCCGGTGGCGTGGCGGCGCACGAAGCGCAGACAGCGCACTCGTATAATGTATGTATGTGAGCATATACAGTAACTGTAGTACCTCGGAGTGCACGGTGTGCAGCTCGACGGGCGCGCGGCCGGTGGCGTGGCGGCGCACGAAGCGCAGACAGCGCACTCGTATAATGTATGTATGTGAGCATATACAGTAACTGTAGTACCTCGGAGTGCACGGTGTGCAGCTCGACGGGCGCGCGGCCGGTGGCGTGGCGGCGCACGAAGCGCAGACAGCGCACTCGTATAATGTATGTATGTGAGCATATACAGTAACTGTAGTACCTCGGAGTGCACGGTGTGCAGCTCGACGGGCGCGCGGCCGGTGGCGTGGCGGCGCACGAAGCGCAGACAGCGCACTCGTATAATGTATGTATGTGAGCATATACAGTAACTGTAGTACCTCGGAGTGCACGGTGTGCAGCTCGACGGGCGCGCGGCCGGTGGCGTGGCGGCGCACGAAGCGCAGACAGCGCACTCGTATAATGTATGTATGTGAGCATATACAGTAACTGTAGTACCTCGGAGTGCACGGTGTGCAGCTCGACGGGCGCGCGGCCGGTGGCGTGGCGGCGCACGAAGCGCAGACAGCGCACTCGTATAATGTATGTATGTGAGCATATACAGTAACTGTAGTACCTCGGAGTGCACGGTGTGCAGCTCGACGGGCGCGCGGCCGGTGGCGTGGCGGCGCACGAAGCGCAGACAGCGCACTCGTATAATGTATGTATGTGAGCATATACAGTAACTGTAGTACCTCGGAGTGCACGGTGTGCAGCTCGACGGGCGCGCGGCCGGTGGCGTGGCGGCGCACGAAGCGCAGACAGCGCACTCGTATAATGTATGTATGTGAGCATATACAGTAACTGTAGTACCTCGGAGTGCACGGTGTGCAGCTCGACGGGCGCGCGGCCGGTGGCGTGGCGGCGCACGAAGCGCAGACAGCGCACTCGTATAATGTATGTATGTGAGCATATACAGTAACTGTAGTACCTCGGAGTGCACGGTGTGCAGCTCGACGGGCGCGCGGCCGGTGGCGTGGCGGCGCACGAAGCGCAGACAGCGCACTCGTATAATGTATGTATGTGAGCATATACAGTAACTGTAGTACCTCGGAGTGCACGGTGTGCAGCTCGACGGGCGCGCGGCCGGTGGCGTGGCGGCGCACGAAGCGCAGACAGCGCACTCGTATAATGTATGTATGTGAGCATATACAGTAACTGTAGTACCTCGGAGTGCACGGTGTGCAGCTCGACGGGCGCGCGGCCGGTGGCGTGGCGGCGCACGAAGCGCAGACAGCGCACTCGTATAATGTATGTATGTGAGCATATACAGTAACTGTAGTACCTCGGAGTGCACGGTGTGCAGCTCGACGGGCGCGCGGCCGGTGGCGTGGCGGCGCACGAAGCGCAGACAGCGCACTCGTATAATGTATGTATGTGAGCATATACAGTAACTGTAGTACCTCGGAGTGCACGGTGTGCAGCTCGACGGGCGCGCGGCCGGTGGCGTGGCGGCGCACGAAGCGCAGACAGCGCACTCGTATAATGTATGTATGTGAGCATATACAGTAACTGTAGTACCTCGGAGTGCACGGTGTGCAGCTCGACGGGCGCGCGGCCGGTGGCGTGGCGGCGCACGAAGCGCAGACAGCGCACTCGTATAATGTATGTATGTGAGCATATACAGTAACTGTAGTACCTCGGAGTGCACGGTGTGCAGCTCGACGGGCGCGCGGCCGGTGGCGTGGCGGCGCACGAAGCGCAGACAGCGCACTCGTATAATGTATGTATGTGAGCATATACAGTAACTGTAGTACCTCGGAGTGCACGGTGTGCAGCTCGACGGGCGCGCGGCCGGTGGCGTGGCGGCGCACGAAGCGCAGACAGCGCACTCGTATAATGTATGTATGTGAGCATATACAGTAACTGTAGTACCTCGGAGTGCACGGTGTGCAGCTCGACGGGCGCGCGGCCGGTGGCGTGGCGGCGCACGAAGCGCAGACAGCGCACTCGTATAATGTATGTATGTGAGCATATACAGTAACTGTAGTACCTCGGAGTGCACGGTGTGCAGCTCGACGGGCGCGCGGCCGGTGGCGTGGCGGCGCACGAAGCGCAGACAGCGCACTCGTATAATGTATGTATGTGAGCATATACAGTAACTGTAGTACCTCGGAGTGCACGGTGTGCAGCTCGACGGGCGCGCGGCCGGTGGCGTGGCGGCGCACGAAGCGCAGACAGCGCACTCGTATAATGTATGTATGTGAGCATATACAGTAACTGTAGTACCTCGGAGTGCACGGTGTGCAGCTCGACGGGCGCGCGGCCGGTGGCGTGGCGGCGCACGAAGCGCAGACAGCGCACTCGTATAATGTATGTATGTGAGCATATACAGTAACTGTAGTACCTCGGAGTGCACGGTGTGCAGCTCGACGGGCGCGCGGCCGGTGGCGTGGCGGCGCACGAAGCGCAGACAGCGCACTCGTATAATGTATGTATGTGAGCATATACAGTAACTGTAGTACCTCGGAGTGCACGGTGTGCAGCTCGACGGGCGCGCGGCCGGTGGCGTGGCGGCGCACGAAGCGCAGACAGCGCACTCGTATAATGTATGTATGTGAGCATATACAGTAACTGTAGTACCTCGGAGTGCACGGTGTGCAGCTCGACGGGCGCGCGGCCGGTGGCGTGGCGGCGCACGAAGCGCAGACAGCGCACTCGTATAATGTATGTATGTGAGCATATACAGTAACTGTAGTACCTCGGAGTGCACGGTGTGCAGCTCGACGGGCGCGCGGCCGGTGGCGTGGCGGCGCACGAAGCGCAGACAGCGCACTCGTATAATGTATGTATGTGAGCATATACAGTAACTGTAGTACCTCGGAGTGCACGGTGTGCAGCTCGACGGGCGCGCGGCCGGTGGCGTGGCGGCGCACGAAGCGCAGACAGCGCACTCGTATAATGTATGTATGTGAGCATATACAGTAACTGTAGTACCTCGGAGTGCACGGTGTGCAGCTCGACGGGCGCGCGGCCGGTGGCGTGGCGGCGCACGAAGCGCAGACAGCGCACTCGTATAATGTATGTATGTGAGCATATACAGTAACTGTAGTACCTCGGAGTGCACGGTGTGCAGCTCGACGGGCGCGCGGCCGGTGGCGTGGCGGCGCACGAAGCGCAGACAGCGCACTCGTATAATGTATGTATGTGAGCATATACAGTAACTGTAGTACCTCGGAGTGCACGGTGTGCAGCTCGACGGGCGCGCGGCCGGTGGCGTGGCGGCGCACGAAGCGCAGACAGCGCACGCGCCGCACTCGCTCGCCGCAGCTGCCGAGGTCCAGGATGCCCAGGTCGAAGCGGCCGCTGCGTTTCGCTACAAAAATAAGATTCTGTTAGCACACTTAACATCAAAAGTCAAATCATATCAAAAAACCAGCTAAGTGCTAGTTGGACTCGCGCACCGAGGGCCACCATCTAAAAACCACAGACTATATACACACAATCAACGCGAGCTTTTTCGAGAGGTAACAGGTTCAGTATCATTCTGCCAGTTACATAATGATCCATAAAATAGTACATTGTGATACAAGGGTGGAAAGTAGGTTATTGCAAACGAGCTGTCATTATCAAGCCATGACACGAGTTTGAATGGATCATTATGTAACTAGCAGAACGAAACTGAACCTGTTACCTCTCGAAAAAGCGCGCGTTGACTGTGTGTATATAGTCTGTGGTTTTTAGTCTGAACGTTTCTAATAAATTGTTTTTGTAACTTATTTGCATTTAATTAAGTAAGCTCATCAGGTAGCTGTCGACTATTATTAAATTGGCTACATCGCGCTTGTTAAAATCTAGACTTTTTATGCTCTACACGAAATGTACTATTTTTATCCCCTGCTGAAAAAAGAGGGGTGTTATAAGTTTCACGTGTGTTACTGTGTATCTGTCTGTGGCATCATAGCGACTAAACGGATGGACCGATTTTGATTTAGTTTTTTTTTTGTTTGAAAAGTGATTTTGTCGAGAGTTCTTAGCTATGTTTGAATAAAATTGGTTCAGCCGTTCAAAAGTTATAACCGTTTTACTGTTTGAATCGGGGTGTTTTCGCAAGATAAATGTGTCTGTTGTGCTGTGTGTGTATATATTAGTTTAGTAGAACTGACCTTGTTCCATAACAGCAGCGAGCGTGTCTGTGAAGTACTTGAATAACCTGTTCTGTAGTTCAACAGGCATGCCCAGTATCCTGTTCAGGAACTTAGACATGTTGTTGTAATCCTGCAAACAAAAAACAACCATATCATATAGCTGAATAGGTAAGTTATTGAAGCTCACACGACTTTTTATTTAGTTTCACCTTTCCCGAGGCCTTAGTGCGAGTTTTTACTCACGCTCAATCGCGTTAACGAAAACATCAATTTGTATTTAAACTGGCTAAGCGCCGTCTGGGGACGGTAAGGAAAAACCTCTTTTTATGTATACATTTTGACATAAGAGATCGTTAACGTTATCACGAGTAATTACGTTACAAAACTCGGCATAAGCACACTGCCAGGCGAGCACGGCCTCTGTGATATGCTTGAGTCACGCATTTTATCACGGTTTTTAGTCCCAAACTCTGGAAAAAAATGTGTGACTCAAGCCTGTTACAGTAGGCCGTGCTCGCCCGGTTGGTGTCTGTAATCGAATCTTGCAAGATAAAGGACATGGCCATATTCTGCTCTTGGAATCAATCAGAATACATAACTCTACAGTAATTGGTTTGTTGAACCAATTTTTTTTTTGTAAAAAATGAAAAGATCATATATAAGTTTCCATACAAAACTATTTTTAGTTTTTTTTTTTTCACTGTAATTACAAAGTAAAATGCATTTGAAAATATTTTTTTGAATCCAGTACCGAAAACACCCCGATAGTTTGCCGAACAAATCCGAGCCCGTGTGACGTCACAACGTTCATTTCTACTCATTGTAGCACATAGCTGATACAGTGTTTTGACTTTTAACCGATTCAATCTTGTTATTATCGTCAATATATTGATGAATATCGAATATATTGATCATAAATATCGAACCTTAAAAGTTATCGTGCTTGCTTCGTACCATTATGTACGAATACTACAAAAAGATCCCAATTATACGTGATTCGCGCAATAGCCCCTAGTAGGTACCTAGCAATCTACTAAATTTGAGCAATGTTCTATGTCTAACTAGATTCCAATTATAATGTGTTAATTCTGTTGTTATCTTGTTCTAATTTAGTATTAGATTCGTATTAAATTCTTACTTTGATCATTAAAGACTGAGAATATGCAATTTTTAAGCGAAGTTGACATTGTTGTATAATTACGTAACTTGAAAACATGATTTTTTGTTTATGGTGATATATTCATTATTTTATACTTGAATGACAGATATATGCGTAAAACTAACATTTCTGTTTGAATTGTGAGAATCGATCGACGTATTTAAGAGATATTTACGGAAGAATCAGTGTAACGGAAATCTACCAAGTTAATATTTTTACGTTTCTGTTCTACAAACTTTTTAGTGTTTGTAAATATAAATATAGACATTAGTATTCAATATTATTAAGGGATATTGTCAATCTGCCTAGCCTTTAACCCAGTAACTGGGTAACACGGTACCCCTTGGCAAGACTGGCGTCAGATCTCAAGCTTCCGACTACCCGTAACGACTGTCAAAGATCTTCAAATGACAGCCGGGACCAACGGCTTAACGTGCTTTCCGAGGCACGGAGGAAACACGGTATGTTGAAATGGTCACCCATCCACGGACCGACCTCGTCAAGCGTTGCTTAACCTTGATGATCGAACAGCGCGGCTGTTTTTATTTAGCCACGAGCTCCTCTATTAAGGGATATGTAAATAATGGGAATTACCAAAAATTTGATGTGTATGTGTATCATATTTAGTGGAATCTAATGAAGTTTTTTGATATCCAAAGTCAAAGTTTCGCGCCAATCGTGTTTGTTTACTTTTTATTTTACACCAATATCACCTACCTATATGTAAAAACGATTACGTTATGACAATTATGGTTTCTAATGTACCTGGTAAACAAAAATAACTAACACCGGTCCACTCTCACGTATTATTCATTACGACTACTTTATTTATGCTCAAAACTTCCAATTCGTACATCAGGTGGGTATATTATCGACATTAGCTTTTATAAATCCTTTATCACACATGACTAAATATAATTTGTTGTTTATTAATATTTTTGCACTAGTTTTCGGATATTTTAGTCAATCTACGTGTAGTTGACACTATAGTATCATGATTTCCTTGAACGTTATGACGTCACCAACATGGCGACTCATTGTGGCCCGTTTGTAGTCACGTGGTTCTTTTACAAATTTGATCGATTTTCAATTGCTTATAATAAATTGAAAAAAAATATTTAAGAGTTTTTTGAAACGACAATATAATTTAAGTTATGTAAAGTTTCGAAATACATTAAAAAAATCGTCATTTTTTTTTAATTCAACAACCCAATTATTAATATGTGTAAATTACTTCAAAAATAAATTAAAATTAATCGCAACAATTACATATGTCTAGAACAGGCGACAAAAAATTCCAAAAATGTATGTGTGTTCATTGTTTTTGTGCGGTTTCTATGCAATGCATTTGCGTTTGGATACACGAATAAGACAACACTGTTTCTGAAGTACGCCTGAAGGTCAGATTAAAATTTAGAACAACTACAACTGCGAGAATCGTATTGCTAAATACTTCAAAAAAATTAAGGCACAGATAATATAATGCTAGCGTACAGATGCCTCATCCCATACAAACAAACCGTGCCGACATAACTAGCGTTTTTCATCTGATTACACCGATTATTTTTTGTAAATTGATCGCGTTCGGTTCCGTTCCACGGATATAGATAGTGATCTATCTATCGCCGTAGAACGGAACCGAACGCGATCGAAGTACAAAAAATAATCAGAATAATCAGTATAGAACGTCGGCACGGTTTCTTTGTATGGGATGAGACACCACTGGTTAAGGTTTTACGATTTTCGCAGACATCATTTTTCGAACTGCCTAGAATCTATCCTATCCGAACGTCTCTGCACTGGTGAAGTCTTGCGTTGATCTTATCACGATGTTATCCTATTTATAGTGTCTCTCGCTTCTTCTCTGATCATAAAACGTAAACTATTGTAAAGCCATACCTCTAAGCTGTAATACGACCACAGATAATATAATACTAGCATACAGATGCTGTACGGTCTCAACACCGTACATTTTTCTGCATACTGGCAACCTACTTTAGGCCAACGATGTGCGTCATAATTTGACCGTATAAAACATCACAACAAAGCAACCAACGTTGATAGTGATCTTATAGCCGTGTTGCTATCCAAACCAAGAGAGAGAAATAGTCGCCTTCCATCTGAGTTATACTGTAAGTCACTTAACTGAAATATATTTAACTAGTGGATCTAACTGTGACGTGTTTCTCTCCAACCAACTAACGGCGAATCAGTGTACGGACTTACAACCCGTACAGATGCCTCATCCCATACAAAGAAACCGTGCTGACGTAACTAGCGTTTTTTGTCGGTTCCGTTCCACGGCGATAGATAGATCACCGTCTATATCGGTGGAACGGAACGGAACCGAACGCGATCGATGTACAAAGAATAATCAGTATAGAACGTCGGCACGGTTTCTTTGTATGGGATGAGACACCACTGAATACGACGTACTGTATATGAATATTTTTTGTTAGGACACAGCTCTATACAATTTCCACTCATGTCCTTTGACACACATCCGGGTGTTAGATTCATGAAAAATTGCAACAAACGTGTTTCTTGTGACAATGCCTTTCACTATACCAATATTATAAAGAGGAAAGATGTTTTTGTTTGTACCGAATAGGCTCCGAAACTACTGGACCGATCTATCACCTATGGAAAGCTACATTATGCCCGAGTAACATAGGCTATAAATTATTTAAAAAAAAAATAGAGCTCCTTATGAAAATTGCAATAATGTAACCCACAGGTGCAAAATTTTGCCTATAAGGCCCTGCGCAGACGAGAGACTATCCGTGACGCACTTTTTAGTCTGTGAAAGGCCCTGCACAGACGACAGACTATCCGTGACGCACTTTTTAGTCTGTGAAAATAGAACCTATGCAATTATATGCAGTAACGCACACGACGCGCAAAAAGTCCGGCGCACAAAAAATCCGTGTAATTCGGGCAGACCGCACCGCGCCGCGGCGCGCCGCTCCGCACAAAAAGTGTGTGAAAAAAATTGAACGTTTGCTTCAACGCGCGCTAACGCAGACGGCGCACACTTTAGTCGACAATCTGCATTTGCTAGGGGTGGACGTAACGCACGCGATCTATTATCATGGCGCCAGAGGTCGATGTTTCTGAATGAGTCAAAGCAGGGGGGTAACCACAATCTCTTAGAGTAAGGTTATTTTGAGATCGAGTAAGTGACAGATGTATACAAGTCAGATACATCTGTCCCTTACTCGATCTCAAAATAACCTTACTCTAAGAGCTTGTGGTCACCCCCCAGATCTCAAAATAAATAGCAACTCATCAAATGTAGTAACAGACATTTTATAAAATTTTAAAAAAATTGCCGGATGTTGTTTCAGAATTGAATGTTTAGTATGGAACTGTCCCTTCAGTAATCTTTCCGAAAGTATAGGATGTACCCAAAATTCTCTATTTCTTCTTCTTTTTCTGTACTTCATGTACAAAATAATACTTCGCGATCTCTGCACGATTTCCATAGCGTCTACGTCCCTACAGCTCTGCCGACAAAATGATCGAAGATGTGCGTCGTGTGCGTTGAGTCTGTGAAAAATCCGCGACCGACTTTTTGCGCGCCATGCAGACTTTTTGTGCGCCGCAGACTCGATCGCACAAAAAGTGTGCCGTCTGCGCAGGGCCAAAAATTCATTATTTGTTAGTGGCAAGGTCGGTGGGTAGGTAGGTAAGTCTAGGTAGGTAGGTAAGTCTAGGTAGGTAGGTAGATAGCCAGTTAACGAGAGCGAAGCCGCGGGGTTCAGCTAGTTTAATATAAAAGGTAAATACAAAAATGCCTAGGCCTGCTGGGATGATTGTAATGGCTGTATGTGATCAGTACTGGAGTGACGACCACGAACCGGCAGACGTTGCGTTGGAAGGGTTCCAAGTAGACCGATGACCTGGTGAAGGTTGCGGGGACACTTGGACCAAGTCTATGTTAAGCAGTGAAATGATGATGTCACATACCTTGTCCAGCTGTAACACGCCAGGCGCCGCCTCGCTGTTGACGATGAGCCCGACCCCCACGAGGGCAGAGGCCACGTCCTGGAAGAAGTCGCCGGAGTAGTCGCTAGGGGGCGACACTAGCGGCGTCTCATACTTCATGATGGCGCGCATCACTGCTTCTAGGGCCGACCGACCTGAAAACAACAAAGTACGTAATAAGTACAAAAAAAAAAGTGGGTAAAACTTAATGTCGGCTCGGCGCAACATATGTTGCGCCGAGCTGGACCACTGGCGTAGTTACCGGAGGGCTAGCCGGTGCCCCCAATTTCAGGGGGCCCTCGGACCCTAATATGCAACCTTAAAGTTTAAAATGAAGTATTTCCTTACGTTGACCTTATGTCATTACTTCATCGTATCAACGACACTATCGAATGGTGTAATAATACAACGTGTTTTTTCCAAAATAAATGAGTGCGATTCTTGGTTAGGAATATATATTTTTCAAAAATCCAATAACGCAATTTTAGTTCTCATCAAAATCGGGCCTGAGACTCCTATGAGTATTTTTTTTTACTATTCCTTACAGTTTCGGTTTTGGCCAACCACGCCCTCTTGGAAAACTCACGTTTGATATTTATATTTTGAATTGTTCAAATCTACAAATCTAAACAGTTAAGAGCGGATTCTAGTCAACAGGAATTTGAAAAATAGGTATTTGAAGAAACTATTGCCGTCGCGTCACCGCCAACCTCACCCCGTAAAGTGCGAAAGAGACAACTGCAGCTCAGGCTGATTTTACCTACAAAAACTTTGACTAAAAGACGTTTCGTATTCTGCTGTTTTCTTCATGAAAACTGGTCTGATCTAAAAAATTCTTATATCAAAATTTAGAGGAAAAGTATATCTATGCCTCTATCATTTTCTTTTTTCTTAAAAACCTATCAATTTTGTCTGAAAGCCGTCTGAACATGGCGGTAAAAACGGGCATTTTTTTCGGATTTTTGGATTGTCGTATTTATTTTAGTGATTATGTTTTTGAAAAAAGGAAATGATAGGGGCACGTACTAATTAGACCCAGATTTTATGGGAAAAAATCATTGCTATAGAGGCATTATCCACGAAGAAAACAGCAGAATGTTTTTGTATGGAGAAAGTCTCACTAGAGTCCCCTCTTAAGTTAGGGAGCCAGTTTTTTTTTTGCACCAAGGCCTTTGGAAATCTAGCTACGCCTCTGTGTTGGGCAGTAACAATTTGTTGTGATAGCGAGGGTGAGAAAATGAGAAAAAATAAATCTAGAATGTCATGTCATATTTAGTAAAATTATTAAAAAGGTCAAAATGTAAAATTATCGTTCTAGATTCTAGAATGTCAACATAATAAAATAACAAAACAAAATTTAAAAAAAAAAAAAAATATGTCAAGAATAAAAAAACCGGCCAAGTGCGAGTCGGACTCGCGCACGGAGGGTTAAACCCATACGTGTGAGAAAATGATATTGAGGTTTCTAATATATTTTTTTTCTAAACTGAATAGTTTGCGCGAGAGACACTTCCAAAGTGGTAAAATGTGCCCTGTAACTTTTAAAATAAGAGAATGATAAAACTAAAAAAATATATGATGTACATTACCATGTAAACTTCCACCGAAAATTGGTTTGAACGAGATCTAGTAAGTAGTTTTTTTTAATACGTCATAAATCGTAAACCGCCGGTTTTAGTTTTATCGTTCTCCTATTTTAGAAGTTACAGGGGGGGGGGACCACGACACACATTTTACCACTTTGAAAGTGTCTCTCGCGCAAACTATTCAGTTTAGAAAAAAAAATATAATAGAAACCTCAATATAATTTTTGAAGACCTATCCATAGATAACCCACACGGGGGTTGATGAAAAAAAAAATAGTTTAAGTTCTGAGTATGGTGAACCGCCAATTTTTTTGTTTTTTTTTCTATGTTTGTGTGAAAATCTTAATGCGGTTCACAAAATACATCTATCCGTTTTTTTGCCACTTGGCTACGGAACCCTAAAAAAAGAAAGGCAAAATTTAAGGACAAGTTAATTAATGATCATGTATGTAGAAAACTCACCATATTTATTGTCAATATTGAACTGGCTGAGATCCCTTGTCTCGGTGGCCCTTCGGTCTCCGTGTGTGAGGGCTCCCAGCGACTCGAGGCGCTTGGCCACCGTGGACGCGAAGCGCCGCTCGCCCGCCAGGTCCGAGATCAGGAAGATGTACTCGGGGGCATTCACCTGGTTTGAGCGGTGAGTACGACCTGTAGGAAGGCATTACCACTTTCACAAGCTTTTATTTAAGGGTAACTTTCTAAAGCATACTCCTTAGTAACGGCTAGGGTTAAAAGGTTTGAAATAAATATATATTTATTATTGATTCATGTACATAATTTTGAACATAAGGTTGTTTCGTGTAACTAATAGTTTTGCTTTAAAAAAATAATGAACAACACGATATTTTTTCGCAATTTTTGGAAACTCCTCCAAAACGACTTGGATGTTTAAAAATATTTTTACACAGAAAAAATTATGGCTGGAATTTATTCATAGCTAACATAGCATATGTAAATCAAATAATATTTTGCAAAAAAAACCGTCCAAAAGGAAATTCAATATTGTTATTTCAGCATCGAGTGGGCGCACGGCCAGGACTGCGTTAACATTGGGGCGTATATAGCGGCTGAACTTGCAATGTATGTATGCATGTAAGAGTCTTCGGGACAAATCTCGCAACTGGATATTAAAGCATTATCGTCCACCGAATAAGATGAAATTTTGCATTCACGTTTAGTTTGTAGGACAATGCTAGAGCTAAGTGACGTCATTCTTAATCCAATATGGCGAACGGCCCAAAATGGCGGACTAGTTATTTTTTGTGCACTGCCATGATATGGGTATCAAATGAAAGGGTTTGCTGAGAAGAATACGAAAAAAGCTTGTTTAAAAAAAAGATTTTAACATCTAATCCATATTGAGTACTATAAGCGGATAAGGAACCTCTTTACTTAGTTAGAATCGCAGTCAAACTATGATCAGAAATTGACTTCTGACGCAAGAACTGAATAACACATAGTTGAGAAAAAGGGAAGTAACCACATAATGTAAAAGTTACTTGTGTGTTGGGAAATATATATAATACATACATACATAAACTCACGCCTTTTTCCCATGGGGGTAGGCAGAAACTACAGAACGCCACCTGCTACGATCCCGAAATATATATAATATAATATATAAATCGGGCAATCATTTTAGATAACATTACACATTTAAAAAATCCCATTTTACAGCCCGTTCAACCGATTTTGACTTCTATTGCGCTGGTGATATGAGAAATAACAGCTGTATTTAACAGTTTGTTTTGGTAACAGGTTTATGCTTTTTATGCTATCCTTAACTTACGGGATAGAACTCAAAATCGGTTGAACGGAATGTAATAAAGGGTTGTATTTTTTTTTAAACAAGCTTTTACGAGTATAATAAAAAAAAAAACTGGACAAGTGCGAGTTCGACTCGCGCACGAAGAGTTCCGTACCATCATCGCAAAAAACGGCACAAAAATCACGTTTGTTGTATGGGAGCCCCACTTAAATATTGATTTTATTCTGTTTTTAGTATTTGTTGTTATAGCGGCAACAGAAATACATCATCTGTGAAAATTTCAACTGTCTAGCTATCACGGCTCATGAGATACAGCCTGGTGACAGACAGACAGACGGACCGCGGAGTCTCAGTAATAGGGTCCCGTTTTTACCCTTTGGGTACGGAACCCTACAAAATAACATCTCAATCGAACACCGGGAAATAGGTCAAATTTAACTTGCAAGCTTTGATTACAGACACCGGTAGCCTAATTACGTAAGTGAATTCGGCGGAAGATGATGAAGTATACAAAAGCCAGTGCCTTCTCTGTATGAGTAGAGGCCTTTGATCTGCAGTGGGGCAGCATCAGGCTGGCTGGCTCATTATCCATACTAATATTATAAATGTGAAAGTAACTCTGTCTGTGTCTGTCTGTCTGTTACCTTTTCACGCTTAAACCGCTGCACCGATTTAGATGAAAGTTGGTATGAAGATAGTTTGAGACCTGGGAAAGGACATAGGCTATATAGGTAGGGTAGGGTATGGTAGTGTAGGGTAGAGTATTGTAGGGTAGTGTAGGGTCGGGTAGGGTAGGTTAGGGTAGGGTAGTGTAGGGTCGGGTAGGGTAGATAAATGTTTTGTCTTTTTATGGCAAAACAAAGTTTGCCGGGTCAGCTAGTAATCTATATAAATAAAACAAAGACGGGTTTGTTACAACACTTATAACTCGAGATCTGCTGGACCAATTTTCATGGTTTTTGATTCGTTGGATTTGTCTCCGCCCCGAATAGCAGAATACATCTTAAAAACGTAGGGAAGGGTAGTTATGGTAGGTAGGTAGCCATTTGACGGGAGCGAAGCCGCGGGGGTCAGCTAGTTCTAATTATATGCAACGATGAATAAGCGGGACTCACCAAACTGTTGTACAGCTCTGTCGGCCGACCACGGCAGCTCGAGTGTTATGTGTACCCTCCGCCTTTGATTCCGCGCTCTGGCAATAAAATAAATAGTATATTATGCAACTAGTGAATAAAAGACGGATTTAAAGCGAGGGCCATAGATGAATCACGAGCAAGTGAAGGATTCTAACGATTAACGATTCATGATGATTGAATCACGAGCATAGCGAGTGATTCAAGTGTTAGAATCATGAGCGACGCGAGTGATTCATGGCCCTCGATATAAATCCGTTTTATTCAAGAGTTGCATACTATATTTTATACCATGACTTCGAGAAAAAGAAAGATCTAAGCGAAAAGCACAAGGGATATTACGATTAATAAATAAATCCATAATTTCCTTCAAAATTTACAAAAAATGTGAAACCCTGACCCCTGAGCTAGGTAACAGCACCTGTGTTTCAGAGGGGCCAGTGACCATCTCCGTTACGTTACATAATTATAATTAGTTAAACACCATTGCGATTAAAAATTAGAATTACAATCCAAATAAGTATTCAATAAATATCCTAGACTAAAATCAAAATCATTATTAAAATCCTAAATATAAATAAAAACTCAAAATTAAAATCGAGGTAGGAGTTTGAAAGTCGAGTATTCTCTGCACAAGAAATTTGTATCGAGTATTTTTTGCGCAAGGAGGCGCAAGGAGGTTATATAGCATTGAGATGAAGGTTGTTCCATTGGTGTGTTCCAAATTCAAACACCAAAACAGTGATTAAAAGTGCTTTTTATTCACTGTTTTCAGTGAATAAAATAAGCTTTTTAGAGGGGGAATGGTATACAAAATATATGTTAAGTGTCAATAATGACATAACAACATTCAAATTATAATACTCGGCAATAGTGTTGTTTTCTATCGTGAACGATTTTTTGTTTTCAGCTCAGTACTTTCAAAGAATCAATCAATCTGCCTAGCCTTTCCCAACTATGTTGGGGTCGGCTTCCAGTCTAACCAGATTCAGCTGAGTACCAGTGTTTTACATGGAGCAACTGCCTATCTGACCTCCACAACCCAGTAACTGGGTAACACGGTACCCCTTGGCTAGACTGGTGTCAGATCTCAAGCTTCTGACTACTCGTAACGACTGTCAAAGATTTACAAATGACAGCCGGGACAAACGGCTTAACGTGCTTTCCGAGGCACGGAGGAAACTCGGTATGTTGAAATGGTCACCCATCCACGGACCGACCTCGTCAAGCGTTGCTTAACCTTGATGATCGACCAGTGCGGCTCTTATTATTTAGCCATGGGTTCCGGAATCACATACATTCTGCAAATAAACGGATATAATTATGCACTTAGTTTACCTCCTGTCACTTTGCAGCGAGATACCACTGGAAGCCGCTTCAGAGATGATGGCAACATCCTTCTGTCCATCCATGAAGCGTTGCTTCTCTGTCAGGTTGAGGGTCTCCAGCGGTACATCGGCTTCTGAACGACTCTCGTATTGGATCTGACCATCTTCTGTTTGGACCACGCGGCCTTTGCGACCTGTCATCTGTGGGTCAGAGAACAATTGTTCATTTGTGTACTTTTTAAATGTGCTGGAGAAGATTTTTTTGTATATATTATTTGTAACACTTTATACCTATACGTAGTATTAAGTTATAAATTTAAATTATATGAATTAATGTATTTTTTATTTATTTTTTTATTTATGATGGGTTTGCGCTTGACTCTAGTCTAGGTCAGAGGTGCCATAATAAGCTACTTTGGCGAATGGACAGTAGAATCAATCATTATTACATCTAAATTTAAATTTTTGACGTTTTAAAGTGCCGATTAAAGGCGAAAATGAAAAAAAAAACAATTTACTTAAAGACGTTGCATAACAAGGACAGCAAAACGAACTGATCAAGTCCATTATCGTCCAGAAGAACATCAAAATCCTCCTCTCCAAGATTCCCTCAAGAAGAGTGTCAAAAATGTAATATAAGAAATAAGATTCTACTGTCCAAGTGGTGGAAAGGGAGCCCCATCATCAAAGAGTGTGGTCGTGTACCTCGGCCACGTTGTCGGTGCCGCCGAGCTCGTCCACCAGCTGGTCCAGCGTGTTGGGCGGCAGGCGCCGGCCGAGCCGCTCCACGTGCAGCAGCAGCTCCTCCTTCATGCTGCAGGCGCGCTCGATGGCGGAGCGCGGCGGGGGCTGGTTGCGGGCTGGACCTACAAGTTAACACTTCCTTATAAATACTTTTAAACGATAGTCCAGGGCCTAGACAGTCATCAACCTGACGGCGATAGCGATTGAAGGGGTATCTTCTTTATCTGCTTACCCTTATCCCATGTCACAGATAATATAATACTAGCATACAGATGCCTCATCCCATACAAAGAAATCGTGCCGACGTAACTAGCGTTTTTCATCTGATTAATCTTGTTATTTTTGTGAGTACATCAATCGCGTTCGATCCCGTTTCACGGCAATAGATGGTGTTAGCAGCGACTTGCAAGTAAAAGGGTTAAAAGGAAAAAAAATATATACACTTGAGAGCAATAAAATCGCACACCTTGACTTTTTTTTGTTAAGGCAGTTTTTTTCATGACAGATCATGAAAAAAACTGCCTTATCAAAAAAAAGTCAAGGTGTGCGATTTTATTGCTCTCATGTATATTTAAGGAAAAAAAAATTCACGAACCTGAATTTTTTTTTCTTTAAATACAGGGAAGGTTCGTTTTATAGTATTTTTTGCACCAAAATGAGTTACAATGCAAATTTTAACAATCGAGTGGAATGCCCTAGAAATTAAAAAATGCGCCATCTGTTGGCATCAATTTTAAATGCTCCGTTCAAATAATCGTTGAAATGTGAATTAAGAGCCCAATATTCCATAATTTTGTACTTAGGAGAGTTGATTAAACAAGAACATATAATTTTTATGTATAATTCCAGAAAATGTGTACACAAAACACAATAAATAGAATAGAATTTTGTGTACATGTGCGCGCCATCTAGTGAGATTTATTTGAACCAAATTTTCTTTCTTAGCAATGAGACCCCGTGTCCCATGTTACTTGTGGTCGGCGCAACACGTTTTCATCTTCCATACCGTCCTGTCCCCAGTCACGCTATCACTGACTCGCTTTTCTTTCATATCACTGACCTAGGTAGAGTCCGTTGGTCCCCACCGGCGTGCCGGTCAGACTGTGTCCAGCCGGCGTGGTCACAGTGACTGTAGGGGCGGGTGTCACGCTGTTCTTGCGCTCGAACATGGTCTCAATCTTGTCCTGTGTGTTCGACGCCTTCTTCTTGGGTGAGGCTGCCTTCTTCTTCTTCATCGGCTTCTTTTTACGACCTAGCCAGGGTTCTGTGGAAGAAAAATGGCTAAAATTAGTAATTGTCAGTGGATTACAGCCCACTAATTTTGATGAATTTTGGTACAGGATAAATTGGGTTTGGATACTTTTTATTCCGGATCTAAGTACCCTTGCGATAATTAGATATTAAGTAACTTATGTAGGTTAAGGTAAGATGTGAATAGATGAATAAAAAATAAAATTGCTGACATATAGGCGGCCGAAACCGCTCGTAAAGCTAATGTAATTCTAAGTTAACCACAAGTTCTACGGAGACTCGTTCGTGGTTCACTCACCGTCATCACTGTCGCTGCCCCCATGGAAGGGATTGAAGTCCGACAGCTCGGAGTCCGACCCCGGAGGCCGTCGCTCGTCGTCGGACTCCATCTCCAGCTCATCATCAGACCCTCGCACGAACTCGTCGGAAGAAGAGCGTCCGCGCATGCGCTTGGCCGCTGCGTTGGCTTGCTGGCGGGAGGTTACTGTGAACAAAAAGTGTTTTAAGAAACAAGTGGTGTCTTCTCAACGTGCATAAATCTTCAGAACGGTAAGGTCGTTCCGAGCGTGTGACGCTCCCAGGAAGCTTCTCAGGTTTTGGGTGGAGGTAGGCTGGCTATGTTAGCCAGGACACCAACGCACAATGGACCGAATGGGAGTCACGTGTGGATGATGGAGTCCCCACTATCACAGATAATATAATACTAGCATACAGATGCCTCATCCCATACAAATAAACCGTACCGACGTAACTAGCGTTTTTCAACTGATTATACCGATTATTTTTAGGTTTCCGTAACCAAAGGGTAAAAACGGGACCCTATTACTAAGACTGCCGTCCATCTGTCTGTCACCAGGCTGTATCTCATGAACGGTGATAGCTAGACAGTTGAAATTTTCACAGATGATGTATTTCTGTTGCCGCTATAACAACAAATACTAAAAATTTAATATCTATATATATAAAAGAAAGTCGTGTTAGTTACTTCACTTATAACTCAAGAACGGCTGAATCGATTTAGCTGAAAATTGGCAGGGAGGTAGCTTAGAACCAGGAGAAGGACATAGGGTAGGGTAGGGTAGGGTAGGGTAGTGTAGGGTAGTGTAGTGTAGGGTAGGGTAGTGTAGGGTAGGGTAGTGTAGGGTAGTGTAGGGTAGTGTAGGGTCGGGTAGGGTAGGGTAGTGTAGGGTAGGGTAGTGTAGGGTAGCGTAGGGTAGTGTAGGGTCGGGTAGGTTAGGGTAGGGTAGTGTAGGGTAGCGTAGGGTAGTGTAGGGTCGGGTAGGGTAGGGTAGGGTAGTGTAGGGTAGAGTAGGGTAGTGTAGGGTAGGGTAGGGTAGTGTAGGGTCGGGTAGGGTAGTGTAGGGTAGGGTAGGGTAGGGTAGTGTAGGGTAGGGTAGTGTAGGGTCGGGTAGGGTAGGGTAGTGTAGGGTCGGGTAGGTAGGGTAGATAAATGTTTGGTCTTTTTATGGCAAAACAAAGTTTGCTGGGTCAGCTAGTAATAGTGTTCTTTTTCTGATTAATTTCGTTGCGGGATCCAAGACAGGAAAATTCATTCTCCGGGACTTCGTCGAGCTTCATTGCCTCGGCGCTTTTCTGGTGGTCGCCACTGTTGATTCTGGCTTTCAGGAGTAGCAGTGGTTTGGGAATAGTGCGGTGGGATTGTCTTGGTGGGATTGTCTAGTAATAAATATTTAAGTGGGGCTCCCAAACAACAAACGTGTTTTTATTACCGTTTTTTTGCGATAATAGTACGGAACCTTTAGTGCGCGAGTCCACTTGGCCGGTTTTTTGTAGATCGATCGCGTTCGGTGCCATTCCACGGCGATAGATAGATCACCATCTATATCCATGGAACAGAACGGAACGGAACCGATAGCGATCAATGTACAAAAAATAATCAGTATATAACGTCAGCACGGTTTCTTTGTATGGGATAGACACCACTGCCACTACTATTACTATTTCGCTGGTCTCGGGTTCAGTTGAGAGTTTGACAGTTGGCAGTGTGACACTTGATTTAGATTTTGACTGTGTCTACTCACATTTCCTCTTACTCGTGTTGGCCTCATCATCAAGTCCGTTCTTCCCGTTAGGCTTGTGCGCGGGCGCCAGGGGCGCGCGGGGCGCCGGCGCCGCCGGGGCTGCCTTGTGCGGCGCCTCCAGCCCCAGCAGGCGGTTGATGCGGTTGCGGTCCGGTGCTGGGAAGTGCTTTTCTACTAGTGTCTGGAATACGCCTCTGGAAACGAGGAATTATTTATGTTAGTTCTTTCTTGAAAAAAAAAAAAGTATGGTTTAAAAATGTCGTTAAGGCCAGCCTCATGGAATGTATGGCGTTTTATCTTTCTTTCAACACCCAGACCCGAAAGAACCATCTGTTAGGTTAATTTTTATTTTTCTGTGATATACTAAAAAAAAAAACATTACTTTCGAATCAAAGTAATCGCACGGCAGTAAAACACAAAATCTTTATTATGAGCGGAGAATAAAGAAATCGAAAAAAACATGTCAACAAGATTTAAACTTCTACCCCTCTAACAAATAAACGCAGAATATATATACCAGGAATAAACCAATGAAAATGTATGGGTATACCTTTGTTATACCTGGTATAACTTTATTCCGTGTTTATTAGTAAGAGGGTACAAGTTCTACAAATTAGTACTTAGAAATTTATAACAATAAAAAACATTGGACAAAAATACCGGAATTAATAAAAAACCCTATCAGAAACCATGAAAAAATAAATGGTTTTATAAATTATCTATTAAGTATTAACATACATTTACTAATTAAATAATAATATCCATCCAAAACGGACGGGACCGGTCAATGTGGCGACGCTTGGGGGAGGCCTATGTCCAGCAGTGGACGTCTTTCGGCTGATATGATGATCCACCCAAAATATTAATGACTGTCAACTTAGAAAAACAAAAGTTTAAACATAAACGTCAAAATTCAAATATTCCCGCGCGGCGCGCTGTCAAAATGTCGCGCAATTTCAAATAATAGCGCCAGCTGGGACGGCCGGCCACAGACGCCGTTCGTTCAACCCGCGCCGCCATTACGAGCCGTTTGCACCGGGAATAGTACACGGACTCAGCGCACGGCTACACATGCGCTGTCTAAACTAACCACAGTTTCAGAGCATCGATTCTTTATGTGTAATTCAACAATGTGCTCCTTTGTTTTGTTAATTTTGTTTGTAAACGAATAAATCTGTTTGTTGTGTGAACGTATTTTGGTAATTTGGTGCAAAGTTCTGTTTGTGTTCGACGTCAGTGATAACAACCATGCGTTCTAAACATCAACTAAAGAAATACCTCAGTGAAATATCCGAGAACGCCGAGTTTCCTATATTTAATTACGTATCCTCTGAGAAGTATACAATCTTAATCAAATGCCGAGTGGACACTAACCGTAGCGTCCAATTCTACAGCGAATACGCGGGGGAATGGATAAAAAAATTCGCGAAGTTCACTAAAACTGGCTGGATTGTCAGAGCATGTTTCCCGAACGTAAAGAGGTTTTTATACAGAAAAGTGTTTGCATGTCATCATTCCAGTTTTAACAAAAGAAAGACGCCAGAACAATCTGGCGCGAAGGACAAGCAGTGCAAAGCGAAGATAGACTTCAAAATAAAGTTTATAAACCGTAATACAATTAGGAACGATAAAATGTTGAAAGACGGCTTGAATTTAACGATCCACATAAACTTCATACACTCGCATCGTGTAACGGCGAGAGAATCATTCAATTTGCTGAAATGTTCCGCGGACACAGACGAGATATTCTACAAATACTTCGCAGACGGACACACGACATCAACGGCGAAAAGCTATCATAAACTAATCTTGCTTTCAAAATTTGGAGCCAGTAGCGAACATTTGTCGAACGCTGAAATACATCCCACCTTACACCATGCGAAATACTTGTTCAACAAGAAAAAGAAAGATGGGATCGCTTACAGTGAAGCCGACATAATGGCCGAGAGAGTGAAGATTTTAGAGGAGAGTGGCGGCGTATTGAGGTACACAGACGATTACAGTATTACGGTCGTCATTACACCGTTTATGAAGAACGTCATATCTGGACACGAACTAGACTGCATCATATTAGACAGTACACCTATCAAAGACTGCGTTGTATCATTCTTCTTAGTCCCTACTCCAATAGGAGCCCTACCCATCGCCTGTGCACTACACTCACAGACAACAGAACCCAGTTTCAGTCAAGCATTCTTTTCAACGAAATTACTTTTAGAAAATCAGACGTTAAAAAGTTTCGAACCGAGCAAGATTATGATAAATCAGATTGACGAACAGAATCATGCCTTAGATGCGATATTTTCTAATAAGAGGTTGTTTATCTCGCGTGCGTCCTTGATCGAAGGAATATGGAGGACGATTTGCGAGGGAGAAGTCAAGATTGAGAGAAGAAATCGACATAAAATCATGGAGTTATTTACTTCTCTACTACATGCAGAGAACTTAGAAGAAGCTGAATCGTTTTACAAAGAACTTGAAGGAAACAGTGACGTGCAATCCCCTCCAAAACTCAAAGAATACCTAACTGACATATGGAAGAGAAGAGAAGACTATATAACACCTAACAAAGTGACAGATATTTCTTTAAGAATGTTAAAACAATTTATATTAACCAGGTGCAGTTCCTACAACAGCTTGATCATGATTGATGTTTTGTTGAATATCTTAGACAATCATTGGTGTCAAATACTGCATGCACATTTGCGAGGCAAGCTTATAATAGAAACATATACAAAATTCTTACCTAATGACAAAATGGTGATGGACAGTCTGACCGGTTTAGAAATTACTGATCAGGAGTACAGATTAGAGAAAACAAAAGGTCACGTGACGTTTAGAGCAGACACAATGTGTTGCGACTGTGTTAAAGGCAGAAGAGGTGCATTCTGTGAGCATTTATGTGGTGTATTACACTCTGATGTACTAAAAACTTCAGTTCCTGAAGATAAAAAGGCATTTTACATAGCATTAGCTGGCGAGAACGAAGTTAAACTCGAACCTGTGCAGTCCGAACTAGATTATGACGACGAAGACACAGAAGAAACAATACCAAACAATAACGAACAGTATTTTGGAGTCAAACAAGAAGACAATGACCCTTTAGACGACAGTAACACTGAAACCGAAGATGCTACAAATAGCCCGACAGAAATTGACATGGTTGATATGAAAAAACGTTATGTAAACGCACTGAGAGGTCTTAACGATGAGTTCAGAAGACTAAACAAAGTGTTTAGGGAGAACCCTAGTACATCTAACTTGGATACTATGGGCCGTCTAGCTAGGGAACTGAGTAAAATAAAACCTGTTGAGAAAATCAACTTCAGGGATATGTTTGTAGAGCTGGAAGTGAAAGAAAATGGCAGATATATGGACTGATTAGAAATTGTTTAATAATAAATTTTGATACTGACTGTTGTCTATCCAAAGAACGTTCATAAACCGATGATACTATATTAAAACATATTTTTGTAATAATAAATACGAGTTAATAGACCAATTCATGTTGTATTATTTTCGTAATCCTTTTTGATCGAATCGTTTCGCGTTTCTACATTAACCGAATACTAAAACTATTTGAGATACAAAATATAGTATATTATGCAACAAGTGAATATATGAATAGTGATTAAAGCGAGGGCCATAGATGAATCACGACCGTAGGGAGTGATTCAAGATGTTTCAAGTATTAGAATCCTGCCCTCGATATATATCCAGTTAATAATAAGTCTAGTTGCATACTATATTTTATACTACTACGAGAAAAAGAAAGATTTAAGACAACGACTAACTCCAACGACCTTGAGGGAACAAAACGCGCACTCGTTTCACACCCGCGCGACCCAAAATTTAGTAGTTTATTGTACTTTCCTTATTATTCTTTGACTTAAAAAAAAAGCTTCAGATCAAAATGTAGATAATTAAATTGTCTTTGATATGGTGCCTGCCAAGGATCGCCAACCCGCCTGCCAAGGATCGCCAACCCGCCTGCCAAGCGTGGCGATTATGGCAAAACCCCCCCTATGAATAGCACAAATAAAAAATGGCCCCTAGTGCCCGGCAGCCTGCCTACCCTCGACTACGGTAGCGGTCGAGGTTATGGCATGGCAAGGGGTGCTAAGAATCTCCGGACGAGATCCGGCTACCCCAACAATCACCGACGACTGGACCTGGCAACGTACAACACGCGCACACTTCGGACCGACGAGAAGATCACCGAGCTCGAAGAGGAATTAAGCAGGTTGCGATGGAGTATTATAGGGTTATCTGAAGTCCGAAGAGAGGGGGAGGACTCGATAATCCTCAAATCCGGTAACCTGCTCTATTTCCGAGAGGATGAGCGGCAGTCCCAGGGTGGTGTCGGGTTTATCGTCCACAAGTCCCTCGTGAACAACGTGGTGAAGATCGAGAGTGTGTCGACCAGGGTGGCGTACCTTATACTCAGAATATCCTCTAGATATTCGCTGAAGGTCATACAGGTCTACGCCCCAACCTCGGCAC
Source organism: Orthosia gothica (assembly GCA_949775005.1). Taxonomy (NCBI): domain Eukaryota; kingdom Metazoa; phylum Arthropoda; class Insecta; order Lepidoptera; family Noctuidae; genus Orthosia; species Orthosia gothica. The sequence goes on from OX459059.1 coordinate 16,887,815, forward strand.
ACCCAGACGACGAGGTAGAGACCATGTATGAGGATATCTCCAGAGCCATGCATGGTTTCAAAACTCACTTCACCGTTGTCATGGGGGACTTCAACGCGAAACTGGGCAAACGAGACGAGGATGAGCTGCAAGTGGGGCAATTTGGAGTTGGACGACGGAATCACCGGGGTCACCTACTGGCCAGTTTTATGGAGAAGGAGGGCCTCTATATGATGAACTCCTTCTTTAAAAAGCGTGAACACAGGAAGTGGACCTGGCAGAGCCCCGATGGTGCAACAAAAAATGAGATCGACTTCATCATGTCAACCAAGAAGCAAATGTTCAATGATGTCTCCGTGATCAATTCGGTAAAAACCGGGAGCGATCACCGCATGGTAAGAGGCACATTGAACATTAATATTAAGCTTGAAAGGTCTCGACTGATGAAGTCCACGCTCCGTCCAGCACAGGTCCAGGTCCAAAACCCCGAGAGCTTTCAGCTCGAACTCCGGAATCGTTTCGGGTGCCTGGGGAGCTCCGTGGACGAATACAGCGACGGGTTCGTGGCAGCTGTCCATACGGTCGGGTCTAAGTTTTTCAAGACCCGTCGTACAGATAGAAACAAAAAGCTCTCTGATCATACCCTCAAGCTTATGAAGGAGAGGCGTGAGATGATCCTGCAGTGTTTAGATGAGGCGTTCAAATACCGGCAGATCAATAGACAGATCTCTAAATCCTTGAAAAGAGACCTCCGCCGCTTTAACACCGAGCGTATTAAAGACGCGATTGAGCGAAATAAAGGCTCCAAGGTTTTTTCAAGGGATCTGTCTATTGGGCAGAGCCAGCTCACGAAACTGAAGACCGATGATGGCAGGATTGTATCCGCCAAACCGGAGCTTCTGAGGGAGATCGAGAGTTTCTATGGGCAGTTGTACACGTCAACCAGTAAACCCGTTGCGAATCTAGCAAACGACCCAAGAGCTAGATTGACCCGACACTATACCGAAGATATCCCGGACGTCAGCCTGTACGAGATTAGGATGGCTCTGAAACAGCTTAAAAACAACAAGGCGCCGGGTGATGACGGAATCACGGCTGAACTCCTGAAGGCGGGTGGAAAACCGGTCCTCAAGGCCCTTCAGAAGCTTTTTGATTCCGTCTTACTCGAGGGCAAAACGCCACAGGCATGGTGCAGGGGTGTGGTGGTACTCTTCTTCAAGAAGGGCCACAATGCCCGGCTGAAGAACTATAGGCCCATCTCGCTTCTTAGCCATGTTTACAAGTTGTTTTCAAGAGTCATCACGAATCGTCTCGCGCGCAGGTTTGACGATTTCCAGCCTCCCGAACAAGCCGGATTCCGAAAAGGCTTTAGCACCGTAGACCACATACATACGTTGCGGCAGGTTATACAGAAGACCGAAGAGTATAACCTGCCTCTCTGTTTAGCGTTTGTGGACTACGAGAAAGCCTTCGATTAGATCGAGACTTGGGCTGTACTGCAGTCTCTCCAACGGTGCCAGATCGACTACCGGTACATTGAGGTGTTGAAGTGTCTGTACAAAAACGCCACCATGTCGGTCGTCTTCAGGATCAGACCTCGAAACCAATCCTTCTCCAGCGCGGCGTAAGACAGGGAGACGTCATTTCTCCGAAACTGTTCACTGCTGCGCTGGAGGACGTCTTCAAGGTTCTGGACTGGAAGGGGCTTGGCATCAACGTTAATAGCGAGTACATCACTCACCTTCGGTTTGCCGACGACATAGTGGTCATGGCTGAGACCATGGAGAGCCTCAGTAAAATGCTCGATGACCTTAGTAGAGCTTCCGAAAGAGTGGGTCTTAAAATGAACATGGACAAAACCAAGGTCATGGTGAACGCCCATGTAACACCCACTCCTATCAAGATCGGAGACTCTACACTCGAAGTTGTAGACGATTATGTTTACTTGGGACAAACGGTCCAGTTGGGTAGGTCCAACTTCGAGAAAGAGGTCAACCGTCGAATCCGACTCGGCTGGGCGGCGTTCGGGAAGTTGCGTGGTATCTTCTCGTCCAATTTACCGCAGTGTCTCAAGACAAAAGTCTATGACCAGTGTGTGTTGCCAGTGATCACCTATGGGACCGAGACGTGGTCGCTCACAATGGGCCTTATCAGAAAGCTTAAAGTCACCCAAAGGGCAATGGAGAGGGCTATGCTCGGAATTTCCTTGCGTGAACACGTCAGAAATGATGATATCCGCAGGAGAACTAAAGTTACCGACATAGCCCGAAGAATTGCCAAACTTAAGTGGCAGTGGGCAGGGCACATTGCTCGCAGAACGGATGGCCGATGGGGCCGAAAAGTTCTGGAATGGCGACCGCGAACTGGAAGACGATACGTTGGAAGGCCTCCCACTAGGTGGACCGATGACCTGGTTAAGGTTGCGGGAAGGCGCTGGATGCGAGACGCACGGGATCGGTCAATGTGGCGACGCCTGGGGGAGGCCTATGTCCAGCAGTGGACGTCTTTCGGCTGAAATGATGATGATGATGATGATGGTGTCGATTTCATTAAAATACGCCCAGCGGTTTTGGTGAGATTGTCGTGTTTTTGTCCGTTTTAGACATAACTTTACAAATTAATTACACTATGTTGTACGAATAAAACTCAAAATTTGCTCAGATGAAATTATTAAGACAATGGTCTCATATAACATATATTTTTTCCAATAAATTACGACTAGCCGTTTAGACGTGATTCTCATTTTAAAATCAGCTACTCAAGGGAATCGGCGCCTTAAGCGAAAAGCACAAGGAGTTTGTATGTCGAGGTTGTATAACATTGAGATGGAGTTTTGAATATATTGTTGTGTTCTAAATTCAAACACCAGAAAAGTGATGAAAAGTGCTTTTTATTCACTGTTTTCAGTGAATATTTATTCGCCGATCGGGGTGAATTTTTCTTCCAGTTATTTTAAACGATTCATTAAAAGGGCAAGAAGAGCTAAGCTCTCGCGGGATTTTTAAAAGTGTAACATATCTAGCATTCGGCGTGGTGTAGAGATTCTTCTTTTCGAGACGATGTTGATTTAACCCTTAAGAGTCCTTAGACAGTTTAGGCCCAGTAGAGGCCACTTTTATAGCGGATTCAGTGGCGTTTATCAAATCCTTAAAAGTGCAGATGTATGGACACTTGGACCAGTTCTCGTCATGCTCTGAACAGGGTCACATTTGGTGTCAGATGGGTTTATAAAACCCCATTTTGATTAGTCAATAGTGAAAGTCCCTACAGTCTACAGATAGTTGTTCCGGTCTGGTTGTTTGTGTACGTAAGTACCCACGATACAGGCGAAATTCTTCTACATCATCGTCATCAGCATCTCAGCCGAAAGACGTCCTCTGCTGGACATAGGGCTTCCTCAAGGATCACCACACTGATCGGTCCTGTGCGTCTCGCATCCACCGGATTCCCGTAGCCTTAACCAGGTGTACGATCCACCTAGCGAGATACCTTCCAATGTTGCCTCTCCCGGTTCGTGGTCGCCACTCCAGAAATTTTCGGACCCATCGACTATAGGTACAGAAATTCTTAGTGTGGGGCAATGTTTCCAAAAACATTTTTTTTTTTTAAAACAAGCCTTTTTCGTATTCTTCTCAGCAAACCCTTTCATTTGATACCCATCATATCACGGCAGTGCACAAAAAATTACTAGTCCGCCATCTTGGCCCGACCGCCATATTGGATTTAGAATGACGTCACTTACCAAACCATGCATTGTCATCCAAACTAAACGGGTATGCAAAATTTCATCTTAATCGGTGGCAGATAACTGCTTTATAATTTAGTTGCAAGATTTGTCGCGAACACACTTACATACATACATAGCAAGTTAAATAAAATCTTGTAAAAAGAAAGAATGAGTACTCACTTGGCAGTAGACACGAAGTCCGACAGCTCTCCGTCGTCCCTCTCGAGCTGGTCGAGGGTACGCGCCTCGCCGGTGCTCTGCAGACCGATGACCACGCACTTGCCACACTTCACTGCCTCGCGAGCCGTCACTACCGCGTGGTTTACCTGGGGACAACATCATAAAATATATACATATCATCACGCCAGTATTCTCCAAAGAGTTGGGCAGAAATGCAACTAGATTTTCATGCGGTTTTCCCCAATAGACAGAGTGATTCATGAGGGATATTTAGGTGTATAATTTGTTAAGGTTTTGTGTGAATTGGTTAAAATTTGACAATAATTGAAAAACGTTTTGTGAACACTTTCATTATGCGTACAGCTAAGGAGTAGAATTCCCTGCCGAGTCTGTGTTTCCTGATAGCTACAATCTAGGGGCCTTTAATTCAAGAGTGAATAGGTTTTTTTCTGGGCAAGCGTGCTTCACCGTCGACCACATCATCGCTTACCATCAGGTGAGATAGTGGTCAAGCGCAAGCCTATAGACGATTCAAAAAAAAAAAACTCGGCAAGTCAAACCGCCTGGGAGCTTTCATAGAAAACGCGAAAAAAAACCTTATTAAATTAAATTTGTTACTAACCTTAAGCATTTCATACACATTATGATAATCCTTTACACCATATAATTTAAATGAATATCTTAGGAGTTATTGCAGAATAAAAACTGACGCGCGATTTTAAATTTTCATTGTACCAAAATGTGTTACAATAAAAATTTTAAAAAAACTTTAAAAAAAAATACCACCGACTTCCAAATAAAAAACTGCAAAGTGAAAAATAATTGTATTTTTGGAAGTCGGTGTCTTTCTTTTTCCAATTTTTTTGCGATATGGACACCGACTTCAAAAAATAAAATTATTTTTCACTTTGTAGTTTTTTATTTGGAAGTCGGTAGTATTTTTTTGCAAAAAAGTTTTTTATTTTTCCCTTTTTAGTTGTACCCACCTAAAATAGGCAAGTTTTTTGGTAAGGTACCTATAACGCCAGAATAGATCACCCGAATAACATGAAACTTGAACATAACCAGTGAAATGTGAGATTTGCGTACCCCTTTAGTGCGTACTGGCGTGATGTTATGTTATGAAATGGTATAGACAATAAACAGACATGTGATTGCAGCAATTCCGAATGATTTGCCGTTATTTATTGAAGAGTTCTGTTGTATATCTCCGAATTTCTTCATCAGATCTTCACCAAATTCAAATGGGACCAATTTCGAAACATACTCTTTCAAACAAAAAAATAATTTTCAAAATCGGTTCTTAATTGACGGAGATATCGGTGAACATACCATACAAGAAGTCGAACATAGAACCTCCTCCTTTTGGTTAAGTCGGTTAAAAACTCGAGTGGCCCCAGATATTTAAAACGGCGCCATCTATTGGCATGAATTTGAAATTATCTGTACAAATAATCTTTGAAATGTGAATTAAGAGCCCAATATTCCTTAATTTTGTGCTCAAGAGAGTTGATTTAACAAAGGATATACAATTTTTATGATAATTTCTAGTAAATGTTATTTTTACACCCAATTCAATAACAAACCGATGCGTATCGCGCCATCTACATTATATAAACCAAAATAATTGTAGAGATGTATATCAGCTTACCTTCGCAGCGATACATAGGTACTTGAAGAACCTCTGATGCGCCGACCAGAACTGTCCCCACATCGTCTTCTTCATTCTTGACTCTGCATTGATAAGTTCTGCGGCTTCCGTGAACCTTTGCATGGCTTCTACCCACTGTAACCAAAGGCAACATTGAATTCTAACATTATTTCTTTACCCAACTGCGCGACATCAAAAACAGTGTTATGTTTTTCAGGCGTATCTATCCTCCCATTTATGAATTAAGGTTATCCTAGTCGACGGCACGTACTATTTTGTGCGCAGGGTTAAAATGCATGCTATCTCATCCGACAACACGTGCGAAAGAGATAGATGATGTGATGAGCAGTAAGAAGCTAGTTCGCATACGAATTAACACTTTTGCAAATTTATAGCGAAATGGATGATGATTTAGGACGAAAACGAGCGCTCGAAATTTTATAAACAGACCTTTGGGAGTATGGATATTATGAAAAACGATAGAACTTTCGACACTATTTTTTTTATTACTTTTTTGTTTCCATACAGGGCTAGATAACGATGAGACAAATAATTTTTTTATTTTTTATTTTGAACGTAAATCGTCAAACAGTGGAGTAATAGCCAGACAACGTTTGTATGGAAGAACGATCAACTAGGGCAACCTTAAGCAAAGAAATCTATAGATAATATAGATCTTTTGAGCCAGGAACCTTAACAACCCACCAAAAAATTTCATCACAAGGAGATCCATGGTTGGGGAACGGAGAGGACAAAAACATGCAAACATATAATGCGAAAACGGTTGTACTGTATACTGACCAGTTCCACCGACTTGTCGTATGTCTCCTTGAAGGCGTCGGTCAGCGGCACCTCCTCGATCTTGAACGACACGCCGTGGAACGACAGCTGGCGCGCGATGTACATGCCGCGGAGCTTCATGTCCATGGCCACGATCTCCATCGCACCTACGCCGCTGCACGATAAATATACACATGTAAATAACAAAAAAAATATGAATACAATTAAAATAGTTATTTATGCTACAAGTGCGGAAGGAATGTGATTTCCGATGAGTGGATAGTGGATAAATCGACACGAGTCGGAAATCATCTTACGTACGTGTAGCATACAACATTTTACTATGCACTGTGCGAGGAAATAAAAAAATATATCTGAACCAAGCAAGAAATTAATAAAATGGCGGGCTTACATATCTACTGCGCATGTGCAAATAGCTGTCACGTGGTAACGCAATAAGGCACGAGCAAAATATACGTTCTGCCAAAGATATTTAATTAATATTTAAAATTAATTTATTGATCAAAATCTAAATCTAGAGTAATTAAAAACGCGCCTAAAATGAAGTATTAGTTTTATTCTACCTTTTATATGAATGATAATCTGTACATAACTAATTTTTTTAAACTTTTCTCAAATAATAAAAACTCTATGCGTCGGGTTGACGTTGGAGTTAAAAATTAAAAAAATACAGGAAAGTAAAAAGCACTAGTGAAAACACCGCACTTTTGGAGGAAATGCATTGTAAAAATATATTCGGCTCGGCAAAACCTTTCATTTGATGCCTATATCATGGGGTGCATAAAAAATAATTGGTCCGCCATCTCTGGGAATCCGCCATATTGGATTTAGAATAATGTCACATTACTAACCATGAAACCGTGTTTGCATTGTACATCCAAATTGCGCCAATTACAATTGACACGAATAAATATAAGCCTCGGGCTTATACCCAAAACTCCCTGATGGGATAACCTTAGCCCAAACTGGCAATCCTCCATCAAAACCTTTGTTTAGCACTGAAGCTTGAAAAGGGTAACTGTACTCATTTTCATTGTTTTTGTTACACCCTGCGTATTAGAAGAAAAACCGGCCAAGTGCGAGTCGCGACTCGCACTCGACGGGTTCCGTACCATAATCGCTTAAAAACGACCGCCCCACTTAAATATTTATTTTATTCTGTTTTTAGTATTTTTTGTTATAGCGGCAAAAGAAATACATCATCTGTGACAATTTTAACAGTCTAGCTATCACTGTTCATGAGATACAGCTGGTGAAAGACGGACCGCGGAGTCTTAGTAATAGGGGCCCTAAAAATAAAACATAAAATTCACATTTACTCACCGCTTCTCAACAGCATTGATGAAATCCATGAAGGTGGGGAAAGGCGTGCCGTCTCCCCATATGCCCAACCTGACCATATAAGCCATGTTCCTCGGCTCGCTGGCTCCAGTAGCCGAGGCATATACCACGCGGGCCTTTGGCAATTTGTTCTGTAGCTCCAACGCAGTCAGACCAGTCTTTGTTGCCTTCCCCGACCCGACTGGACAGAGATTCTTGGCTTTGTGGCACTCGTCGAATACAATCTGTGGGATAAGTTTTAAGATTTTATTTGGGTGAATACATACATACATAAGTCAAAGTCAAATGTATTTATTCAACTAGGCCAACAAGCGGCACTTTTGAATGTCAAACAAAAATTAAAATTTACAAGTAATAAAAGTTGAATTTACCGTGCATTAGGAAAAGTAGCTTGTTATGGAGAAGAATGCACAAGAAACTCCATACTTACTCTTTTTGAAAAATAGGTATTTTACAATATTTACATAAGTATATACATTAATAAATTCATATATGTGAGGATGATGCACCCAGAATAGCACTACACACTATACTACGTACAGGAATAAACTATTAAAAGCATTAACAGGTAAATTCATTAATTTGATAAATAGGAACATGGTTCTCACATACTTACAAATATTGCAAAATTAGGTAAAATACCTAATTCAACAACAACGGAACAGTGTGTGGGTCAATTTCTTAAAAAAATAACTATGAATATAAATTAACAAATTTGATTTTGTCTACACTAAAGATTGCCCTATGGAGCAGGACCAGCATGTTGCCAAGCATTCTTATCTTGAATATAATCATCTAATTTGTAATATGCTCGTTTACAAAGCGTGCTTTTAACTAAAGCAACATAAACTCACACCTTCTTCCCATGAGGATTAGCAGAAACTACAAAGTTTGGATTTTATTTGTGTGAATGTTTGTAGGGTTTCAAGAGGCCAATTCGGATGATATGCAGCATTTTGCTTCACGATATTTTGTGTTATGTACTGGTCTCAGATACCTTGACCTCCGTAGTTGGAAAGGATATGGCTACTCTTATCTAGTAGAGCAAGAAACCAACTTTAGTGAGTAGTGTTAAAGTCGTCACAATCTAAGAAGTCCGGTGACGTTTCTCATTTTTAACCGACTTACCAAAAAGTAGGAGGTTCTATGTTCGACATTAGGATTTTTTTTATTTTTTATTTATGTTCAACGATATCTCCGTCAATTGTGGACCGATTTTGTTTTTTTTTTAATTTTTTGTTTGAATGTTGGTTCAATTTTAATTTAGTGAAGTTCTGATGAAGAACTTCGGAGATATACAACAGAACTCTTCAATAAATAACGCTAAATCTCTCGGGATTGCTGCAATCGCATGTCTGTTTATTGTTTATACCATTTCATAACATAACAACACACCAGTACGCTGTAAAGGGGTACGCAGATGTGTACAGTTTACCTTGGTACACTCTCATTTCACCGGTTATGTTCAAGTTTCATGATATTTGAGTAATCTATTCTGGCATTACAGGTACTTTACGTAACTACGCTATTTGGTTGGTTCAACTAAAAAGTGAAAAATTAAAAAAACTTGGAAGTTTGACAAGCACTATACTTTGTACGTACGCATACTTGCTAGCTTGAGCTGATGGCCAATTTATAGGTGCAGCATGAATAATAGCAGGCTACAGACTTTATAAGAAAAAATTGTATTGTTTATGCATAGCACTTATCACCATGAAATACAAATAAAACATTCAATTGCATTAAGAACCTCTTCCCTTTGTGAAGTCGGTTAAAATTCTAGTATAAAGAGACTTACACATCCATCGAAGTCGTCCCCGCACCACTGCAGCAGCTGTTTCAGCCTCGTGCGGTACTTGGTGGTGGTGGACTGCGTCTCCCCGATGAGGGCGGAGTACGTGCTGAAGATCACGCCCTTCTTCACGTTGCCGTTCACCGCTGACGAGATCTTCGCGTATTTGAACTGGGGGGTAAAAAATAAATAAGAAAAATATTTAAAAAGAGTCAAGCTTTTTAGGGTGCCGTAGCCAAATGGCAAAATACGGATATATATAAATTCGTCATGTCTGTCTGTCTGTCCGTCCGTATGTCACAGCCACTTTTTCCGAAACTATAAGAACTATGCTGTTGAAACTTGGTAAGTATTTGTATTCTGTGAACCGCAATAAGATTTTCACACAAAAATAGAAAAAGAAAGAATACATTTTGGGGGTTCCCATACTGGAGACTGAAACTAAAAAAAATTTTTTCATCAAACCCATACGTATCTATGGATAGGTCTTCAAAAATGATATTGAGGTTTCTAATATAATTTTTTTCTAAACTGAATAGTTTTCGCAAGAGACACTTCCAAAGTGGTAAAATGTGTGTGCCCCTCCTGTAACTTCTAAAATAATAGAATGATAAAACTAAAAAAAAAAATATTGTACATTACCATGTAAGCTTCCAACGAAAATTGGTTTGAACGAGATCTAGTAAGTAGTTGTTTTTTATTTAATTTACCAAGTACGGAACCTTGCGTGCGCGAGTCCGACTCGCACTTGGCCGGTTTTTGGTAAACCTTTCCGCAAACACTTTTTCATTAAATACCCATATCCTGGGATGTTTGATAAATATCGCATATGAGCTTTGGGTTCGCCATCTTTGAGAGTCTGTCATATTGGTCATCAAATCAACCCTTTTCGCGAATTTCAGTTACTTCTAGGCAAGCGTGCCTCATCGTCGAGTACATCATCGCTTACCATCAGATGAGATAGTGGCATTGGTAGGAGTCTACTCTCTCTGGAGCCCTGAACTGGCCCTGGACCCTGATCCCGATACCGATGGGCTTCTATTTTTATATTTATATATGACTATTTTTTAAAGAACGCCCTAGAAAGACATATTTAGACCTTATAGGTGATGTTCTTCAGAAAGGCCAAGTGCGCAGTACCCATAACCGGCGTGTGTGTATGACTAGATGTATGAATGTGTGTGAAGCAAAAGAAGTATGTAGGGATCGTAGCAGGTGGCGTTCTGTAGTTTCTGCCTACCCCCATGGGAAAAAGGCGTCAGTTTATGTATGTTTCTAAAGAAATTTATTAAAATGTCATTTAATAAGAACACAAAATGAAAAATGCTTGTAAAATTCGTGCGTGGTTACCTTATTGAGCGGATGCACCTCGATCTTGCCGGCGCCGATGTCGCGCAGGTCCCGCTCGGCGTCGTACTTCAGGTCGTTGGACACGGACACCCAGATGGCGCGCTTGCGGCCCTTGATGTAGTTCTCGAAGATGATGCCGGCGATCGTGCGGCCTTTGCCCACACCCGCGCCGTCGCCTGGTCGAAATACAGATATTTTACATTAAAGAAATTAAATAAATACATAAATATTCTTTATACCATTCCCCCTCTAAAAAGCTTATTTTTAACCCCCGTCGGAAAAAGAGAGGTGTTCTAAGTTTCACGTGTGTTGCTGTGTATCTGTGTGTCTGTCTGTGGCATCATAGCGCCTAAACGGATGAACCGATTTCGATTTAGTTTTTTTTTGTTTGAAAGGTGAATTTGGCGAGAGTATTCTTAGCTATTTTTGAATAAAATCGGTTAAGCCGTTCAAAAGTTATGGGTGTTTTACTGTTTGAATCGGGGTGTTTTCGCAAGATAAATGTGCCGGGGGTTTTTTAAATTTTGAAATTTTACTTGTATTCACTGAAAACACTGAATAAAAAGCACTTTTAATCACTGTTTTGGTGTTTGAATTTGGAACACACCAATGAATTAGACCTGCATCTCAATGCTATATAACCTCCTTGCGCAAAAAATACTTGATACAAACTTCTTGTGCAGAGAAATTATACTTTTCAAACTCCTTCACTTTTAATTTTGTTTATATTTAGGATTTTAATAATGATTTTGATTTTAGTCTAGGATATTTATTGAATACTTATTTGGATTGTAATTCTAATATTAATTTAATTATAATTATGTAACGTAACGGAGATGGTCACCGGCCTCTGAAACACAGGTGCTGTTACGTAGCTCAGGGGTCAGGGTTTCATGTTTTTTGTAAATTTTGAATGTTATATTAAATTTAACTTTTAACCATTTATTTATTATTAATCCTTGTGCTTTTCGCTTAAATCTTTCTTTTTCACGTAGTCATGGTATAAAATATAGTATGAAAGTCTTGAATAAAACGGATTTATATCGAGGACCATGAATCACTCGCATAGCTCATGATTCTAACACTTGAATCACTCGCTATGCTCGTGTTTAAATCATCATGAATCACTCCCTGCGGTCGTGATTCAGTCATTAGAATCCTTCACTTGCTCTTGATACATCTATGGCCCTCGCTTTAAATCCGTCCTTTATTCACTAGTTGCATAATATACTATTTTACCGTCGTTATGGTTTTTTTTTTTTTTTTTTTATAACCTATAGGCTCGCGCTTGACCACAATCTCACCTGATGGTAAGCGATGATGTGGTCGACGGTGAAACACGCTTGCCTAGAAATAACCTATTCACTCTTGACTTAAAGACCCCTAGATTGTAGCTATCGGGAAACACAGACTCCGGCAGGGAATTCCACTCCTTAGCTGTACGCATAATAAAAGTGTTCCCAAAACGTTTTGTGCGTATGGGTGGGATGTCTACCATGTATCGATGGCGCATCGCCGTACGTCTGGTAGTCCGATGATGGAACGGGCTAGGTGGAATTATATCGTGCAATTCCATCGCACACTCCCCGAAATGTAACCGATAAAAAACCGACAGGCTGGCAACTCGGCGACGATGTTCAAGACTCTGGAGCTTTGACTTGACCAGCGCCTCATCGCCGATGAGCCTCTTGGCTCGCTTTTCGATCGACTCCAGTGCGTCAAGCTGGTATTTGGCTGATCCGTCCCAGAGATGAGAACAGTACTCCATGCATGATCGAACTTGCGCTTGATACAAGTTGAGGAGCTGTTCCGGCGTGAAGTACCGTCTCACCTTTGCAAGGATCCCCAGCTTTTTGGCAGCCAGCTGAGCCTTTGCCTCAATGTAAGGGCCAAAATTGAGAGTAGATGTCAACGTAACGCCAAGAAGCTCAAGATGGTCAGTTATTGGCACGGTCGCATCCGGAAAGTTGGATCTGGGTAAAATTGGCTCTTTTTAGCGGAAAAAAGACACGCCTGGGTTTTAGCGGCATTAAACCTGACCAGATTGGCATCGCCCCATTCGGAGACTGCCTGCAAGGACAGGTTCAAGCGCTCCACCATGGCCTCCCGGAGAGACCGGATCTGAGGCCCGGTAGCACGAGCGTTGGACAAGTATCTCTCAGCAACAGTGCTGTCGTCTGCATACCCAAAGGTGCCGGGTTTAAGCAGATCGTTAATATGCAGCAAGAATAAAGTTGCTGAGAGTACCGACCCCTGAGGGACCCCGGCATTGATATCCAATTGGTCCGACGAGCAGCCATCGATAACCACTCGAATGGACCGATCTCTCAGGAAGTTTGCAATCCAATCACACAGACCACCGGGCAAACCGAATGAAGGAAGCTTACCAATAAGGCTTTCGTGCCAGACCCTATCAAAAGCCTTCGAGATGTCGAGGGAGACGGCAAGCGCTTCCCCGTGTCTCTCGATGGCCTCACTCCAGATGTGAATGGCATACGCTAGAAGATCCCCAGTAGACCGATTTCGGCGGAAGCCGTATTGGCGGTCACTAAGGATATCGTTAGATTCTAGGTATGCCAGGAGCTTCGTGTTAAGTACACGCTCCATACTCTTACAGAGTATGGACGTTACAGAGATGGGTCTGTAGTTGGCCGGGTCAGCTCGACTACCCTTCTTGGGCACGGGCTGTACGTTAGCTAGCTTCCAAGCATTCGGCACTTTTCCAGTCTCATACGAAAGGCGGAATAGGCGTGTCGGAGACAGTTCAGGCGCACAGGTTCTGAGAACTATTGCTGGTATTCCGTCCGGGCCACTAGCCTTGTTCACGTCGAGGTTGCGCAGTACCTTACGGACGTCCTTTTGATGGATATGAATGTCCGACATACTCGTCTCGCATCCATCAGGATAAGAAGGGGGCCGCGCGTCACCAGGGTTCAGACGTGAAGATTCCGCAAAAAGAGAGGCAAATAAATTTGCCTTTGCCTTTGACCCGTCGGGTTTCAGCAGTGGTGGTAGTGAGGGACGGCTGAAGTTGGACTCGACCGACTTAGCCAGGGACCAAAACGCTTTACTACCTGCTGGGTAAGAAGCAAGTTTGGCCCCTATTCGGCCAATGTGGTCGAACCGAGCCCTTCTCAACACCTTCTTGCAGGACTTGGCAGCCCTGTTATAGGCTTTCTTCCTTTGACCCACGTCACTCGCTTTGCGCGAACGAGCGTCAACCCATGCTAGGTACGCCTCATGTTTAAGCGCGTCGGCGCGATGACATTCAGCGCCAAACCATGGCCGGTCAACATTGGTCATTGTTACGTCAGAAAACGGAATGTAGTACTCCATTCCCTGACGCAACACATCCGTCACGTTGTCCGCGCACGCCGTAGGATCATCCGAAGAAAAGCAAGTAGGCTGCCAAGGATAACATGCGAAGAAAGATCGCATGCCATCCCAATCTGCTGACCTGTACCGCCAAACCCGCCGCGTGCCTCTTGGGCTGGGATCGGGCGGGGAGTAGACGGACACAGACTTCACCAGACAATGGTCGGAACTACCCAAAGGTGAAGTTATCGACACAGAGTATCGGTCTGGCTCTGTTGTCAGCAGAAGGTCCAAGCAATTGGCCGTGTGCGAATCAACATCCGGCACCCTCGTTGCCCCCTGGACCAGCTGGGTAAGGTTAAGCGCAAGCGCAAGCTTACGCATCTCCCGTCCAGCATGGTCAGTGCACTGGTATGGGAAGAGCCATTCCTGGTGGTGGGCATTAAAGTCCCCCAGTAACACTAATTGGGCGGAAGGGTACCGCTGCTGTGCCGCATCAGCCGCCTTACTGAGGTACTCTGTGAGCCTGGTTGTCTCCTGATCTCCACTGTGCGAGCGGTAGACACAGGCGTAGATAATTTTATCCAGACCTGTGTCCACTAGAGCCCACAGCGTCGAAAATCTTGGGTCCTCAAGGTTACGGAGACGCCGATAGCAAGTGTCGTCACGGGCGTACATACACACTCCCGCGCGCGGTTTATAATTGTGCTCCAGGGTAAACCCTGGGTAAGATAGGTACGACGCGTCTGACGGACTCGCTATCTGCGTCTCCGTAAGGAAAAACAGCGCTGGTTTTTCAGTCTCCAGGTGGTAGTGGACTGCAGAGAGATTTGAGTGCAGACCTCTAATGTTGGTGAGGTGCACTTTGTGTGGGAGGGGGTGCAGCCGCTGTTTATATCCTGTATTTTAATCCTTGGCATTTTGATTTAAAGAAGAGTGAATGGAAGAGAGGAGTAGGAAGTGAGACGAGGTTCCACGCTGCTAACCTACAGACACGCACTGAAAGGACGCCATCATTGGGGCACTAGCCTGGAGACTGCGGGGACGCCCGAGCCCCCCCGGAATGTCTATCGGGCCCTCCCTTCTGGTCGCCAACCAGCACGATAGTGCATTCCGGGATTTTTCGACAGTTGGCGGGGCAGCCTTTCGTGTGTGGCTGGCACACTACTTGGGCCCCCAACTACCTGCGGTCGGCCAGCGGTGCACCGTGCCTCGGATCCCGCTACCCTCCGCGACTAGTCTCCCGATACGCCCATAACAGCGCGCGCCAGACTGGTCTGCTTGCAGTGGAACAGCTATCTCGACCCAACTCCTCTAGATGGCTACACTGAGCATCGTATCCGGAACACGGCCAGGCCGCTTGGCGGTACGTCTTTGCTCAGTGGGTGGTCACAAGCCTTCGGCCGAAGCCTACCACCAGTTGTGTCACCTGATTTGCACCACCCGGGGACCACGTGTAGGGAATCTAAGGGTACTCTCCTACGGACGTGGGTGACTTGGCCCCCTTGGATATTAAGACACAGGAAATCTGACAACAGTCTTGCCAAGGGGTACCGTGTAACCCAGTTACTGAGTTGTGGAGGTCAGATAGGCAGTCATTTCAAATACTGGTACTCAGCTGGAACTAGACTGGAAGCCGACAGCATCTACTGGCTCTGAAGACACGTGTGACTCACCGATGAGGAAGCCAGCCCTGGTGCTGTCCGGCAGCATGTGCTCGTGAGCCTGCGACGCGTACACCACGGCCTCCAGCTGCAGGGCCGACAGCACTCCACTGCGGATGGTCTCGTCGGGTAGGCTCACTTTGTAGGTAACGTCTACGGGCTCCACGGAGGAAAGCGATGCTGTCTCGACCACTGGGTCGGGGTGCTTGCGGCCTAGTTTTACTGTGGGGAAAAAGTGAAATAGTGACTTAATTATTCGACAAGAAAACATAGACAACAAAAGCAAAACACTGTCTGCTGTAGCACAGCCTTCCACTTGGAGCATATTGACTAGTTTCAAGTCTAATCAAGCGGAATTTTTTTTAATATCTCAACTAATAATTATAAAGAGGAAATATTGCAAGTTATGTTTGTTGTTTGGGTTAATAGAAACACTTAATCTCTGTAAGTACATCACCTGTACAATCTACAATCGATAACGCTAGTAGAAAACGAGTCAATGTATGAGAATGACACATCTGAACGTTAAGTCACGTGGTCAGACCATACAAATAGAAGGTGTTAACGGTTGTAGAAAGAGAACCGATACGAAACGTTTGTCACTGATAGAACATCACACAATTGCTGAAGATCATAGGCTACTTTATATCGAGGTACTTACATTTAGTAGGCATGTAATCTGCGTATGTTTCAGCGACGCCCATTTCTTCATCGTCACCATCTTCTTCGTCTCCGCCCATCTAGAAATATAGAACATGTAATTATACACCACCCATTGTCATATGTTCCAGAGTATATTTGATGATTCTCAAGGTACGTTGGCGAATTAAGACTCATATTAATTTATTATTGAGTACACAATCAGTTTTTACAATATTTTTGTGACGGATTTCTCCGACATTAAGTGTGAAGGGCATCAGAATAAATAAATAAATTTAAAAAAAAATATATACAGGGTGGCCAAAAAGTCACAACGCAACTAGGGGTTAGATGGGGCCATCAGCTGCAAAAAAAATGTTCTACGGGAGGTCCTTAAGGTCAACCCCTGCAGAGTTATAATTGATATTGTGTTTAATTTATTTTGTATTGTTCACAATCGTTATTTTGTTTTTTCGTCCTAGAAAGATATTAGAGCCACTCATGGCCATGTGTAATACTATTTCAGAATCCCAATTTAATGCGCTAAAACTTGTAAAACAGGGTCACTTTTCGGTAGAGTATTTTTTTTTCACAGTGTGGTTCGAGTAAATAAAAAGTTATGACATGAGAAATAAAAATCGTAAATCTTAATATTATCTTCAACACACCCAATAACCATAAACCCTTTATGATATTATTCCTAGAACAATTTTTTGCAGCTGATGGCCCCATCTAACCGCTAGTTGAGTTTGATCCACGACTTTTTGGTCCCTGTATATATTATTTCCATTGGAGGGGTTAGCGAAAGGAAACTTATCGATAAAACTCACCTTTAATTCCTGCTGCTGCCACATGTTGCCAGGTTTGTTCTGTGCCCAAATGGGGCCAACCTGGGCAAACTGTCCCAGCATACCCGCTAGAGGGCCTCCCATACCCGACTGGATGATTTGGTTTAAGTTCTGCATTAGGTAAGAATTCATACCCGTCATGCCCACCATTTCCACTGTTGAGAAACAAAACGTTAGTTGATAATAGATGGCGCTGTTCTAAATTGTACAGTTTCGGAAGAAGAAAAATAGATGGCGCTGTTACAAGTGTGGTTATGAATAAAAATCGATCGTTGATAGCTAATTTTAGTTACGAGGGCGTCGGAGTCGCTGTAACTTCTATTTATTAATTATAATTAATAAATGACACGAATAAAAACATTACAGTATGAGAACAATTTGGTTAAAACCACTCCCAAGCCACTAACTACTTTTTCAACAGAAAATAATTTTACAAAAACTATGTTATTGATAGTCTCGCATACCTTTTTATATCACAAACAACGAAAAATAAAAATTACAAAATGCCCGACCATTCGCATTCAAATAATCTTGCTCAGCCCACAGGAAAATAACTACATACAAGACAATATCATACAATACATGACACATCTATTGAGGAGTTATTTCACAAGAGGAGATTCAAAAATAAGTGCAAAAATACAGTAATAATAAGGTAAAATGAGTTCCCACTACACTAAATAAGGTCGAAGTTTCTTTGGCAGCTATTAGTATTAACTATAAGTACTCCCAAGATAAAACAATCCCTTTTTTACGGCCCGTTCAACCGATTTTGGATTCTATTGCGTTAATGACATGGTTACTGTAGTAAACAGTTGGTATTGGTAACGGGTTTATACTTAACTAACTGTCCCAAGCGGCTTCACTGCCGTCAACTAGCTACCTACCTACACGCAGCTCAAAAAGAAATAATTTTGCCCGTTCTTGCAACATTTTTCATTTATGCTCCGCTCATATTGGTCGTAGCGTGATGTTATATAGCCTATCACCTTCCTCGATAAATGGACTATCCAACAAAAAAAGGAAAGTGTCACTTTTTTCCACTAGTGCTTTTTACTTTCCTGTATTTTTTTAATTTTTAACTCCAACGTCAGCCCGACGCATAGAGTTTTTATTATTTGAGAAAAGTTTTAAAATTAGTTATGTACAGATTATCATTCATATAAAAGGTAAAATAAAACTAATAATTTATTTTAGGCGTTTTTAATTACTCTAGATTTAGATTTTGATCAATAAATTAATTTTAAATAGTCATTAAATATGTGTGGCAGAACGTATATTTTGCTCGTGCCTTATTGCGTTACGATGTGACAGCTATTCGCACATGCGCAGTAGATATGCCCGAGGAACTATTAGTTAATCTGTGGATATGCTGAACGCGCTTGAATAAGCCCGCCATTTTATTAATTTATTAATTTCCTCGCACAATGCATAGTAAAATGTTGTATGATACACGTACGTAAGATGATTTCCGACTCGTGTCGATTTATCCACTCACTCGCTTCGCTCGCTCGTGAATAAAAATGCCACTCATCGGAAATCACCTACCTTCCGCACTTGTAGCATAAATAACTATTTCAATTCCAACTAGTAGTTCCTAAGATTATCGCGTTCAAACAAACAAACTTTTCAGCTTTATAATATTAAGTATAGATATGCCATCCTTATGTTTACGGAATAGAACCCAAAATCGGTTGAACGGACTGTAAAAAGAATTGTTGAATTTCTAACGTTATTTCAAATGCAGTATAGTAGTTTTTATCTAGTTCAAGAAGAGCTACACTGCAATTAGATCTACAAGATTATACAGGTTTGATATTAGGGAAAACTTGCTCTCCATGGGACTGCACCAAAATACGAAACGCCGATAGTACCCGACCGAAGGTTGATTTCAGGGCCGGATCTGGAGGGGGGCGGGGGAGCCGGGCTAATGCGGCATACATGAGGGGGGATTTCATTTCATCAAAAAACCTAACTTATTCATGGTGCTGTGCTTGAATTTTCAAGCTCGCTTTGCTGTCGAATGTTATTGGTTCGACACTAATACAGAAAGAGCATAGTTACTGACAAGAAAAGTCACCTTATCTTTGTATCATAAGACATAAGGTCCCATGGTTTCTTGAGAAAAAGTAGACATGAAAAATATTGGAGGCTCATAAAATCGTTTACACAACATTTCCAGAGAGTTGGAGGTGTGCAAAGCTTCCCTTTATTGTGTAAACTTTCACCCTCATTATTCTCAGTTTTTAGGGTTCCGTAGCCAAATGGCAAAAAACGGAACCCTTATGGATTCGTCATGTCTGTCTGTCCGTCCGTGTGTCAAAGTCACTTTTTTTCGAAACTATAAGAAGTATGGTGTTGAAACTTGGTAAGTAGATGAATTCTGTGAACCGCAAGATATTTACACAAAAATAGAAAAAAAAAAAAAGAAATTGGGGTTCCCCATACTTAGAACTAAAACTCGTTTTGTTTTTTCATCAGTCCCTTACGTGGGGGTATCTATGGATAGGTCTTCAAAAATTATATTGAGGTTTCTAATATCATTTTATTGTAACCTGAATAGTTTGCGCGAGAGACACTTTCAAAGTGGTAAAATGTGTCTGTAACTTCTAAAATAAGAGAATGATAAAACACCGAAAATTGGTTTGAACGAGATCTAGAAAGTATTTTTTTTTAATTCGTAAACTGCAATTTACCAAGTACGGAACCCTTCGTGCGCGCATCCGACTCGCAATTGGCCGGCTTTTTCTTGTGTAACATTTCTCAAAGTTGTGTGTAGTGGGTTTTCAAGCCAATTAAAAGGTTTCTTCTATACAACTTTTCTTCATAAAAAAATGTCCACCGAGCCTGGCCCAAATTTTGCTTTTCAGTTCTGTTTCTCGTCGGTTATTTTTTTTGGTAAAAATGGTGTTCTAAGAAAGAAAGAATTATCTAATCGCCCCCTAAGAAAGCACGAACGGAACGTTTCAATTCAAAGGCGGATACATTGTCCTAAAATGTTACAGAAATACATACGAATGAGAGATCTAAAAATATGTAAAAGCAGGTCAGTCCTAGGCTCTATTAACGGCTAGGCCGATGCATCATGAATAATTTAAGAAACTCCGATCAATATTGATTGTTAGCTTGCATACTACTTACGGAAATAGACTACATTGAAATGTTAGCAAGCCGAGGTTCACTGAAGTCCAGTTTTTTGATCCGAAGTTAACTAATGTTTTTTTTATTAACGGTAGGCTTGAATTTGACCACTACCTCACCTGATGGTAAGCGATGATGTGGTCGACTGTGAAGCACGCTTGTCTAGAAGTAACCTATTCACTGTTGACTTAAAGTCCCCAATTTGTAGTTATCAGGAAACAAAGACTCTCAAACTTATTTGACCATTTGTCCATCGTACCATCATCATCATCAGCCTTTTTAATATTCCCACTGCTGGGACACAGACCTCCACTCTGTGAGAGGGAATAGATCGTAATCCACCACGCGGGCCCAGTGCGGGGCCAGTCCATATAGGCCATACAGGCTAAGTCAAGAGTGAATAGGTTACTTCTAGGCAAGCGTGTTACACCGTAGACCACATCATCGCTTACCATCAGGTGAGATAGTGGTCAAGCGCGAGATAAAAAGGCATCTATAGTAAAAAAATAATAATTAAGGCTACTACTAATTGATGAAATAACAAGTAAAATATCAAAATTTTAAAAACCCCCGACACATGTATCTTTAAACACCCCGATTCAAACAGTAAAACGCCCATAACTTTTGAACGGCTGAACCGATTTTATTCAAACATAGCTAAGAACACTAACGACAAAATCACCTTTCAAACATATAAAAACTCAATCAAAATCGGTTCACCCGTTAGGCGCTATGATGCAACACACGTCAAACTTATAACAGCCCTCTTTTTCCGGCGGGGTTTTTACAACGCATTTTGCCGAAATGTTAAACCATTGGTTAGAATTTTTGTTTTAACCAAGAGTTGAATAAACTACGGATCAAAAAACTAGACTTAAAGCCAAGAAAGAAAGTTAACTACTAATACTAAACAGAAAGAAAATAGAATCATGCTGGTTTTGTAATGGAAATAGAACTTTACATTGTGTATACAGGGTGAATTTTAATTCAATAGCAATCTTTCAGTGGCCCTCATTTGTGCCTTATTAAAAGTTTACTGACAAATCCTAAATCACAAAAGTCGCAAAAAAAAGTCAGCTTTATTTTGTAGTAACTTTAAAAATATCTGGTGATAAAAAATAAAAAATCTATGTCAAATGCAACAGTAAAACAATAATACCCAACCGATTGGGCATAAATTTTGCTTTTAATCTTGGTTTAGATGACAAAACATAAGCTTAATGACATCATCCTAAAATGCTAACCCTGAGTTTCTCAGCTCTAAATTATCGCAGAATTAATGTGACAAACTGTCAAGCACGCGTTATCTGCTGTGATTGGCTGTTGAAAATGCATTCAACCAATCACAGCAGATAACGCTTGCTCGCTTGTCACATCAATTCTGCGATAATTTAGAGCTGAGAAACTCGGGGTAAATAAAACATGGCGCAGTCACAAAGATGGCGGACCTGTGCAGCACTTATAAAATGCATGTTTAAAAAGTATTGTTTTATCATAAATTTTATGTTTATATTTCAAAGTTTACCCCATATTAAAATTCATCCATCCATTTTTACCAACTAAAAGGTTGCCAATAAATTAAGAGTCACCTGGTAAAACAGAAATATTGAATATTTTCTTCGCTTTGACAGTGGTGTCTCATCCCATAAAAAGAAACAGTGCCGACGCACTGTACTGATTATACTGATTATTTTTTGTAAATCGATCGCGTTCGGTTCCGTTCCACGGATATCTTTCTATCGCCGTGGAACGGAACCGAACGCCATCGATTTACAAAAAATAATCGGTATATGCAGATGAAAAACGCTGGGTACGTCGGCGCGGTTTCTTAGTATGGGATGAGGCATCTGTATGCTAGTATTATATTATCTGTGGCTTTGATAAAAATGGCCTATCTAAATCCACAAAAATCAGCATGCCAAGCGACTTCTAAAGTACATAAATAATATCACCATATAAAAGTTAATTGCGGCTAATAAGTCTATACAAATCTTGCTTCCAATTCAAGTAATTTCCACTAAACGGAAAAACAACTTTACAGGAGTGAAAATTAAGTTGCTTTTAGAATGACAGTTGAAAATTACATATAAATAATTCGTAGGAGAACTGAACTTAACGTTTAGGAATTAAGGTCACTTTTCCGAAATCACATCAATTGGAAACTTACGGTAAGACTCATACTTCATCGTTAGCATTACATACGAAAATGAACCTTTTTAATAAGCATCTAATGTTCATATTTGTATATGCTAATTTGAGCTTCACCCTACGCAAGATTAACCTTTATTTCATCGACATAAGGTCCATATCCGTATGAATCGTCAAAGTAAACTAATACAAGCAAATATGAACCTTTACTCCATCGACACAAGGTCCATATCCGTATGAATCGTCAACATAGAATATAACAACACAATACAAGCAAATATGAACCTTTCATTAATCGACACAAGGTCAACATTCGTATGAAACGTCAACTTAGAAAAATGCAAGAAAAATTAACCTTTCCATTATGTATATAAGGTCCAAATTCGAATGAATAGTCAATATAGAAAAAAATACGATTTAAGTATGAATCTTGGTTATATCGTTCGCAGTTTACACCGTACTCACTCTGAGCGAGTAGGGAAGCGGCGCTGTACGCGGCGGACGAACCCGCCGCGAAAGGCGACGGCGGAGCCATGGCGGGCGCTACGCAAAATCACCGATTTAATAAGCTAACCTACACTTAGTGCCCACTTGCACCAAAGGCTTAACTCAGAGTTAATTGCTAACAAGCAACACGAGATAAAAATGACAACATGTCATACATAATGGGCACAGAAAAAATATACAAACAGTATGGCAACTACCAACAAACGCTCGAAACGGCACACTCAAACAACCGACGAGACCGCTCGGGCACTTTCGAGGTAATGTCAGTACTAAGTGCCGCGACGAGTGTCACGTACGTTTGTGTTAGTGTGCTGTTTTGAGCGTTTGTAGGTAGTTCCCATACTGTTTGTATATTTTTACTGTGTCATGGGTCTGGGTAAGCTAGTAACTCGCTGGTTAGTGAGATAACCCGGGATGGCGCAAGCGGGCCTTACAGGGGCCAACTCTGACGTGTCCAAACATATCATGGTTCCACTGTGTGTGTGAGAGAGAGAGACGGAGCTATACAGGACGAAGAGCCCTGTCCCTCTTTCACAGCGGAAACACCGGATCTAACGAACAAATCTAAAGGTAAAGGAGTATACAATATACTTCATAAAAAAAGATAGCTTGATCTCTGTGACATATGTCAAACTGACGTATAAGTTATTGTTAGCCTGTCAAGCGCTATTGACACTGACAGCTGTTACAGAGATCAAGTTATCTTTCATGAAGTATAGAGCATTTTCGCGAGCATTACTATGTAATGTAACGTTCTTATAAATGGTACAATACAGACAAAAGCTCAGTTTCCTAAAGCATTTCCATGTAATGTAACGTTCTTGCAAATGTTCACGGCGAAAGAGCACCTGTAACATTTCTTTATACTTTGCGTTCATTATTGACATGAATTAAGGCGCTACCCCGAGCAAAACGCCACGCTAGCCGTTTTTGTGCAGTTCTCTTTATTTGTATCTACTCTTTATTTAAAAAGAAATATCAAATTATGAAAATACATTAAATTTCTACATAATATCATCTGCCTAGCCTTTTTCCTTTAAAAAGAAATATCAAATTATGAAAATACATTAAATTTCTACATAATATCATCTGCCTATGCTTTTTCGCAATTATTGTTGGGGTCGGCTTCCAGTCTTACCGGATTCAGCTGAGTACCTGTGACTTACATGGAGCGACTGCCTATCTAACCTCCACAACCCAGTAACTGGGTAACACGGTACCCCTTAGCAAGGCTGGTGTCAGATCTCAGGCTTCTGATTACCCGTAACGACTGTCAAAGATCTTCAAATGATAGCTGGGACCAACGCCTTAAACTCGGTATGTTGAAATGGTCACCCATCCACGGACCGACCTCGTCAAGCGTGGCTTAACCTTGAAGATCGACCCATGCGGCTGTTATTATTTAGCCACGAGCTCCCCCAAGCTAAATTTCTACATAATAATGATTCCAAAATGGTAGGTTTCTTTTTTTTTTAATGAAGTATATGTTTCACTAATCTCTTTCCAACAAAACCATAAAAATGAGAGATAATTATTGATAGCATGTATCTCGTAAAGTGTTCATTAATTATTTGTTTGTACTTATACTAATGGATAGACAATTAAATAACGAACATTTTGTAAGTTTTTTTTCTTCAAAAGACCAACATTCGTTTTTATAAAGATATTATTCAATGCTCACGGCTCGGCGGCGGCGGCGTTTTGGTCAGGGTACGGCCTTTACTTCACCCAAGCTCGTAGCTTTGCTCGATAAAATGTTAAGGGCCGTTCACGTGATGTATTTTACAATTTTTTTAATAAGTTATAATATTTATAAACAGTATTACTCATAAGGACTAATAAACCCGCACCAATATAATCTTTTCCAATTAAAAAAAAAGTTAGATAAATTTAAAAAAATTACTTACTTCCGCCCCTGCCTAGGCCAGCCAAGGGTCCTATAGACAAAGGTTTGGTGAGTGAACTCGCTGATATCTTGATGGGCTTCACGTTCGTGGCCTGCCCAAACGCGTGGCCAGAGGGCGCTGTGAACATAGAAATTAGAATATGAAAGAAATAAAGAAGAACTATTTGTTAGTGACTCGCGCAAGAGGTACAGTACAGACAGGGTATCTATATATATAAAAATCAATGCCACTTTTCATTGTTATTTTATAACTCAAGAACGGGCTCACCTATCCAAACCAAATTTTTAGGCTTTATTCGGCCTATTTAGCAGATGGTTTATGTGCCGGAAAAAAAAAGAAACTTAGGGTAGGGTAGTGAGTGTAGGAAAGGTAGGGTAGGGTAGGGTAGTGTAGGGTAGATGAATGTTTGGTGTTTTTATGGCAAAACAAAGTTTGCCGGGTCAGCTAGTGATCATATATTTAATACTTTTTAGTCCATTTAAAGCTTGTTTTAATAGTTATTTATGCTATCCTATGTCCGTCTCCTGGTTCTAAGCTACCTCTCCACCAACTTTCAGCCAAATCGATTCAGCCGTTCTTGAGGTATAAATAGTGTAACTAACACGACTTTCTTTTATATATATAGACTAGCTGACCCGGCAAACTTTGTTTTGCCATAAAAAGACCAAACATTTATCTACCCTACCCTACCCTAACCTACCCGACCCTACACTACCCTACAATACTCTACCCTACACTACCATACCCTACCCTACCTATATAGCCTATGTCCTTTTCCCAGGTCTCAAACTATCTTCATACCAACTTTCATCTAAATCGGTGCAGCGGTTTAAGCGTGAAAAGGTAACAGACAGACAGACAGACAGAGTTACTTTCACATTTATAATATTAGTATGGATAATGTCAATACACATCCAATGAGCTCAAACACGATGGTGCTATCATGTGTGGTAGAGGAGTTGCTATAGCCATCTTCCAGCTCTTCATAAGACCGGCTCTATAGTAATATCACGTCGTCCCAGCGCTAACAAAGAAAATTTGGTTCAAATAAATGTCACTAGATGGCGCAATATGCATGGATTTGTTATTGAATTACCGTGTGTAAAATTAATATTTTCTAGAATTGATCATAAAAATTGTAGTATGTCAATTGTTTGTCATAAAAAATATTCAATACAAAATTATGGAATATTGGGCTCTTAATTCACATTTCACAGATTATTTGAACGGATCATTTAAAATAGATTGCAATAGATGGCTCGGTTTTAAATTTCTGTGGCATGCCACTAGATTTTTTAAACTCTCAATGCAACTAACTATGAATTAAGTATTTCGTGCAACTCTTTCCTTAACTATTTAATTACAGGAGGCACTGAAAGTTGCCTTTATATGATACTTTATGACGTCATTTAGAGAACAGGTAAAAATCGAGTGATTTTAAGTATTTTTGTAAAAATAAATACCACCAGAAAATTTAAAAATAAGGCTTGCAGACCTAAAATCTAGGCAATATGGTTTCGGAATCGGCTAATATGGGTTAGTTACAAGCTTTTATTTAACTTACAGTGTATGTATGTATGTAACTGTGTTCGGGTCAAATCGTGCAACTGAATTTTAAAGCAGTTATCCTCCACCGATTAAGATTAAATTTTGCATACACGTTTAATTTGGATGACAATGAATGGTTAGGTTAGTGACGTCATTCTAAATCCAATATGGCGGACGGCTCAAGATGGCAGACTAGTTATTTTTTGTGCACTGCTATGACATGGGTATCAAATGAAAGGGTTTGCAAAGAAGAATACGAAAAAAGCTTGTATAAAAAAATATTTTTTTATTAATAATTTATTTTTACTTTATATACCGAATTTCCGGACAAAATCCGGACGGATGGTAATCTTCGAACACTATTACACAATAATACAATTTGTATTAATGAGCGAAGATGGTAACCCTTATCGTGAGTTACTATAACTTTATAGTTAAAATAAATTTGAAGTCGCCAAGGCAAGTGTTTATTAATTAATGCACGTGCGTGCATTGACAACATTATAATTAACTTTTTGCCATAGGCATTTTATACCAGTCAAACTTTGGATGATGTAGATAAAATAAAATAAACTGTGCAGTCGGAGGATACATATTCGCGGGCTGGCTGACCAAAATCTGGTGTATCCTCCGCCTGCACAGCATGATTTATTCCTTGTTTACGACTTTTTAGTTCGCTTTTGAAGCAGTCGGGTTTTTTGATTTTTTGAATTAAGTTTTTTTATTTATAACTTTTTAGATAGTTTTTTTTCGAATTAGATACATTTAAACATGTGTTATATATTTTTGAAATCACCTGTTAAAACCCTTTATTTTGATACCAAACACGATGGGTTTAGACGAAAAAATAAATTTGGGCCCCCACAATATGGCACCCAAAGCCCGCCATTTTTCTATTGTCCAATTTTAATGTAGCCTATGACACTTGCAGGGTTAAGACGCATCGATTGACGTATGAATCATCCAAATCGGCCAACGCGTTTGGTCTCTGGAACGCCACATAGGAACAAACATACATACATACATACATAGACTGATAAACACATTACCCTCCTTCGGCAGTCGGGTAAAAATCAACCAATCAACCCCAACTATTACTCAAGCATTATGCTGCTGTCCGCATTAATACATTTTTCACCCATTATTAGTACATAGAAAATCCTTAATAAATTTTTGTAGCCATAGATTTTGAACTTTATTCTATATGAGATACGATATTATGCTTCCAGAATTTTAATCTTGAAGCCACATTTTTGAGTTATTTAGGACAAAAATGCATTTTACCGAAATTTTAAACCATTGGTTAACATATTTAACCATTGGTTGTGTGTGTTAACTGTGGATCAAAAACTGGGCCTTACGATATGATGTAAAACTCACCTGCAAGGGGGTTTGTGGTCGGTTTGACAGTGACTTGAGGTGTGACTGTGACTTTTTTAGCCCCCATGGTAGCAGCCGCCGCCAGGGTTTTGCCTCCACCTGGTAAAATATACACACATTAAATAAAAGAAATAATAATAGTCCTTCAGACCGAATTTCGGCCACGGGCGGCCAATCTGCGTGAAATTGACCGAAATGCATTTTTTTTTGCCTCTACCAACACTGGGCCCGCTTGGTAGCTTAGGGCCCATTCCCTCTCACAGGGAGGAGGCCAGTGTCCCAGCATTGGGGACAATATACTTATGATTATGGTTACGATATGCTTATCAATACATATAATGAATCTGTAAAATAGTCGTTTTTGTACATAGAAAATATTTCCAAAAAAAAATAGCCAGGGTGTTAAAGGATAACCAACAGAACCCATTGCCAGCATTTTTGGGCTTTTTGTCTGTTTAGTTGTGCACGCATCAAGTAAAATGTACGAAAGCAATGTAGATAACTTTTATACATAAAAATTGTGCGTAACTTGAAGTATTACTTAGTTGTTTCGTCGCAATCGGTTCAGTCTATCAAAAGTTAGACGAATTATAGTTTTCAAGAAGAATAATATCACAACACAAGCAATTCAGATACTCGGACAGTTGAACTCCATATTCGATAGAGGGCGTTGTGCATTTGACGTCATTTTCTGAATGGCGGTGTTAAGATAGCATGTGGTAAGTAGGGGGTAGGTAGGTCTAGGGTAGGTAAGTAGGGTAGGGTAGGCACACAGACATAAATCTAACTAGAAGACGCGACTGTATGTACTACGCATACCAAAAAACGGAGTAAAATTACGATCAATGATCGTAATCTGAGTTTTTCATTTAGCATTATCGGCACCGGAAATCAAACGAAATCTAGAAAAATGCCTTTTTATTCCATATTGAGATGTAAAGAATGTATAGAAAAAGTTGGCCGAGGCATTGGAAGTGTTTTCTTGCATTGGTAAGACAATTTGTTTTTAAATTGTTTGCGAAAAAAAAGTTAAATCAAAAATTCAAAAAACCCGACTGCTTCAATAGCGAACTAAAAAGACGTAAACAAGGAAAAAATCATGCTGTGCAGTCGGAGGATACATATTCGCGGGCTGGCTGACCAAAATCTGGTGTATCCTCCACCTGCACAGCATGATTTTTTCCTTGTTTACGTCTTTTTAGTTCGCTTTTGAAGTAGTCGGGTTTTTTTAATTTTTGATTTAACTTTTTTTATTTATAACTTTTTAGTTAAGTTTTTTTCGAATAACGATTTTTTGATTTTTTTTGAATAAACATATAAGTGTTATATATTTTTGAAATCACCTCTTAAAACCCTTTATTTTGATACCCCACACGATGGGTTTGGAAGAAAAAAAAAAATTGGACCCCCACAATATGGCGCCCAAAATCCGCCATTTTTCTATTATCCAATTTTAACGTAGCCTATGACACTCGCAGGGTCAAGACGAATCGATTGACGTATGAATCATCAAAATCGGCCAACGCGTTTGGTCTCTGGAACGCCACATAGGAACAAACATACATACATACATAGACTAATAAACACATTACCCTCCTTCGGCAGTCGGGTAAAAAGGTCAATTTTTTTACGGATACACAGACACTGTGGTTTCCGACTCATAAGTGACGAACTGGCGAACTTTACACGCCTTAAAATAATTTTAGATATTTGCTAATAATCATTATCTTTATATATTGTAAACAGTCTCATTCATTAAGCAACTAAACTTGAAGCTTAATTTCTTCAAATAAAATATAATAACAACTCGGTGTCTTTTTACGCTAAGTAATAAACGCATTTCCTTGCTTGACTACCTAAGAATATTTCTGCCGCAATTTTTTTTGAATTTTTGTTTTGTTGCAACTTGTAGGTTATTTGTCATTCCATTGTACGATACATTTTCGAACATTTATATTCCAGTGTGACACATTGTGATTTCAGTTGTGCAATTACGTTAAAAATTTGGTCCTGACCCACAGATGGAGGGACTTGCGTTATCTATTTATTTAGATTTATGTCTGTCTGTAGGCAGTTGACGGCTTGGAGAGAGCGAAGCCACAGCCACAGCCAGTGCTTATTATTTTCGGCAAGTTTGGCCGAAGGTTGTAGCAACGGCCTTCGGTCGGACATTTAGAAGTTTCTGAAATATCTGGACCTACGCTAACTTGATATAGGTGACGACGGTATATAAATTTAACATTTTTGAATAAATATAGTGTCACCTTGACACATAATAATGCACCCTTGAATGATATTCAAAATAATATATGTATTTACATTATTTGCGATAAAAACGTTCCTCACATGGTTTCCATCTAGATCTGTGTAATTTAAGCAATAATATTGTTTACATCTCTCATGTTCGGTAAGTAGGTTCTTATTACCTCCAAATGGGGCTTGTAAGTGACTAATTAGCGCTCTAGGGTAATAATGTAGCTAGAAAAGCCCTAGGGCGGTAAGTAATTTAAAAAAAACACTTCTTTCTTTCAAAAAATTCCCGTTCATCTAACCATCATACTGGCAATAGACATCATGCATTCAGCCCAATGACCAAAGAGGTCGCTTTGCTATTCAGCCTTGTCTTCGTGTGAGTATAATAGTCAACAATTTTAAATATCGAACGGCGAAGCTCAATTTTGTTCGGAGTTTTTGGCGTGATTTTTTCGAGTGAAGTTCAGCGGCTGTTAATATTATTTGCAAATTGATTCCTAGTGGATATTGTGATATAAAATTGGTGTAGTTTTGTGTCTCAACTGTCTACACAACTGGACAATATGTGAAATCATTGACAGAAGCGATCTCAGGATAGTGGAGCGGAGAATTTTATTTTAGTATTGACTACCTCCGCAAAGCTTACTGGGAAGGCTGACTCGATACAATTTGCTGCCAAATACTCCAAAAACCATTAGAATCTGTTACACCCGTATTCTAATGCATACTAAAGAATGTTAAAATTGCACTGAAGACGAGGCGGTATGGTTCAAGACCTTAGCCTGCCCGAAAGGGCGAACAAAAAAAAAAAAAACAATTTTGTTCACGAAAAAAACAAAAAAAAAAAAATGTTTAAAGCTGGTTTACAGCTGTCAGTTGTGCGTCCGTAAGCCGCGTCCAATAATTTGATTCCAGCTTTATTCTTGTAATGCTGGTTTTTTCTACTTACCTCACAATCGAGATGTAAAGCAGAATAGTTAGCTCGGGTGTAAGCACCAATTGCACCCTCGAACTATAGGCGCCCTCGCTGCGCTCGTGCGCCTAAATATGGCTACTAATCTACTATTGTGTTTCTTTGTTAAATACACCAACAGTGCAGGTGCCAATATTTTTAATTTATTCTTAGTGCGTCGATGGCAAATACAATGTACAATTCAACTACGGCAACACCCCTCTCTGATGCAGCCCACATGCAGGTCTCCACATGTAATAAGGTACATGTGATAAGTTTTAGTATCATCATCATCATATCAGCCGAAAGACGTCCACTGCTGGACATAGGCCTCGCCCAAGCGTCGCCACATTGACCGGTCCCGTGCGTCTCGCATCTAGCGGATCCCCGCAACCTTTACCAGGTCATCGGTCCACCTGGTGGGAGGCCTTCCAACGCAACGTCTTCCGGTTCGCGGTCCCCACTCCATAACTTTTCTGCCCCATCGGCCATCCGGTCTACGAGCAATGTGCACTGCCCACTGCCACTTAAGGCGGTACCCCGAGCAAAACGCCGCGCAAGCCGTTTTTCGTGCTGTTTTTAGGAGCTATCTACTCGTTATTCAAAAAGAAATATCAATTAATAAAAATACATTAAATTTCTACATAATATTGATTCTAAAATGGTAGATTTCGTTTTTTTTTAATGTTGTATATATTTCACTAATCTCCTTCCAAAAAAAACATAAAAATAAGAAATAATTATTGATAGCATGCATCTCCTCGTAAAGTGTTCATTAATTATTTTTTGTACTAACACTAATGGATACAAAATTTAATAACGAACATTTTTGTAGTATTTTTTTTTTTTCAAAAGATCAAAATTCGATTTTATAAAGATTTTATTCTAAAATCTGGGCGTATTCACTACTGTAATTCATGCGCCACCAGTTCCGCTAGACCAATAGGAATGCTCATATCGCATGCCGATTTTTTGGTCAGGGTACCGTCTCAAGTTTGGCAATTCTTCGGGCTATGTCGGTAACCCTGGTTCTCTTGCGGATCTCATACATTTCTGATTAAATCACTCAAGGAAACGCTTAGCATAGCCCTTTGAAGCTTTCTGATGCGGTTGATTGTACGGTCACATGGACTTAATGCGATGCACTTCGACCGATCTGCACATACAATTTTCTCAGAGAATACGTGCGCGATATCGTCGCGATTTAAGGCGGTACCCCGAGCAAAACGCCGCGCAAGCCGTTTTTCGTGCTGTTTTTAGGAGCTATCTACTCGTTATTTAAAAAGAAATATCAACTAATAAAAATACATTAAATTGCTACATATTTTGATCCTAAAATGGTCGTATACTTTTTTTTTAAAGAGGTATATGTTTCACTAATATTCTGCCAACAAAACCATAAAAATAAGAAATAATTATTGATAGCATGCATCTCCTCGTAAAGTGTTCATTAATATTTTTTTGTACTAACACTAATGTATAGACAATTTAATAACGAACATTTTTGTCGTATTTTTTTTTAAACAGACTAAATTCGATTTTATTCTAAAATCTGGGCGTATTCAATAATGTAATTCATGCGCCACCAGTGCCGCTAGGCCAATAGGAATGCTCATATCTCATGCTGATTTTTTGGTCAGGATACCGCCTTAAATTACGTCGCGCCATTGGAAAAGTCCCTTACTGCCGCCATTCAGCACGCGTATTGGATTAAATCCATTACCTTCCCTTTGTCGTCTCGTGCTTCAGATCGTGGGTTCTAATCCGGGCAAGTACCAATGTGACTTTGTCAATCTATTATGTACTTTCTAAGTTTATCTTGGACATCGCTAACAACGGTGATGGAAAACATCGTGAGGAAACCTGGACTTACAGTTAGGATAAATTTGTGCTCCAATTGGTGTAATTGCTGCAAGGCGCTCCAGTGCGAGGGAAAACGAATAAATACGTAAATACATTCACAGAAGGGACATTACTGGCTGATTAGTGATTATGAAAAAACAGATTTTTAAAAAAAGAACATACCTGGCACTTCCAAATTGTCAGGATCCACATCATCATCAAAATCTGAATCGTCAGAAGGTGTCGGTGGATTATCCTCGTCGTCATATGCTGACCGCTTAGACTAGAAAAAAAATAAAATAAAATAAGAACATGTTTTTTTTAGAATAAGCTGTTTGAAAGGTTTTGTAAGTAAAGTTAAGTAAGTACTAAAAATGTAATTGACATCTAAGGGCCGATTTCACCAACATAACTAATCGCGATTACCTGATAATATTAAATGTATGCCTCTAAACCAATTTAAAAAAGTCCCTTCAGGGAATATTACTAGAGAAGTGCTATTACAGTGTAGATGAATTTTTAAACTATATTTCGCTTGCATAGAATTCTGAATGTGTTTTTTTTCTGTTTGTCTTACACAAATTGAATTAAAAATTTGACATAGTGATTATTAATGGAATTTTACATTGTGATATAGTGATTTTTAATAGAATTTAAATTGTGACATAGTGATTTTTTATTGAATATAAGTTTTGACATAGTAATTTCAATTTAATTTAAATTTTGACATAGTGATTTTTATTTAATTTAAATTTTGACATTGTAATTTTAATTTTGATATTGCTCTTTTTTGTATTGTTTGTCTAGTGCAACTAATTTTGTACGCCATAACTGGCAAAACATGTAGCCACCTCATATTAATATAAGACCTTCTTACTGTCCTCATGTTTTACAAAATAAATATATCTTATCTTATCTTTAACTAAACTCAGTTTAAGCAAATACATCGTTCTGATTGGTTGAGACCGCTGAGAAACTACCAATCAAAACGCTGTATTTGCATAAACTGAGTTTAGTTGAACTAATCGCGATTAGTTTCATAGGTGAAATCGGCCCTAATTATGATGGTGCTATGCTATCTTGTCTGGTTAAACGGTGAAGGAAAACATCGTGAGGAAACCTGTCTTAGAACCAAAAATTCGAAGACATGTGACATCCACCAACCCGCACTGGGCCCGCAAGGTGGATTACACGCACAACGGACCAAATGGGAGTCAAGTGCGGCAAAGGGGTCCATCTATCCTATCCTATCTTGTCTGGTTGAGGAGTTGGTATGGCCACTTGCCAGCTCCACCATGAGAACAGCTCTGTAATACCATTTTGTTTCATAAGTACGCCAAGTCTCAGCTTAACATACAAAAGCAAAATAGATAATGGTCACTCAAAAGTCGAGTTTATTTCTTCCCAAGAGAATGTGTCTACAAGATGTATGGCAATGCGCCCTAGATACATGAAAAACATCCCACACACACGCACAAAACGTTTTGAGAATACTTTCCTTGTGTGTACAGAGGAGTGGAATTCCCTACCGGAGTAGGTGTTTCCAGATAGCTACAATTGGGAGCCACTACTAAGAAACCGTGATCCATTATCGTACACATCATCGCTTAAAAATATATATTTCGCCCCTTTGCTTTTATCTATCGGAAGGCTCGGCAATCCTGCAGGCATATTACGTAAGAAACAACAACCAGCAATCATCGCGCGATCAAACGCTTTATGTCATAAAAGTCAGCATTACCTACGGTACTTGCCCGTATCTTTCTCTTATTTTAGAAGTTACAGGGGGGGTGGACACACATTTTACCACTTGGAAGTTTCTCTCGCGCAATCTTTTCAGTTTAGAAAAAAATGATATTAGAAACCTCAATATCATTTTTGAAGACTTATCCATAGATATCCCACACGTATGGGTTTGATGAAAAAAAAAAAAATGAGTTTCAGTTCTAAGTTTGGGGAACCCCCAATTTTTTTTTTTTTTTCTATTTCTGTATTAAATTCTTAATGCGGTTCACAGAATACATCTACTTACCAAGTTTCAACAGCATAGTTCTTATAGTTTCGGGAAAAAGTGGCTGTGACATACGGACGGACAGACAGACAGACATGACGAATCCATGAGGGTTCCGATTTTTGCCATTTGGCTACGGAACCCTAAAAACCGCCAAAAACACTAAAACTTCTGTATTGAACAGCAATTATTGCGCAAGAATCGCTATCGTTTTGCTCTTGCAAGATGCGTAATATGCCTGCAGGTTTTACATCGGATTTCTTCAGGTAAGTCGGGGAAAAACCGAAACGTATACAAGGCAGCTATAGCCCAAACAATTGGTGAATTCTTCATTGGTGGCCCAATCTAATACGCACAAGAATCTTCTACACACTGGGTCCTATTTATAAAAATCTCGAGTGTGTCTAGCAATTGATTAAAAGATCCTTAACTAAAATATTCTATAGACATTTTTAATTAAACATCTGTTAACCAATAGGGATGATGACAAAAAAAACCCGCCAAATACGATTCGGTCTCGCGCACGAAGGGTTCCGTACCATTATCGCAAAAAAATCACGTTTGTTGTATGGGAGCCCCACTTAAATATTTATTTTATTCTGTTTTTAGTATTAGTTGTTATAGCGGCAACAGAAATCTGTTAAAATTTCAACTGTCTAGCTATCACGAGATACAGCTTGGTGAAGTGGTGACAGACAGACGGACAGTGGAGTCTTAGTAACAGGGTCCAGTTTGTACGGAACCCAAAAAAGATCTATTTAGTCCGTCAGTTAGATTACCTAAAAATATTAGACACGTCTTTTTTATTTTACTACGTAGACAAAAAATTGCGACGATACAGTGTGTTGAAATATCGTGTGACGTCACGCCGTGGTACACTTTATACTGCCAAAGTGACGTCACAAGCCCTCACTCCTGAACTTTGATGCGCTTTATATATGTCAATATTTATTTATTTGATAAAGCAAAAAAAATACGTGGCCAATATTATTTTGATAATCTCACTGACGGACTAAATAGAATTATCATTTTTCAACCCAGGAAACATCCCTATTGCTAAATATAATACTTCTTATCCAATGTTACTTGGGGTCGGCGCAACACATTTTCTTCTTCCATACCCAGGACGGCCCCGCGTCACTCGTACGTGATGTCTAACTTAGTCTAGCTTACGTGATGCCTAACTTAGTCTAGCTTACGTGAAGCCTAACTTAGTCTAGCTTACGTGAAGCCTAACTTAGTCTAGCTTACGTGAAGCCTAACTTAGTCTAGCTTACGTGATGCCTAACTTAGTCTAGCTTACGTGAAGCCTAACTTAGTCAAGCTTACGTGATGCCTAACTTAGTCTAGCTTACGTGAAGCCTAACTTAGTCTAGCTTACGTGATGCCTAACTTAGTCTAGCTTACGTGAAGCCTAACTTAGTCAAGCTTACGTGATGCCTAACTTAGTCTAGCTTACGTGAAGCCTAACTTAGTCTAGCTTACGTGATGCCTAACTTAGTCTAGCTTACGTGAAGCCTAACTTAGTCTAGCTTACGTGAAGCCTAACTTAGTCTAGCTTACGTGATGCCTAACTTAGTCTAGCTTACGTGAAGCCTAACTTAGTCTAGCTTACGTGATGCCTAACTTAGTCTAGCTTACGTGAAGCCTAACTTAGTCTAGCTTACGTGATGCCTAACTTAGTCTAGCTTACGTGAAGCCTAACTTAGTCTAGCTTACGTGATGCCTAACTTAGTCTAGCTTACGTGAAGCCTAACTTAGTCTAGCTTACGTGAAGCCTAACTTAGCCTAGCTTACGTGAAGCCTAACTTAGTCTAGCTTACGTGATGCCTAACTTAGTCTAGCTTACGTGTTGCCTAACTTAGTCTAGCTTACGTGAAGCCTAACTTAGTCTAGCTTACGTGAAGCCTAACTTAGTCTAGCTTACGTGTTGCCTAACTTAGTCTAGCTTACGTGAAGCCTAACTTAGTCTAGCTTACGTGAAGCCTAACTTAGTCTAGCTTACGTGAAGCCTAACTTAGTCTAGCTTACGTGTTGCCTAACTTAGTCTAGCTTACGTGAAGCCTAACTTTTTTTTTTTTTTTAATATATTATAGGCTCGCGCTTGACCACTATCTCACCTGATGGTAAGCGATGATGTGGTCGACGGTGAAGCACGCTTGCCTAGAAGTAACCTATTCACTCTTGACTTAAAGACTCCTAGATTGTAGCTATCGGGCAACACAGACTCCGGCAGGGAATTCCACTCATTAGCTGTACGCATAATGAAAGTATTTCCAAAACGTTTAGTGCGTATGGGTGGTATGTCTACCATGTAGCGATGGCGCATCGCCGTACGTCTTGTAGTCCGATGATGAAACGGGCTTGGTGGAATTAGATCATGCAATTCCATCGCACACTCCCCGAAATGCAACCGATAAAAGACCGACAAGCTGGCAACTCGGCGACGATGTTCAAGGCCTTGGAGCTTTGACTTAACCAGTGCCTCATCGCCGATGAGCCTTTTGGCCCGCTTTTCGATCGACTCTAGTGCATCAAGCTGGTATTTGGCGGATCCGTCCCAGAGATGAGAACAGGGGGGTGACCATAAGCTCTTAGAGTAAGGTTATTTTGAGATCGCGTAAGTGACAGATGTATACAAGTCAGATACATCTGTCCCTTACACACACTCAAAATAACCTTACTCTAAGAGCTTATGGTCACCCCCCAGTACTCCATGCATGATCGAACTTGCGCTTGATACAAGCTGAGCAGCTGTTCTGGCGTGAAGTACCTTCTAACCTTTGCAAGGATCCCCAGCTTTTTGGCAGCCAGCTGAGCCTTTGCCTCAATGTATGGGCCAAAATTGAGAGTCGATGTCAACGTAACGCCAAGAAGCTCAAGATGGTCAGTTATTGGCACGGTCACATCTCGGAAAGTTGGAGCCGGTTGGAATTGGCTCTTTTTAGCGGAAAAAAGACACGCCTGGGTTTTAGCAGCATTAAACCTGACCAGATTGGCATCGCCCCATTCGGAGACTGCCTGCAAGGACAGGTTCAGGCGCTCCACCATGGCCTCCCGCAGAGACTGGATCTGAGGTCCGGTAGCTCGAGCGTTGGACATGTATCTCTCAGCAACAGTGCTGTCGTCTGCATACCCAAAGGTGCCGGGTTTTAGCAGATCGTTAATATGCAGCAAGAATAAAGTTGCTGAGAGTACCGACCCCTGAGGGACCCCGGCATTGATATCCAATTGGTCCGACGAGCAGCCATCGATAACCACTCGAATGGACCGATCTCTCAGGAAGTCTGCAATCCAATCACACAGACCACCGGGCAAACCGAATGAAGGAAGCTTACCAATAAGGCTTTCGTGCCAGACCCTATCAAAAGCCTTCGAGATGTCGAGGGAGACGGCAAGCGCTTCCCCGTGCTTCTCGATGGCCTCACTCCAGATGTGAATGGCATACGCTAGAAGATCCCCAGTAGACCGATTTCGGCGGAAGCCGTATTTGCGGTCACTAAGAATATCGTTAGCTTCTAGGTATGCCAGGAGCTTTATATTAAGTACACGTTCCATACTCTTACAGAGTATGGAGGTTACAGATATGGGTCTGTAGTTGGCCGGGTCAGCTCGACTGCCCTTCTTGGGCACGGGCTGTACGTTAGCTTGCTTCCAAGCATTCGGCACTTTTCCAGCCTCATACGAAAGGCGGAATAGACGTGTCAAGATCGGAGACAGTTCAGGCGCACAGGTTCTAAGAACAATTGCTGGAATGCCATCAGGGCCGCTAGCCTTGTTCACGTCGAGGTGGCTCAGCACCCTACGGACGTCCTTTTGGTGGATACGAATGTCCGACATACTCGTCTCGTAATCGATAATCCGTCAAGCCGTTTGGGCTGTAGAGTGTGCTATAGAAACGGACATAAATACATACGAAAATACTCACAAAACATTATTCGCCCGCAGTCGGCTAAAAAAACGCGATAGTGATTACAAAAACCCGACTTTTTAAAAAGCGAACTAAAAAGACGTAAGCAAGAACGAAATCATGCTGTGCAGTCGGATCAGGATAGGTTTCGGTCAGCCAGCTCGCGAATATGTATCCTCTCTTTTTGGTTCGCTTTTTAAGCTGTCGGGTTTTTTTTTAATCACTATCGCGCCGATAACCTTGACCGATCAAATAATTGAAGTGCTAGGACTACTCATATTGACCTTGGCTTCTTTCTAGCCACAAATAGCTCAAGGTCATTATCTTTCCAGCACATTATTTGTGTTTAGTTAGTTTATTTATTTATTACCGCCCCCGGCTTCGCTCGGGACAAATATATACAAAAAATATTCCCCAAAATCAAAATTTATTTATTCAAATAGGCCATTAAGCGGCACTTTTGAACGTCAGTCCTAGTCTATCACTCTTTCTTTTAAAGAGAATTGTAACAAAATCCGTTGCCTGGTTTAGAAGAAGTTGTGACGAAACAGAAATGACGTCGACAGATGCGGACAGCGACTTTGTTTTATATTATTTAGAGATTATTCCATAACAGGACTTGTGCTTTTGTACTTTTACACCCTGATTGGGTGTAAAATAATTTTTATTTAGAAATTTTTGCTTTCAATTTAACGTAAGGTTAGCTAAGTTAGGCAACACGTAAGCTAGACTAAGTTAAGTTTTTCGTTGTCCTAACAATATGGGTATCAAATGAAAGCTACTAAATAGGTCATTCCAAAAATATAATATATGTATATTGTAACACTTTTATATACATAAACTTTGTATACTTGTATTTCCACCAACAAATAGTCGGATAGTATGCAGTTTGCGTTTGCGAGTTTAACAAAGTCATTAATGGGTCCGTTCCGCTCGCGGTGGAAACCGGGCTTTACACTCGCAGGGTTAAGACAAACGATTGACGTAAGAATCATCAAAATCGGCCAACGCGTTTTGTGAACGCCACATAGGATCAAACATACATACATAGACTGATAAACACATTACCCTCCTTCGGCAGTCGGGTAAAAATTGTGTAAAAATGTTGCATTGAATTTAACTAATCTATACCAATATTATAAAGTGGTTCTTTTTTTATTTGTTTGTTTGTTCGTACCGAATAGGCTCCGAAACTACCGAAACTCCTCCAAAACGACTTGGATGTTTAAAAATATTTTTACACAGAAAAATTTATGGCTTGAATTTCTTCATAACTAACATAGCATATGTAAATCAAATAATATTTTGCAAACAAAACTGCTCAAAAGGAGGTTTAATATTGATATTTTGGCATCGAGCGGGCGCACGGCCAGTACTGCATTAACATTGCATATTTAGCGCCTTAAGAGGAAACGGGGGTGGTCTTTTCTCCATACAAAAGCTCTCGTCTGTTTTCTCTCTGGTTTATGAACTTAAAGCAATGATTTTTTACAGTAAAATAATTATCAACTTCTTCTATGTCCCTATGTTTTCCTTTTTGGTGATATATTATCCGTATAAGAACTAGAACCCTCTCAAAATGCTCAAAATTGTCTTTATTGAGTCGCTGTCTTCAGAGCCTTAGTGTACAAATTTGACAACTATTAATGAAAAAAGGAAAACATAGGGACATAGTAAATATCCTTCTTATTCAGTTTATGAAATATCTTCTAAATCGGTCCAATATTGGAGGAGAAAACAGACGAGAGCCAAACCTCGAATTATGACTTTTTACTTAAGAAAATTTGTCGAATCTGCAGTTGTCCTTATCGCACGAATTTGTGGGCGGGGTGAGACGCAAGGGGGCATAATACGTACACAGATGGAAAGGTGATGCGTAGTAGTTGAAAATAATATCGATATACTAGTGTTGAAACAGTTATCGATAAAAACATTTATATTGTATACATGTGCTGTTCGTGAGAAATACAAATAGAAGTATTAAAAAGTATTGGATACAAAATAAAATAAAGTGCATGTCTATAAATGTTTATTACAAAAAGTTTTCAATACAAAACAGTAAATTATATATCGGATAGGTATCCGCAATCTCTAGATCACCTACTAGGTACATCAGCGAAATTAAACTTATTTCAACGTCAGCCGCACGGGTCAATCGATCAGGCTGTGCTATGCTTGCCGTGGTTGGTCCGTGGATGGGTGACCATTTTTACATACCAAGACCCGTCCGTGTCTCGCCAAGCACGTTAAGCCGTTGGTCCTGGCTGTTATTTTCCCGAAAGTCTGACCCGTTTTACCAAGGGTTTGCATATTACCCAGTAACTGGTTGTGGAGGTCAGATAGGCAGTCGATCCATCAAAATACTGGTATTCAGCTGCATCCGACTCTAACGTAGATGGGAAAAGGCTAGGCAGATTATGACGACGTGCTTTCTCTCACTGGTTTATTCTTTGGTATCCAACCGTCAATGATTTCTGGTAAAAGGCTAGGCTTGCCACTAATGTGGTAGAACTTTTCAAATCAAATCAAATCTATCGAATGTTTCTAATAATGGTTCCATTTTATGCCATAATGCATCGTCCCTCTTAATATTTTGAAAAATAAAAGCTTTTGGGACTACCTAAATAAAATAACAGAAATCTGTACGAGTTATGTGTAGTTGGCCTTGTACTTGGTAGAAGTAATTGTGATTCTGTTTTAATTGTAACATTTTGCCTTTAAACATACATAAATCTATTTCATCATCATCATCGTCATCATATCAGCCACTGCTGGACATAGGCCTCACCCAAGGGTCACCACATTGATCGATTCCGTGCGTCTCGCATCCAGCAGATCCCCGGAACCTTCACCAAGTCATCGGTCTACCTGGTGGGTGGCCTTCAAATGCAACGTCTTCCGGTTCGCGGTCGCCACTCCAGATCCTTTCTGCCCCATTGGCCATCCATTCTGCGAGCAATGTGCCCTCCCCACTTAAATGTGGCAATTCTAGGGCTTGTCAAATTCTATTGCTCGGGCTATGTCGGTAACCCTAGTTCTCTTGCGGATTTCTACATTTCTGATTCGACCACGCAAGGAAACTTCATGCATAGCCCTCTTCATTGCCCTTTGGGTGACTGTAAGCTTTCTGCTGAAGCCCATAGTAAGCGACCATGTCTCAGAGCCATATGTCTGGCAACACACACTGGTCATAGACTTTCGTCTTGAGACACTGTGGTAAGTTGGACGAGAAGATACCGCAACTTCCCGAACAC
Organism: Orthosia gothica; assembly: GCA_949775005.1. NCBI lineage: Eukaryota > Metazoa > Arthropoda > Insecta > Lepidoptera > Noctuidae > Orthosia > Orthosia gothica. Next base: position 16,929,955 of record OX459059.1, read on the forward strand.
TGCCCAGCCAAGTCGGATTCGACGGTTGACCTCTTTCTCGAAGTTGGCCCTACCCAACTGGATCGTTTGTCCCAGGTAGACATAGTCCCACAACTTCGAGTGTAGAGTATCCGACCTTGATTGGAGTGAGTGTAACATGGACATTCAACATCACCTTGGTTTTGTGCATGTTCATCCTAAGACCCATTCTTTAGGAAGCTCTACTGAGGTCATCGAGCATTGTACTGAGGTCCTCCATAGTCTCAGCCATGACCACTATATCGTCGGCAAACCGAAGGTGAGTGATGTATTCGCCATTGACATTTATGCCTAGCCCTTTCCGGTCCAAAACAGCTCTAAATCCATTTATTTTTGATGAATTCCATCTTCAGGTGACATACTTGCAATTTCATAAGGACAGTTTACCTCTATTATCGAGTCTTCACCTACCAGACCATCCGGGCTTGCCGCTAAAAAGCGTTTGTTTTCATCGATACACATTCCACACTCTAATAACTGTTGCCCCGTGTGCTTGATAAATTGATCGATCGCTTCAGATTCCTTGTGCCATAATTGGTAGCCACAGTTCCTTTAAATCTATATCTATACAAATATTATAAAGAGGAAAGATTATTTTTTTTGTTTGTTTGTGTGTTTGTTTGTACCGAATAGGCTCCGAAACTATTGGACCGATTTCTAAAATTCTTTCACCGTTGGGAAGCTACACTATCCCCGGGTGACATAGGCTACTTTTTATCCCTGTATTCCCACGGGAAAGGGAACTACGTGGGTGAAACCGCAAGGCGTCCGCTAGTTTGTTATATAATAACGTTTCTCATATTTTGCGAACCGATGTTTTCGGTCGCATCTTACATATTCGCCCAAAATTCGATGCCGTAAGCCTCCTTAGTCTTTCAATTTCCCATAAGCTATTATCGCTTTGGCCCCCACTATTTTTCTTTGAACATCCTTAGTTGAGAGCAATCTTTCAAGAAATTTATTTTTCTTTTAATTTATATAAATCCAAAGGCAGGAAGAAGATATTTCTTCCAACTCTAAGCGACAAGGTTATGTAGTTCTTTTTTTTTTGCTCGTTCCGTCTTTGGGATACGTCAGTTTCCTTTTTCGGTAAATCTCTGTGATTTTTTTCGAACGCTGCTTTTGTTCTATATTTTTTTTTGTATAGTGGCCCGGACTGCAGCCCTGTATTTTTTTTGAATGCGTGCATGAATAGCCCTTCGCTATTCCATGAAGTTACTAATCCATAACATCTTGTCTGATGTGATATGATATGAGCCACTTCGTGCAAAATTTAATTCTTTTTCCGCCAATAAATTTAGCAATTACATTATTAAATTGCTCTACAGTATTATTAGTCACGTCCAAAAAAAGATTTTCTGCGTTTGCTGTTAAGAATAACATATATTGTTGGATATCTGTCCACAATCCAGAACAAAAAAGTAACGAGTGACTGGGGCGATTACAAGAAATGCGCGAGCCGCGGCCGGGAGCGTTTCGGAGGCACGCACACACTGTCAACTTACTCACACATGGATAAGGCGGCCGGGCGCCACGCGCTCGCAGTTCGCAGAGCGACAGCGATAGTTTTTTCAAATACCTATTTTTCAAAAGTCTCTCCGCCCGTATTTCCTCTTAAGGCGTATATATAACAATCAGATACTTCAGATGAAGTAAAGTTGAGATTTTTTTATAAAAAATTAGATTACTGTAACTTTGATAAATTCTTGTCGCAAACAGAAACAAAGACAAATATCTATGATGTTAATTTTTTTAAAGACCTTGACTTTAGATAAGCAATATCTAAATGTAGTCTTGACGGTCATGGTGGCCCAGTGGCGAAGACCTAGCCTCTTTTTCTTGAGGTTGTGGGTTCAATTTAGGGAATGTACCAATCTGACTATTACAATTCATGTGTCTTAGATTATCTTGGACATTGGTGAAGCAAAACATGGTGAGGAAACCTTGACTTACATCTATGAGCTAATGTTAGTCTGAAATCGTTGACCAAGCATGGTGATTAATGCACATGCCTTCTCTGCATGAGAAGAGGCCCTGCAGGTCGTGGGTAACACGCTGGTACTATAATATTAAACTAGCTATTGCCCGCGATTTCGTATGCATCAAACTCGTTTATTTTTATTTATGTCTCAAGGTTCCTTACGCAAAGGGTAAAAAGAAGCCTTTTACTAAGACTCCATTGGCCGTCTGTCTGTCACCAGGCTGTATATCATGAACCGTGATAGCTAGACAGTTGAAATTTTCACACATGTATTTCTGTTGCCGCTACAACAACAAATACTAAAAACAGAATAAAATAAATATTCAAGTGGGGCTCCCATACAACACATGTGGTCTTTTTTGCCGTATTTTGCGATAATGGTACTGAACCCTTCATGCGCGAGTCCGATTCGCACTTGGCCAGTTTTTTATTTCTTTTTCCAGGATAAAAACAGCACATGAATTCAACAAAATGGTGTTAATTTGATATTTAATATACAGACACTTCAATTTTATTTATTTGTATAGATGTCATCTCAAGTTAATTCATGTACCTATTTCACATTGCATTGTAATTTTTATATATCATAAACTAATATTGTTAGTCATCAAATTGATATTATTAACATTGAAATTTTATTTTGTAGGAATGAGGAAAAGTTATAAGTTTTTACCTAAATGTAATATAAAATATTATAAAGAGGTAAAATTTGTGAGTTTTAGAGGTAATAGGAGATAGTCTCTGGATCTACGGAACCAATTTAGATGAAATTTGACATGAGAGATAGTTAGAGACGTTTTGAAATAATGTTATAACTAGCTGTTGCACCATAACTTCAGCAGTGTCAATTATTTTAAAATTAATTTCCACAGGAAATGTAAATTTTGCTGGGGTAAAAAGTAGCCATGTTTCTCCTTACAACATCAGCTATCTACCAGTGAAAGTCTAGTCAAAATCAGTCCAGCCGTTTACCAGGAACAAACAGAGACAAAAATCTAAAAAATTGCGTATTTGTTATTAGTACTGTAATATACTTTCACATACATTCAATAAAACATTGTTATTTTGATATTACATTATATACTCTGCTATTTTATTTATTTGTCTAAAGATTCTAAAAGTATGTGAGGGCAACAATATTATGACTTCCCCAGTATTAATTATGGACGAAAAATAACAAAAATTAAAACAGTCATGTCATTCAGCGTAAACATTAAGTGATAAACAAATCACATGGACTGGTTTAAAATCATTTATTTCTTGATTTTAATTGTTTATGCCATAATTAATAACATGAAGGTTATATTAATCAAGCAAATATTTTAGAAAAGAAAACAATATCATAGACAAGTTTTGAGAGTAATCAGAATAACACTAAAAGTCTTGGCACAGGCTGAATTATTACATTACCTATAGTTGGCAAAAGCACCAAAATACAGTAAAAATCTTACATAACTGATAACATGGTTTTATAATGCTCTTTTTATGACTATTTTACTTTCCACCATGATAAGTTTATGCATGCATTGAGCAAGTTCAAAAATACCATGTTACTGCATTCAAATCTTGGTAAAATTAACACATGGGAACTGTATAACGAATAGAGCGTAAATATATGCGAATAGTTAAGTTATTAGCATCCAAATTAAAGATAGAATCGGTCTCAATGCGAGAACACCGCATTGTAGTAGTGTGCTAGACACAGGCACAGTGCAGTACTTCAAGACGTATTCTAACACTATACCTAGAACCTTCCAAGAAAATCAATACAGCCACACCCAGCTTGAATAATGAAGTCCCCGGGAACACTATTAAATTAGTGATATAACAAAGAAACATTGAAATAATAACACATGTGAGATCGACATTACCTGATGACAGTTTTTTTGGTTAGAAAAATTGAAAACAAAGAAAAAAAAACGAAAAAATCTCGTTTTTGTGGGCCTCGTTTACATGTGAAACCTATTCCTTAGCTAATCCTGGTAATTATAAAAGTAAAAGGAAAGAAAAATGAGGAAAACACATTTTTCAGCGAAGTAAAGTTTGTAAAAAAGTATCAAAACAAAAAACTATCATTACCATTTTCTCGGCTGAATTTGACGATTTGAAGCACTAGAATATTTTAGCTATTTGCAACCGACTCACAGTTTTATTAAAACACTTCTGTTTCACACACTTATGAAATATTAGCGAGACACTTCTTATTTCACGATCTAAGAAACACAGACGTCCGAGCGGCGGTCAGTGTTCCGCCATATTAAAAAAGCAGAGATAAAAGAAGTGTTCGCTTCGTTCGGATACATGTCAGAAGTTCACAAGACAATGACGGTTCAAAAATAAGACTACAATTTATTACTATCAAAAAATATTTTAATAAATAATAGTGTAAATACATTAATTAATTAAAAGAGGAATTCGTAATTAACTATGGTATGGAAAAGGGCTCATTTTATCCCTACGTCGTATCCAAACATAAGTGTCATCTGCAAAAAGCCCTGGTTCCAAATCTGAGACGGCGTGGTGACATGCAATGTACTGGATTTGAAAGCGGTTTGACATATTTCTGTACAGAGAGTTTGTAAGTACCAGAGAGTTTGTATACCTAGAGAGAACATGTTTAAAACGCAATTTCAACATCGGTATTCACTTTCGCACTAATAGATAACGTCATAAGCAAAAAGAGATAGATATACTTTTGTCTATGCCATCTTATGTGCCAGTGTGACCGAGGATGCTATAGATATATCAGTACTAGATCTGTGCCACTGTTATATCGATATTATCGAGTTTAGTTTTGGAGCGATCTACAAATTTGGTCAAATGTCTGTAGGAATCGTCCCTGACTGCGGCAATTTTTTTCTACGTTTGTTTAGGGATTCTTTATAATTATTCAAAAAGTGAATGTGAACTCGTACAAAGAGTGCACTTATACATTGTAAGAGTTCAATTCCACTCTTTCGTATTTTTTCTGCGCATTATATGTATGCGTTGTATAATAATGCTTATTCATGCCTTGCGCAAAAATGAGGTACATCATCAGATCAAAGTGACCGTTTTTGGTACACTGGTACACTCGTACGACTGCACAAACAGCTACACTAACTTTCAAGATGGTAGCGTTTGTCTATGTTTGTCTCTTTTTTTTCCATAGAGTTTTTCCATAAGCCAGAACGAAAGAATTGACAGTTTCTTTTCGTCGTAAATACGTTATCTCTAGTACTTACAAACTCTCTGGTAAGTACTAGTACTAGTTTGTATTGTAAGTTTCTTTTTCGTATTTACGACGAAAAGAAACTGTCAATTATTTCGTTCTGGCTTATGGAAAAACTCTATGGAAAAAAAAGAGACAAACATAGACAAACGCTACCATCTTGTACGTCATAGAGATAACTTTTTAGTCACTGTTGTAACCCATCGGTTACCAGCTGTAATTAAAGTTTTTCGCTGTTTTCACGCCTTTGTTTAGTTTATATCAAGAAGAATTTTGTTGTTTAATATCTTTTCACAGGTGAGTTATCGACTAGGATACTGAAATTATTGTGCAGGGAATACGTTTCATAGGCTGTCCGAAATAAAGGAATCTTAGTTCTAAATACGTCGAGGACAGAGTACCATTTAAACCATTCTATTTAGTGAAAAATTAACTTTTATGCGTTCGCTGATAGAGCTTTGACAGTTTACGTACTTACGTTCTGATATTAGAGATGTGACAAAAGTCACAAGAAAGATTTATAGATACTGTATTTTTATTTTACTTACTTTAATTTATTTCATAAAGTGTATTTGCTATTTGTTTATATTAATCTAATATTGATTGTGCACAGGTTTCCTAAGAGTATTTATTTAAGAAATAAGTGGATCAAGAATATAAAAAGAAATAAAAGGGCACCTTCACCCTATTCTCGCTTGTGTTCACTGCATTTTAATGAATCATGCTATCGCTATCCCTCGACCCATCTATGGATACAGGTTGATGAATCATGTTTATAATAATTTAATTTTAAAAAGTAAAATGTGTAAGTACCTACACATTTTACTTTTTAATATTAAATTTTTATAACCATTTTGTTATTATTTATTGTATTACTTTTATATACATACTTGTCTGTAAACTTTATTTTCAGTCTTGCACAAGAACTAGCATACTATATATCAGTATATTGATCAGTAGCTGTTTGTGCAGTCGTACGAGTGTACCAAAAACGGTCACTTTGATCTCATGACGTACTTCGTTTTTGCGCATGGCATGAATAAGCATTAATATACAACGCATATAATGCGCAGAAAAAATGCGAAAGAGTGGAATTGTACTCTTACAAAGTATAAGTGCACTCTTTGTACGAGTTCACATTCACTTTTTGAATGATTATAATGAATCCCTAAACAAACGTAGAAAAAAATAGCCGCAGTCAGGGACGATTCTTACAGACATTTGACCAAAGGAGATGTTCCAGAAATGTATGGAGCCTGGGCCAGCTCTATGTACACTTTAAGTAAAAATTGTAGTATAATATAGTAACTGTTTTTTATTGTTAATTTTCTTTAATTTCACTTCGTTTCAGTGTAAACTCAAATTAACTTTGTCAAGTAGAGCAACACAATTTACAAGTAAACATGGCGTGTCAGATCAGCAGTAGGCGAAAAATGTCATTTTGACAATGACAGTATGCGAAGAATGACATTTTGACAATGACAGTATGCGCAGAATGTCATTTTGACAATGACATTTGTTTGACGTGTCATCGTAATATCTGCGTCAATAAATAAGAACACTAATTCAATTGCAATAGAGAAGCAATCAAGTAATGTCCGTAGTAGTAAAACAATCCCTAAAAACTCCGAAACATATCCAATTAAAAATCAAAGCAAAGAAAGACTCAAAGAAGTCACTTCTTAAAACTGTCAAAGTCATCAGACGTCATGTCAAACACAACTGTCATGGCTGCCCTAAAAATAGGGTTATCTTTTTAAAAAACTATAAATGATCATGTTTGTTTGTTACTCCCTTACCCTTCTTCAAATTAATTTGTTAGTATTTTTATGGAATTCCTCTATTTTTTTCCTATTTATCTATGTAGTGTACATAGTGATGGCCCAAAATCGAACATCTCCTTTGTAGATCGCTCCAAAACTAAACTCGAAAATATCGATATAACAGTGGCACAGATCTAGTACTGATATATGTCTATAGATAAGCTCGGTCACACTGGCACATAAGATGGCATAGACAAAAGTATATCTATCTCTTTTTGCTCATGACGTTATCTGTTAGTGGGAAAGTGACTACCGATGTTGAAATTGCGTCTTAAACATGTTCTCTCTATGTTACTATACAAACTCTCTGTTTCTGTACAAGCAGCGCCACCATCCTCGTTTAGAAATATAAGCCGCGGTAATGTACGGGGGTGGATCTCCATAATATTATTTTTCATGTTATCAATGACGAGTTTCAAAAAGTCGTGGTCTCGACACGTACAGTTACAGTTAGAACAAAAACGTAAAATTCTTGGGGATAATAATTGACAAAAACTGTATCTGGAAATCTCATATTGATGATCTTTAAATGAAGATAGATAGATTTGATAGAGATTAGTTTTTTTTTTTTGTGTTCGTTTTATAAAGACTAACACGTTTTGCCATATCTATTATTGGAATCAACTATCGCACAGTGTTTGGACGGTGTGGACCCATTAGCACTAATGCTTATTTTTATCCGTGGTGCTAGTCAACTGGGCTTATCCCAGTTGTAAATGACCCTTTGTGCCTATTGGCCTTGTTTGTTGTGTCTCCTGCTTGTTATGGAGGAAAGTGGAAATTAGTAATATAAGTTTTTAAGCTGACATGGTCACAATCATTAGAATTAATATTTGTTTCGGGATATTTACCATGTATATTTTGCATTTGGTTGAGAGCTACTAACTAATTAGTATTTATTCCTACTACACCGTTATTTTTTTCTGATTAATTTCGTCACAGTTTCAGTCAGATTTCAAGACAGTTAAATTCATTCACCGCGAATTCGACGAGCTTCATTGCCTCGGCGCTTTTCTGGTGGTCGACACTGTTGATTCTGGCTCTCTGGACTGAAATTGCAGTGATTTGGGTATTCCGTGTGGCGGGATTTTCCCAAAAAATAAAAAAATAGGACATGTGGCTAGTGTTAATGCGGCACTATTTGCATACCATGGCTATGTCTCATCAGTTTTGAATGAGCTGAATCCGGTAAGACTAGAAGCCGACCCCAACAACAATTGGGCAAAGGCTAGGCAGATGATGGAACATAACTTTCCAGTGGGTACTCCACAAATTGAGCGTACGCATTTTTCTGAGCTAGAAACATTATTTTATGGTTAACAGAATTACATAAAAATGCATTCTATTGTATACCAGAAAAATGCGGTACATGGTAAATTATTTGCTCGAAAAGCAAGGAGCCAGTCGTTTTTAAAGCGAGTCGGCTGTTATGGCGCGAGAAGGAGCGTCGCTTACTTCAAATGACACTTCAAGTGCTTTTTTTTAAAGCGATTTTTGCATTTTGAAGAGATCAAGCTATCTGATATGAAGTATAGGTAAAAATACCTACGTCACAGATAATATAATAATACCATACATATGCCTCATACCATACAAATAAACCTTGCCGACGTAACTAGCGTTTTTCATCTGATTATACTGATTATTTTTTGTAAATCGATCGCGTTCAGTTCCGTTCCATGGCGATAGATAGAACACAATCTATATCCGTGGAACGGAACCGAACGCAATCGATGTACAAACAATAATCAGTATAATCAGTACATTACGTCGGGACAGTTTCTTTGTATGGGATGAGACCCCACGCCTACGTTATTGGAAACTTTGCTAGCAAGTAGGAGATTTGTTCGCCTTCACTGAACAATATAATTTGAATGTGATAGTGATTCGTCAAGCCGCCTCCAAACGCTTGCTGTTTGCCACAAACAGTGGCGAACAGCAAACACGTGCTGAACACTGACCACAATCACCCAACGCATACACGGCATCCACAGGCTTGGCGAAAGCGCTTGTGTATAGACGACGAGCTTGTTGTTGCAGCGATTACTTTCGGGGTAACCTCCGACCAATCAGACATTTTTCCTTACAATTTAGCATAGGATACACAAAATGTCACGATCCGTTAATTTGACCACCACTATTAACTCCGTCCGCCGCCCGCAAGCACGCGCGTACTGTTGCTGACCTGAACAAGCGTCGGGATACATCGCATACACGTTTGTCAAACACCCTTTGATTTGTGCATGAAAAACGGACACCGATGCCTAACACAAACAAAAACACAAACAAACACCCATCCACACGTTCGTGTTTGTTGTTTTGTGTTTGTCACTGTTCGCTAAGCGTGTGGAGGCGGCATTAGGGTTAGTGCATTGATCATCACTACATCATAACAAAAATTAGCCATTATTTTATCATATCATGCCCTTGACCTCAGCTGTGTTCTTGAGCTAAAGGCCAGATGATAAAAAATGTGTTTGCTACGGGTTTTACTAAACACTAGTTTACATTTAGGTTTATACCCTCTACATTTTAATACTTCCGTACGAAAAACCTAGAGGTTAAGACCTAGAAGTATATCATATCAGGTTGGAGGTGTGGTGGCACAGACTGCAGAATACCTACTTGTGCTGCGATTCTCAGTCACCCCAGTTCCGTGCCTTTAGCTCTCGCTAGAACACCCATACCGATCTGCTCCGACTTCCAGTACCTAGTGTAGGTGGGTAGAGTAGGTATGTTAGGTAGGTAGACAATAAACGGGAGCGAAGCTCCGGGGGTCACCTAGTTCTAATATAAATATACCTAACGCTATACCTAAAGCCTTGGGCAAACGAATTAAAATATTAACAAACTTGGAAAAGTGGGTTTTCTTAGGGGGGCTCCCTTGTCTCCCCACTAGTTAGGGGTGTCCATAAGCTCCTAGACCATAGTTATTTTTAACTTGGAAAAGTGGGTTTTCTTAGGGGGGCTCCCTTGTCTCCCCACGAGTTAGGGGTGTCCATAAGCTCCTAGACCATAGTTATTTTTAACTTGGAAAAGTGGGTTTTCTTAGGGGGGCTCCCTTGTCTCCCCACGAGTTAGGGGTGTCCATAAGCTCCTAGACCATAGTTATTTTTAACTTGGAAAAGTGGGTTTTCTTAGGGGGGCTCCCTTGTCTCCCCACGAGTTAGGGGTGTCCATAAGCTCCTAGACCATAGTTATTTTTAACTTGGAAAAGTGGGTTTTCTTAGGGGGGCTCCCTTGTCTCCCCACTAGTTAGGGGTGTCCATAAGCTCCTAGACCATAGTTAGTTTTAAGTGTGCGTAAGGGACAGATGTCTATCTGTCTTGTATACATCTGCCCCTTTTTCGCAGTCGAACTATAATAGTTTTGACACATCATGGTACGGGGGCAGAACGTTTCGACCCCATCGACTTATCCGTTCTGCGAGCAAGTTACACTTAGGTTTGGCAATTTTTCAGGCCATGTCGGTAAACCTGTTCTCTTGCGGATTTCTTATAAGTTGTGTAAAAGTGAGGGAAAACTAAAAAAAGTTAGATAAAAAAACCCGACTGCTTAAAACTGCGAACTAAAAAGACGTAAACAAGAAGAAAATCATGCTGTGCAGTCGGAGGATATTCGCGAGCTGGCTGACCAATACCAGATGTGTCCTCCGACTGCACTGCATGATTTTCTTCTTGTTTACGTCTTTTTAGTTAGCTTTTTAAGCAGTCGGATTTTTTGAATTAACTTTTTTTATTTATAACTTTTTAGTTAACATTTTTTTTCGAATTAGGTTTGACATTTAAACATATAAGTATTATATATTTTTGAAATCACCTCTTAAACCCCTTTATTTTGATACCCCACACGATGGGGTTGGAAGGAAAAAAAACATTGGGTCTCCACATTATGGCGCCCATAATCCACCATTTTTCTATTTTGCAATTTTAATGTAGCCAGTGACACTCGCAGGGTTAAGACGAATCGATTGACGAAAGAATGATCAAAATCGGCCAACGCGTTTAGTCTCTAGAACGCCTTAAAGGAACACATGACATAGACACAGATTACATATTAGTTACTACGACATAAGACTTATAAACACATTACCCTCCTTCCACATTCGGGTAAAAATATACGATAATTCAAAAAAAATAAAAATAGAATCAGAAAATAATTATCAATAAATTTAAATTAAGAATAGTGTGATTAACAAAAAAAAAATATTTTATTGTTAAAAAGCGTGGGGTGCATGATGTGTTATAATATTTTGTTCACAGATACTGGTAAAATTAAGTTTCAAATCAATCCGACGTTTTGGAGGGGGTGAAAATCACGTTCAAAGATTCCGTTACATTGATACATACATACCAAGCTAATAAAAGCGTGTTAAAAAAAACAAACAGATGGCCGACCAAAAAGTATTTATTTAACTTTTACTAATAGACGAATAATTCATATTATCATTGTTTAAATCACATTTCTACGAAGCACCAACATCAAGCGGACAGTTTATCTCTAAAATAACCAATGAAACAAAACAAGTATGGTCTACTTGGTCAAAATAACTGGGCACCAGTGTTGCCAGTGGCAGATAGTGAAAAATTACATGCGATATCTTAAAAAAAGTACATGTTCATGAGAAAAGTTACAATACCTTTTTTTGTTGTAAACGAAACGACACTAATACGCTCAGTCGCTCGCCGGAATAAACGGGATGGAAAATTTAGAAATAAATACACTTGGGTGACGTCAATTTGTATGTCACAAATCAGACAACACGACGAACAAAAAATTTCTTAGTTAAAGAAAGAAAGAAAAATATATTTACTTGTGACCGCGTTGTTGTTCACGATTATTTTTTGTTTGCTGGAAAATATTTTTTATTAAGTCCTAAAAGTAACGAAAGTTAGATTTTGATTCGTGTTACTTAGGTTACATTCTGGCAACGCTGCTGGGCACTCGAAATGTCGCATCGCCCCGCCTTGGCCTTCTGCGCCAGTCGAACGTCACAATGTCATTGACAGCTCAAAGTGCCCAGTTATTTTGACCGTTTATTTACACCAAATCCATACCATGCCGAAGTTGCATTAAACAAAAAAAAATTGTGCGGTCGGGGGACCCTCGTCTGGAACTAAGTTCTTAAATATATATTCACTTGATATTTAAGGCGCCGATTCCCTTGAGTAGCTGATTTTAAAATGAGAATCACGTCTAAACGGCTAGTCGTAATTTATTGGAAAAAATATATGTTATATTAGACCATTTTCTTAATAATTTCATCTGAGCAAATTTTGAGTTTTATTCGTATAACATAGTGTAATTAATTTGTAAAGTTATGTCTAAAACGGAAAAAAAAACCCCACAATCACAACAAAACCGCTGGGCGTATTTTAATGAAATCGACACCATATCAAAGACAATTTAATTATCTACATTTTGATCTGAAGCTTTTTTTTTTAAAGTCATAGAATAATAAGAAAAGTACAAAAAACTACTAAATTTCGGGTCGCGCGGGTGAGAAACGAGGGCGCGTTTTGTTCCCGCAAGGTCGTTGGCGTTAGTCGTCGTCTTAATAATAATATATAAAGATTTAATAAAATTTACCTTTTTTTTCTTTCCTTGCATTAATAACGAAATTCTATTGATTGTTTACATACTTTACATGTAATGTTCATATTCGTTAAAACGCTACTTCACAATCGCCCATTGTAAAGATACATAATGTTGGCGTAGGAACGCACACGGCAAAATTGTATTAGAAGATAGTATATCGACATTAAGGCGCGATTATACATAAAAATAGAATTGACACATCATACAATATAAATTACTTCATAAAACCAGGGTACTCGCCTCTTTAGGGCGGGTTTCTGAATTAGAAATTCGGACTTAATTTCTTCTGTCATACCAAAGTTTGAGGCTATCAGGCTAAAACTAGTTTGACAGATTCTCAAATTCAAATTTCTAATTCAGAAATTGGAGGTAAATCTGTATGGTTGATGGCCATTTACAATGGCTTACATGTAGATTAGGTACATACAGTGTCATTTTAACAGATCTTCAAAAGAGGGAACCAGCACTCTAAAGGCCCGCTAGGTGGCACACTGCAAGAAGAAAAAGAAATGGCCTATTCTGCCTTATCTTCTTGCTATTGCTAAACACTGATAAGTGACAATATTGATTAAACAATTCCTAATTTTTTTGTTGTTTTCCTAAAAGAATAGTATAGTACATTTAACATAAAATAAAAAAAAATACTTTAAGGAAATTATAAGTATTTATATTAAGTCCTTGCATATTTTGACGGTAATTTTATAGGTAAAGACCTAATATGAGGTTTTGAATACAAAGGCTCTCTTGTGAGACATTTTTTGTTTTAATTGCCACCTTGACAAAACTCAGGGATTCTATTAGTATTAGACCAAGTTTGGAGCCAAATCTTGTAGAGAAACGAGTAGTGATATTTCTCCAAAGTGGATCTCCAGTAGGCATGTGGTATTGCACGGCACATCTTTGATAAGCAATATTTTTTATGTGGAACCATCTACCTACTTATTTTAGCTCTATAGATTTCGCAATTTTTTTTTATCATTCCTCCTACTTCCACTCTTATCAGGTATGTTTTCCTTAACTTAATCCATGTTGTAAATAAGAGCACTATATTGGATATAATGTACCTACTGCTTAAGTCAACCATGAGCCATTGTATCCAAGGACCTGCACCCCACACATTTATAGGTTATCATCAATCAGTCATTCATGACTATATAATAATATTCTTGCCATGACATAGATCTAAACTGTGGCCAGTAATGGCACAAGTCACTATAAAACAATATTTGATTCATATTTATATATTTAAACCTACAAATTGATAATCTATAGAAAACGAGATCTATGAACACATTGAATTCAAAAGTGGTTTCCATACATGCCTGGCATGGGCATGTTCAATGGTCCCATAGGGTATGGCACGTTTGGTGCTCCTTGTGGTGGTCCGTAGCTGGGGTATGGTAGGTACGGTTTAGCATATCCATTGCCAAAGCTCTGACTTCCAGATCGCAGTAGGTCAGCCATCTTCTCGGCTTTAAACTTCCGTAAATGCATGTTCTTGCGAGTTGGCTCGAAGTCTTCTAAGAACTTTTCGACCGGTATCTTCCCGGAGAGGAAGTCTTGGGCTAGATTTTCTGATTGCTCCTCAGATTCTGCTGCAGCCGTTTGTAGCAGAGCTTGAGTTGTGTCTGGTGATATGCCTGCTGATTTTGTTTCTGTTGGGCAAAGGGAGGCAACAATGATGCTAGCTGTACAAAGATATTTTAGAATATTTTCTAGGAATATGTACAATGTCACTAAACGTAACGAGATGTCACTAAAAATGTTTAAAGATGTCTAGCTTTTAAATTACCAAAACGAGAACAGGTGGAATAGTCTAGTCCTGCAATAAATATGGGTTTTTATCTCCTAGCCTTGAGGCAATAATTGAGAAACTTGAGTGTAGTAAAAAAAAACTGCTTGACCAAGCTTGATAAGCACTACAGGTTTTATAAAAATAACTCGATTTACAGTAAACTCACTATATTCTTCCAGCAGCTCTTGGATGCGAGTGCACAGCTGCTCACCCATTTCAGATTTGTCCTGTACCTGCTGCTTCACTTCTTCCAGTTCAGGTTCTTTGCCAAGGTTGAACTCGGCCAGGGACCTGTTGCTCGCTATCGTCATCTCTCGCTCTGTCTCCCAATCTTTTACCTGGATGAAAAGAAGACATAATAAGATAGAATATACAGTCAAAATTTAGGTTAGGTTAAGACGGGCTGGTGTCCGCAACTCCACGTCTAAGCGCGTATTTTGCGTACGGGTCAAAACTTATTAAAATGACATTAAAGGCACCATTCAAATGCCGTCACTATAAACATAAATATTTGCTCTTAGGTCCATATTACAGGTATTTTACATATGGTCTTTTGAGCAGTCACTATAAATGGTTTGACTGTACTTAACACAAAATTAGTTACACAACTGTTTTACTAAAAAAATATAAAATAGAGGTACAATGACAGTCTTATCGCCTGAAATAATACTAGATAATATTTTTATTTTAGTAAGGTCAAATTACCTAAACAAAAAAGAGATATCTACTCTAAATAATGTTACAGTTCAGTTACTTTGTTATCAAAACAGTTTCACATTTTTCATGATAAATGATACCATGGTAGTTATGTCCCTTCTTTAAAGTGTCGGTTTATTAGATACTAAATGATTTAGAAGAGAACTTTTATCAATAAACAATATTTAATTAAAGCAATGACTCATCCTTTGAACAACTTTAAGAGCAACATTACTGCAACGTTATCGAAATAAGACAAGACCAAAGTTACGAAATCCGTTAAAGAAGCTAAGGCATCATTAATTACAAAGGAACTAAACACTACTTTGAAATAATTGCATTGTTATTACCTGTTTTACATCTTTTAATACAGTGTCGAATTTATTGTCGTCATTTAACATTTCTTTCAACTCGTCGGAGTTTAAATGGGCTAGTAAGCCCAAGGCTGATGGGTAGTCAGGCTGAATCATCTTGAATAGCACACGGGATATCACAAATGCAGAATTAATGAGTCTCAGTTATTAAAATATTTTTGTGAATTACGTCAAAAACAAAGAATTCTCTTGACAATTATTTTGAGTTTTGATTTGACAGTCTCTGTCTCTGCTCTTTTTTTTTCCATTCGGATTCGTTCAAAATTACGCTATTCGTTGCTCGGATTTATTAGTCTATGACTCGGGTGGCGTTGGCGTGGGTTTCATTCGACCTTTCATATTTTAGAAAAGTCCTCTGTGATTCGACCTCGGCGAGATCGAATGAAACCCATCTCGCCATCTCGCCAAACATCTGGGCGGCCCTGAAGTTGGCTTTCCGGATGCGCGAGGCACGAAACAGTGCTGTTTTACCCGACTGTCGAAGGAGGGTATAAATATTCACAGTGGATCTTTGTGTCTCTGAAGTTGGCTCTGTCAACTATTGCGCACGAAACAGATTAACTGCATAGAGTAAGCGAGATAGGATGATGCGACAAACGTATGCGAGTGAAAGAGACAGATATACAATGCTATTTTCACTTTCATTATTGACACAAAAATAGCAACTGCGCAGCCTCTTGAAGCCAATTCAGAGACACAAAGATCCGTTGTGAGTATTATATTTGTATGAGACTTACTAACTACTGCGCAGAAATTGTATGCAGTCAACTTCTGGGCGGCCAAGAAGTTTGGCGAGAACTATAGTCAAATGAAATCAACCAACAAGTGTGTAGGGTTTATTAGCCGACCTGACAGTTGGTAGTGGCGGTGTGGTACTGGCAACACCATAAATTATTATTTTACTCTTTGGGCAACACTGTAATAAACGTCACTGAACGTCACTATGACGGTATCAGAAAGTACAACTTAGGTTTTTCAAAATTCTAATTAAGATTTAATTTAATGCTAAAAACTAGCTATAATACATGACAAACACCCTTATTTATTGTGTCGACCAATAGTTCATTTAGCTCTAGTCAGAAATGTTACTTAATGAATCGCCATATGACATAGAATTTTTCTACAATTTTTACGTAAAGTTTCTCGCAGAACTGTTGTTGTATTTTAGGAATTTCGCTTTATATATAAGCTTATGGCTGTTCGGATACTTCTTGGTGTGTTGTGTGGTGTACCGGCGGTACGCTCGGCGGCTGCCGACGCGGACGCGCGGTGCTTTGGGTGCCAAACGGGTGTTAATAGTCATAGCGCACCCGGATGACGAATGCATGTTTTTCGGGCCCACGATCTTCAGATTATGCGAGCAGGGTGCTGACGTACATGTACTGTGCTTATCTAATGGTATGTGACATTATTTGATCTTAGAACTATATTACTCCTTTCATGTTAATGTTATAAAGGTCAAAATGTTAATCAAGTGGTTGTAGATTAAATTCCAACAACATATCTGTAGAAAATCATCAACACGACCTTAATTCTGACTCAATGTTTTATTTTCCAGGTAACTACGAAGGAAAAGGTTGCATAAGACGTAAAGAATTATGGGATGCATGTTTAGAGCTTGGAGTCCCGAACCAGAATATTTGTATAGTGATGGATGACCGACTGAAGGATAACCCAAAGGTGCAGTGGCCGGTGCCAGTGTTAGCTAAACTAATAAACCATCACTTGGAAGCTATAGACATTGATACACTAGTTACGTTTGATAGAGGAGGTGTGTCGGCTCATGCAAATCATTCAGCAGTGTTCTATGCAGTGGCTTATATGTTTGTTGAGAAGTTAATGCCAGAAAGTAAGTATATGTACAAAACTGTGTCTATATTAGTCTTAATATTTGGTTTAATAATAAAAGCAGCTTGGGTTGATTTTTAGGGTTCCATACCTCAAAAGGTAAAAAAGGAACCCTTATAAGATCACTCCACTCTCTTGTCTGTCTGTCCGTGTGTCACCACCAATTTTCTCAGAAACGGGTGGACCTAGCAAGTTGGAATTTATATCATATACTGAGGTCTAGTCTAGTAGGTAAATAAAAATCAAGGTCCTGAGTCGACATGATAAAAAGATATTGGCAAATTTAGATTTTAGCGAAAACTTGTAATTACCAAATTTTACCTTAATTTTCAACAGTTTTAATTTACTGTAAGACCTAGCTTTTAACCAAAATTTACAATTCTAGGTCAACCAGAAGTACCCTATAGGTTTTGGGTCGAAAACTATATGGTAGTTCCCATTGACCAAGAATCACGAAATTTGGCAAAAAGTAAGGTCTTGCAGCTAATATGCCCATATCTTTAAAATATAATTTTATTATGGCGGTATAATGGCTAGATATGGAACCCTCGGCGCAAGAGTTCGACTCGCACTTGACCGGTTTTTTAAAGTAAAGCCATGCTTGACCATCTTTTACCTACAGAGACTCCCCTCTGCCTTAGCAAGGATATCAAGCCCGGATCCAGCTGTCATTTGAAGATCTTTGACAGTTGTTACGCTAGTAATAAATCTAGGAGTCTTGGATGTTACATCCCTTAAAACTACGCTAAATAAAATCATAGATGACAATATGTATAAAATGACAACATTAAGATCTGGCCATATCATTAAGTTAATGCCAAAAGATATACAGACCTACAAAGCCATCAGAGAACAATTCATAGCAAACAATATCGCACACTATACTTACAAACTTAAATGTGAGAGGGCATATAGGGTGGTACTACGAGGATTGCACGCTACAGAAAATACTACCCTCATTAAACAAGAATTGAAAGAACAAGGACATGAGGTTAGGCAGATAGTAAACGTCCTACATAGGGCTACTAAAGAAGCACTACCAGTGTTCTTTGTTGACCTAGAACCCAACAAAAACAATAAGGACATATTTAAATTACGTTTTTTAGGCCAAATGAAAGTGACCTTTGAAGCCCCTTATAAAAAACAGGAAATCATGCAATGCAAGAGATGCCAACGATTTGGTCACACTAAAAACCAGTGCTTTAGACCATTCAGATGTGTAAAATGTGGTAACGATCATCCTACTTCAACATGCACCAAAACACCAGACACAGACGCAACATGCGCGAACTGTCAGGCAAAACTGCAAAACACCCGGCGAGCTATAAGGGCTGCATGAAATATAAACAATACAAGGAAAGAATTCTAAAAAATCAAACCAAAAAATAAAGATTCCGCTCTCACTCGGAGCACAAAAGACATTAAGACTGCAGTACAAACGGAAAAACAGAACATAGGACACTCAAAATTCGCGGCAGCAAAAAGGAGCTACGCGGATGTAACAAAAGATAGACCGCTTAACAAAGGGTCAATTGACTCGGAAAACCTTCCAGACCGACTAGAACTAATGTTTACTAAATTTCAACAAATCATGATCAACATGATGGACAAAATGATGGACCGTATGATCCAGCTGGTTTCAAGCCTTGTTACAAAATGAACCACACACTCCGAATTGTCACTTGGAATGCCAATGGCTTGACGACGCCCCGTCAAGAGTTCCAAGCATTTCTGCAAACAGAAAAAGTTGACATAGCGTTGATCTCAGAGACGAGATTCACTGCTAAATCTCACTTTACTATAAATAATTATACTGTGTACACGGCAAATCACCCATCCGGCAATAGTCACGGAGGAACAGCAGTATTTATAAAAAATAACATAAAAAGTTATGAACTGGAGAAATATCAGACAGATAAAATACAAGCAACATCAATAAAAGTGTACAACGATAACGTAGAGACAACCTTGTCAGCAGTGTATTGTCCACCCAGACACACGATTTCTAAAGATGACTATAACTCTTACTTCTCTTCTCTCGGCTCCAGATTTATATGCGGTGGGGATTGGAATGCTAAACACACACACTGGGGTTCGCGTTTAATTACATACCGGGGAAGGCAACTATAAAGCACAGTACAAAACCTACATCTCGAGTGTTTGACTACACAAGAACCTACATACTGGCCAACAGATCGAAGTAAAATTCCCGACTTACTGGATTTCTTTGTCACCAAAAATATAAGCCGAAACTATATGACCACTGAAACGTGCACGGATCTATCATCTGATCACACACCTGTCATACTGAATGCAACTCAAGAGTAGTGCTGGTTCAACCTGTGGAAAGGCTGTACAACAAAGTTACAAACTGGGAAAAGTATCAAGAAATCGTCTCATTGGAAATTAATCTCCGAAACCCATTAAAAAGCGTAGATGACATAGAGGAGGCTATAGAGAGCCTCAATAAAACCATACATAAAGCAGCTACAATCTCTACAAAAGTGCGAAAAAAATTACCTCTAATGTTGAATGAATATCCAAAATCTATCAAGGAAAAACTGGTTGAACGTCGCAACCTAAGAAAAGTATGGCACAGAACTAGATATCCTGTACACAAGGCCGCTTTCAACCGAGCATCTAAAGAACTGAATATGCTGATTAAAGATTTCAACAATGATAACCTACAGGCATTCCTTTCCAATTTGACTTCTAACCTAGCCACAAACTACTCCCTTTGGAAGGCAACACATAAGTTGAAACGCCCCAAAAATCAGATCCCTCCCATCAGAAAAAGCAATGAAGGTTGGGCCAGATCAGATATGGAGAAGGCTAAAATATTCGCGGAGCACCTTAGTAAAGTGTTTCAACCATTGCCAGAGGTGAGACCTGAGCAAGGTACTGAAATTAGAAGTTACTTAGAGAGTCCACTACAACTGTGCCTACCACTAAAATATGTGAGCCCTACCGAAGTAGCCGGCGAAATAAAACAACTTAAGGAAGGCAAATCACCGGGATACGACCTGATAGACAGCACTCTCCTGAAAAATTTACCAAGAAAAGGAATTATTGCAATAGTCAGGATATTCAATGCCTGCTTAAGGCTTTGCCACTTCCCAGGTCAGTGGAAGATAGCACAGGTGATAATGTTACCTAAACCCGGCAAGCCACCTAATGAAGTAGACTCATATCGACCTATTAGTCTTCTGCCCATAATGGGAAAACTATTAGAAAAAATATTGCTGAAGAGGATGAAGGCTCACCTGAATGAAGTAATTCCAAACTATCAATTTGGCTTCAGGGAGAACCACGGCACAATCGAGCAGGTTCACCGTATCGTCGACGTTATAAGCAGATCGCTTGAGGAAATGAATTATTGTTCCGCAGTCTTCTTAGACATTAGCCAGGCCTTTGATAAAGTTTGGCACGAGGGCATATTGTAAAAGATTAAAAAGACGCTTCCACACTCATTTTACCACATGTTGAAATCCTATCTCAGTGGGCGATGCTTTGAAGTCAAGTACAACAACGATCTTTCGGACTTGTGCGAGATTAATTCAGGGAAGTATACTGGGACCAGTCCTTTACACCATATTTACTGCTGATCTGCCAACAACAGACAACACCATTGTTGCAACATATGCAGACGACACGGCTTTACTCTCCACACATACCAATCCAACTACGGCATCTGAGCACCTACAACATCACATATACAAAATTGATGAATGGCTTAAAATCTGGCGAATGCACGCAAACCAAAGCAAGTCAACTCACGTTACTTTTACGCTCACTTGTCCTCCGGTGAAAATAAACAATGACCAAATTCCGCAGGATAATCATGCAAAATATTTAGGTATGCTCTTGGACCGAAGGCTGACATGGCAAAAACATATATGGACCAAGCGCAAGCAACTTGATCTAAAATTGCGCAGCATGTACTGGCTAATAGGACGCCACTCGCAAATGAGCACTCATAGCAAGTTGACAGTGTATAAAGCTATCCTGAAACCAATCTGGACCTATGGCATCCAGCTATGGGGCACAGCCAGTAATAGTAACATTGAGATACTGGAACGTTTTCAAACTAAAACACTGAGATCCATCTTCAACATACCGCAGTACATTAGTAACAAAATCATTTACCTCGATCTGAAATTACCAACTATCAAGCAGGAGATCATGACATATAGTATAAACTACCAGAAACGACTTCAAAATCACAAAAATGAGCTCGCCCTTGGATTGTCGGGAGACAAAAGTTTACACTATAGGAGATTGAAGAGACATAGTGTCCCAACCTTACTGGAAAGATTCATCAGAATGGAATGAGATATCTAATTGAGAAGTGTCTCACTAAGCTAAAGAACTTAAACAGATACAAGATATCAAACAGAGAAGTGGCCTATTGTTGCACTCAACAGATTGCCACGCAGAAAGAGAGAGAAAAAAAAAAAAAAAAAAGAGAGTAATAAATCTGACAACAGTCTTACCAAGGGGTATCATTTTACCCGGTTTCTGGGTTGTTGAGGTCAGATATCTATCTGACCTACTCTGCCTAGCCTCTTCCTATCCAGAAAGAGGCTAGGCAGAATGATTTATTATGTAACCTTGTTAATTAATTTCATTTCGGCCAATAATATTTAACTGTTGAATTTTGTCTTTCCAGGATGTGTGGTGTACACTTTAGACTCTGTAAATTTATTCAGGAAGTACCTAGGTTTCCTGGACCTGCCACTTAGTTTTATACTGTCCTCTAAAAGGTGAGTTAAAAAAATTATTTATATTTAGGCTATGCATCCTTAACACAGACATAAATCTAACTAGATGAGGCGATTGTATGTACTTCGCAAGCCAAAAAACGGACTGAAGTTACGACAAATACTCGTAATCTGAGCTATGTATGGAAATTCACCGAAATCTAGAAATATGCCTTTTTATGCCACATTGAGCTGTAATGAATGTATAGAAAAAATTGCCCGAGGCATTGGAAATGTTTTCTTCCATTGGTAATTAAATTTGTTTTTAAATTGTTTGTGAAAATGTGGCACATTTGGTTTTCATACAGATGGAGGGACTTGCGTTATCTATTTAGATTTATGTCTGTGGTAGTTAATAATAGCCTCTTCTTATACAAAGCACGTGATTTAATCACCACCTGCTCAAAATGGATTGGCAATTTCAAACTTATTATATATTAAGAAGAAGGCTAGGCAGATGATGATGAGATTTTATTTTGATTTATATGTTCGTATTCATCTTTGTTCTTAGAACAAAGATGAATAATCATACACACGACATACATTACATTTATAAAAAATTCTTAAAAAAAATCTTTACCAATAAAGAAGTTAGAGGCCCACCGGTATCGGGAACAGGGTCCAAGCTACCGGCGGTCAGGGCTCCAGAGAGAGGGACCTCCTAACAATACGAGCCGTGTCCAGCAGTACTGCTTTCTGGATCAGGCCATTAATTATTATTAATATTAAAAAAAAAACAACCTTGCTTGTTTAGAAATCTGTTTTCTTTTTACTCTGTTCAAAATCGTTATTCCTATGTAACCCAAATAGGTTTCGGCGCGCCGCGTGTAGGTATAGTTCTCGCTAAACTTCTTGGCCACCCTGAAGTTGGCTGCAATGGCTGCGCAGTAGTAAATCTCATACAAAAACAGCACCGTTTCGTGCCTCGCGCATCCGATAAACCAACTTCAGGGCGGCCAAGAAGTTCGGCGAGGACTATACAAGCCGGCGGCGTAAACGTCGATCGTGAACTTTAGGAAATGTGAGGCCTTAGTGCGAGTTTAGACTCACGCTCAATTCTCAATTTTTTATTGCGTACCATAATGTATATAGATAGTTGGTAGGAAAATAATTATATAAGTCACAATTATGGACCCTGTCGGGCACAGCATATAGAGAGAGAGAGGAGGAAGGACACTGAGTGTTTAATGTGATAAATTAATTGTATTATTGGTAAGTTTAGGTATTAGTAAGTTATAGGTACAAAAACGCTGCAATACGTTGCGCGTTAACGTAAACATCATTTTGTATTGAAACTGGATAAGCGCCGTCTGGGGACGGTAAGGAGAAACCTCTTTTTTTGTATACATTTTAACATAAGAGATCATTTACGTTTTCACGAGTGAGTACGTTAAAAAATTCGCACTAAGGCCTCAGCTGATAGTGCTTTCGAGTTCGATTGCTGTTTTTTGAAAAAAAGAGAATTAATTATTTTTTAATTAAGATATTTTTTTTTACCGACGGTGCATTCCTGAATAATGTACAGAATCCATGGTATCCCTTTTCGCGTCGGTTTCAAAGAAACCCTGAATAATTTAAACAATGCTAGCCATACAATAATTATATAGGATTTTGACGTTCCAGATATTTCCTCCGCTGGACCGAGAGTAGGCGCGTAGTCCGGGCGATGAAACGCCACCGCTCCCAGATGGTATGGTTCCGGTACCTGTACGTATGTTTCTCAAGATACATGATCATCAACACTCTTCGGAGGATCAGCCTTGCGGACATCGAGCTTGAGTTAGAGGTCGACGATTGAGTACAAAGACTTAGAACATTTATGACAAAGGAGTTTTAAGGTATGCTGTAAGTGAAAAGATTTTTTGGGCAGTGGATGTAGATAAAGCTAGATTTTATAACATTTTGATAATGTTTAAACAATGCCTAGGCTATGATTGTTTTTACCCGACTGCCAAAGTAGGGTAATGTGTTTATCAGTCTATGTATGTTTGTTCCTATGTGGCGTTCTAGAGACCAAACGCGTTGGCCGATTTTGATGATTCTTACGTCGTTTGGGCGCCATATTGTGCAGATCCATTTTTTTTTCTGCCAACCTCTTCGTGTGGGTTATCAAAATAAAGGATTTTAAGAGGTGATTTCAAAAATATATAATAATTATATGTTTAAATATACCAAATTCGAAAAAAATGTAACTAAGATGTTATAAATAAAAAAACTTAATTCAATAAATAAAAAAATCCAACAGGAAAAAAACAAGAAATCAAATAACCCTACTGCTTAATAAGCGAACTAAAAAGACGTAAACAAGAAGAAAATCATGATGTGCAGTCGGAGGATACATATTCGCGAGCTGGCTGACCAAAACCAGACGTATCGTACCTAAGCAGTAGGGTTATTTGATTTCTTGTTTTTTTTTTATACAACGTGTAACAGAAAAGATGTAAACCTGAAAGTGGATCATAATTATGAATAACTTTTATTACGGGAACAACTCTGAAATCGTAAAAAAGAACTACATTTACGTGTATGTTTGCATCATCATCAGCCTTTTAATGTTTCCACTGCTGGGACATAGACCTCCTGTCTGTGAGAGGGAATGGGCCGTAATTAACCACGCAGACACACTTTGGACTCGAAATAATTTACACAAAGTAAAGCGCCTGCCTGGGCTCGAACCCACAACTTGTAAGTCGCGGCCGATACCACTGGACCACCACTGCTGCTGTAAATAAGTAATACTATTTAAAAACATTAACAAGTTGATAAACAGTACGCCCCAATCTTCTTGGCTGCTCTGAAGTTGGCTTCCCATGCGCATGTGGGCCGTCCATTATAATCACGTGATGTATTTTAACTTTTTAGGGTTCCGTACCCAAAGGGTAAAAACGGGACCCTATTACTAAGACCCCGCGGTCCGTCTGTCTGTCTTTCACCAGGCTGTTTCTCATGAACCGTGATAGCTAGACATTTGAAATGTTCACAGATGATGTATTTCTGTTGCCGCTATAACAACAAATACTAAAATCAGAATAAAATTAATATTTAAGGGGGGCTCTCATACAAAAAACGTAATTTTTTTGACGTTTTTTGCGATAATGGTACGGAACCCTTCGTGCGCGAGTCCGACTCGCACTTGGCCGGTTTTTTTTGTAACTCCTCCCCCACCCTCCGCCTTGGTGATACGTGGTGAGATTTAAGACTAACCTTTCCCCGCCCCCACCCAAAATCACGTGTATTTTTAGTACCTACAAAGAATCTTATTTTTTTTTTAATATTATCTTTATGTACAGGTATATAGTTTAATATAATTTTATTCTGTAATTAAGGACAGATTGTTTTTGACTGACATAAAAATAATATTACACGCGCAATAACACTACACGCCGCTTAACGCCGTTAGACAAAAAAATAAATACACGTGACTACACGTCCCTCCCCCCTTGTGATATTTTGTGATTTTTGCTAAACCCCCTCCCACCCTTTTCAATCCTCACGGACTCATATGATTAATAGACGGTCCCAAGGCACGGCGCGGTGCTGTTTTCGTATGAGATTTACTACTGCACAGCTATTGTAGCCAACTTCAGGGTGGTCAAGAAGTTTGGGGAGTATTTTTTGACAGTGTTATAGAACCTTTACGAGACTAAACGACGAATATTATTATACTTACCTGAATTTGGTTTTAAATAGTATGTAAAAAAAAAGTTAAATCAACGTGGTTGTCATTTTGGGACTTATTAATAAAAAATATTTTTACCAATTGGTTAGTTTAAGCATTGATTAGCAGATTTTTAATCGGTTGAATGCCGTTATTACCGAAACGATTAAAAAGCCATTGTGTTTCGCGTGGATCCACGTTTCGGGCACTCGGGGTTTTCAGGGGCACTATAGGTGTACTGCCTGCCTTTGTCTGTGCCTTTGGGATATTCCTGTTGCCGCGAAGTAATTTAAATTGTGTTGATAGGTGATATTGCGCATTTATTTTCTAAACCTCTTACTAATAAACACGGAATAAAGTTATACCAGGAATAACAAAGGAAAAACCATACATATTCTTAGGTTTAAACTTGGTATAACTTTATTCTGTGTTTATTAGTAAGAGGGTTAGAAAATTTCAAGTGTGTATAGATTGAATTGCAACGCTTTGCATCGCATTGAATTGCATTTGTGTCCATGTGAATGTATTTGCTGTTTTGCATACTAAAAATTGCTGATTTGTGTCGAATTATCTGGATGGAAGCCAGATGATTTTAAATCTAAATTTGAATTTCGAATCTGCTAATTCGTTTTTAAACTAATCATAAGGTTCGATTTTTTTTAAAATTAGGCTGTATGTGAATCGTAGTTAAGTAATGTTATTTATAAAAAGATTATAATTGACTATAGTTAGCTTGTGGATTCACTTTCTTCCTAGTGGAGTATGCTTTTGCATGCACTTTGTATCAATACCATTCGCGACGGCGCTTATTCAGTTTTAATACAAACTGATGTTTACGTTAACATGATCGACCATAAGTAAAAACTCGCTCTAAAGCCACTGAGACCCTAGTGCGAGTTTTTAACTCATTCGATCGAGTTATCAGAGGCCTTAGTGCGAGTTTGTACTCACGCTCAATCTCGTTAAAGTAAATGTTAATTTGTATTGAAATTGGTATAAGCGCCGTCTGGGGACGGTATTAGGAGAAATCTCTTTTTTTGTATACATTTTGACATAAGAGATCGTTTACGTTATCACGAGTGCACACAGTTATGTCAATTTGTATATAAAATACTCCTATTTTGCATACAAATTGACATAACAAAACGGTTACATTCACGGGTTACGGTGACGGCTACGTCACCAGAGGCCTTAGTGCGAGTTTTTACTCACGCTGATTCGCGTTAACGTAAACGTCAATTTGTATTGAAACTGCATAAGCGCCGTCTGGTGACAGTAAGGATAAACCTCTTTTTTGTATACAAATGACGTAGGAGATCACACTGAAGTTTATTTTAACGCAACCGAGTTTGTTTAAAAACTCGCACTAATCTCACTGGTGTTGTATTATGATGTGTTAATGACTACATGATTCCAGTGCCAGAAAGAGACAGATAAATACATATCTGATAGCTGCGTCCCTTTAATACTATGTGTATGTAGTATTAGTGACCTCCCTGATGGCTCGACGCACGTCTGTTAGATTTTTACTAAGCGAAATAGCAAGGGCGTTCACATTTTTTTACTAAGACTCCACGATCCATCTGACTGTCTGTCCGTCTGTCACCAGGCTGTATCTCATGAACCGTGATAGCTAGAAAGTTGAAATTTTCACAGATGATGTATTTCTGTTGCCGCTATAACAACAAATACTAAAAACAGAATAAAATAAATATTTAAGTGGGGCTCTCATACAAAAAACGTGATTTTTTGCCGTTATTTTCGATAATTTTACGGAACCCTTCGTGCGAGAGTCCGACTCGCACTTGGCTGGTTTTATTATTAGATGATGGACGTTGCTATTTAAATTTGAAAGGAGATTTTCTAATTTGTAAGGGAACTTGGCCGTTTTAAATTATTTTTGGGCTCTTATAATTTTTTGTTATAATTGTCGAATATCACGTTGTATTCATAATTAGAAAACATTTTAATGTATTCACCCAGGTTCACGAGATATATTATTTTTTCTGTTGTAGAAATTAACCCTTATTACAATGCAATAAGGTGCATTCAAATTGCAAACTAGAGTGACCTGATGGGTTGTTGTCCGTACAATAATAATTAAATGTAAACGACACTGATGAAAAGAACATGAAAAATAAACCCGATTTTTAGGATAATACAAAATACAAATTAGAATAATAGGTTAGTTGCAAAAAAATATCTATTTAGTCCGTCAGTTAGATAACCAAAAAATATTGGACTCTTATTTTTTATTTTGCTACCATAAACAAAACAAGTAAAATTTCAAAACATAAAAAACTCTCGGGGTTTTTAAGTCAATAGTGAATAGGTTTCTTCTAGGCAAGCGTGTTAAACCGTCGACCACATCATCGCTTACCATCAGGTGAGATAGTAGTCAAGCGCGAGCCTAACAATAATAATAAAATAATAAAAAACCCCCGATTCAAACAGTAAAACGCCCATAACTTTTGAACGGCTGAACCGATTTTATTCAAACATAGCTATGAACACTCGACATAATCACCTTTCAGACAAAAAAATCGGTTCATCCGTTTAGGCGCTATGATGCCTCAGACAGACCCACAGATACACAGCAACACACGTGAAACTTATAACACCCCTCTTTTTCCGGCGGGGGTTAAAAATACGATGATACAGTGTGTTGAAATATCGTGTGACGTCACGGTGTGCTACACTCTTTAATTGACACTGACAAAGTGACGTCACAAGCCCCCACTCCTGAACTTTGATGCGCTTTATCTTTGTGAATTTTTATTCATTTGATAATGCAAAAAATACGTGTCCAATATTATTTGATAATCTCACTGACGGACTAAATAGAATTATAATTGTTTTACCCAGGAAACATCCCTATTAAATCAGGCACATGATTCCACGTAAGGGACCTATGTTTGGGCATCATCTCCTTTACAAAATTACCGCTTGTCGAAGCGATTTAAATTGCGTCGTGCCATCAAGAAAGCCCCTTAAACTACATGATATGACCCCTATTCTTAATTTTTTTTTAATTTCTTGTAATTGCATACTCAAAATAGATTTTTACATAATAGTAAAAAACTTTATTTATTTGTCTAGCTGTTATTTTATTTAAATGTTTTCTAAATTTTATATTACTCTGTATGTAAACCATTTAAAAGGAAGGATGTATGGTTCTTTGTAAAACAAAAGACGTAATGATATTTAGTGAAGTTTGAATTTTTATTGTGTAATATGAATTATCTATGTTGAAATTTTGTGGAAACGAACGTAGCCAGGATGTCAAGGGATGTATTGTAATAATAATAAGTACCAACCTTTTAATGCCCTACTGCAGGACTAAGGCTTCTTCTCATTCAGAGAAGGCACGTGTATTAATCACCACGCTTGCTCAATGCTGGTTGGCGTTTCTACCACAGATTACTAAATAGTCACTGTTTCTACTAGCTTCTGCCCGCGGCTTCGCCCGCGTAAAAAGTGTTTTATCATCCCAAGGGAATAAAAACTATCCTATGTCCTTCCCAGGGTCCAAACTATCTCTGTGCCAAATTTCATCTAAATCGGTTCAGTAGATCCAGAGATTACCCCCTACAACCTCACAAACTTTGCCTCTTTATAATATTACTAGCTGTCCCATGCAGCTTCGCTCCCCTACCTTTTTTTTTTGATCCGGGGTGGAAAATCCTCATTCGATGTCCTCCGTCCTGGGGGGGACGGGCGGAGGGGTCTGTCAGACTCAGAGTCTTACTGACTAAAAACCACACCGGTGTTCCGTCTCACACCTTCACCGGGGATCACGGGAACAACGATACTTCCGCAAACCCCGGCCAGTGCCGGCCCGCCTCTGCAGGCCACGACCTCGGGTTGGGGACGGCGTGAGGGGTTGGACTCCCCCCGCGACGTCTAAGTGGGGCACGCGTGGAACACTACGCGCCATCACCTCGGGTCCTAATATGTTGGAGTCCGTCGCCCCTGGACCCATTTAGGGGGGCTGGCAAAGGGCGTTGTTCGCCCTCCGCCGACGCCCGGCGCGTCTGCTGCGGATCGGGTTAGCGGATGAAATCTCCCTATCCCTCTCCGCAGCCTCCTTCTGCGAGACGACTGTTTCACAGAAGGATACTACCGCGTCCCAGGACTGCTCGCTGCCGACCATAGACTCGACAACAGCCGGCAGCGACAGGTCACTGCCTACTTCAGAGATAAGGGCACGGCGTGGCTCCTCCCAAGCGGCACACTCTGCCAGCGTATGCTGCGCCGTGTCCTCCCGGCAGTCGACGCAATGGTGACACCGGGCGTCCGGCTCCCTGTTTATGCGACACAGGTAATTCCCGAAGCAACCATGCCCCGAGAGCACCTGCGTCACCCGAAACGACAGGGAGCCCTGCCTCCTCCCGAGCCAGCGCTCGAGCACCGGCCGGACCGCCTCGATGGTCGCAGCCCTTTTGGTCGTACCGTGAAACCTTCCTCGATAAATAGACTATCCAACTAGTAGTTCCTGAGATTAGCGCGTTCAAACAAACAAATAAACTCTTCAGCTTTATAATATTAGTATAGATTAGTCCAAGTTTCCTCACGGTGTTTTCCTTCACCGTTGTCAGCCATGTCCAAGATGTCGTATATGACTGCTCAAAGAAAGATACATTGCGAGAAAGAGGTTTATGCAGAGGGTACCTATAACGCAACATGTAATATTTAAGCTTTTCAAACAAAGGCTTAACATTTGTAATACAGATGCAATGCACCGGGAAGGTGTGATGCCCTTATTGCTACGGGCATAAAGCTCAAATCGCACGTTCGTCGTCGCCGATTTGGACCCCACTATACCCTGGCTACGTTTAAAAAAGTGTCTGATATGAATGTTTGTAAATAGTTCGCTAGTCTGTTATTAAGTGTAGGATTTTATAAGATAAAATGAAAATTGATCCATGAACCATTGATGTTTTTATGAAAAACAAATTGTAATTTTACTTCTCTTTCGAGCAGCTGATGATAACTTGTATGGCAAATTTTTTTTTTTTTAGGGAATTGTCTATGACTGCCATAAAGAAAGTTGTTTATTTCCATGGGCAGTCCTTAAAATATGACCACATATTTTCGATGCACCCTGTATTCACACAAACCGCATTTTTTTTTTCCAAATATAAGCGTTGTGAACCCGGACTATTGAGCCTGATAGTTCGGTATCGATATCGGCAGGTCCGATATCGATACCGAACTATCAGGCTCAATAGTCCGGTCGTATTGCATCACCGAACTGCTGAGACGAAAAGTCTCACCAGTCCGGTGACCGGACTAAATAAACCGAACTACTGAGAACGCCCCGCATTTTTGTCCCTAGACCTAGTGGCTAGCGTGAATAAAAGTCTATCAAAAGTATTGTTTAAGCTGTGATATTTAGTTCTTGAAATTGGCATTATTTGGAATTCGTTTTATAAAGAGAGTTTATTTGGGTTCCAATAAAAAATCAGTCATAAGAATGTTGTTGTTTTATTCACGTAGATAGTATAAAACCTATAATTATACAATAGCCTTTATTCACTTACCTACTTATCATTGTTTTACAAGTAAACAATAACTTAAGGCGCCTCCCCGAGCAAAACGCCACGCTAGCCGTTATTGTGCAGTTTTTAGGAGCTATTTAAAAAGAAATATCAACTAATTAAAATACATAATATTGATTCCAAAATGGTAGTTTTTTTTTAATGAAGGATATGTTTCACTAATCTCCTTCCAACAAAACCATACAAATGAGAAAAAATCACTGATAGCATGCATCTCCTCGTAAAGTGTTCATTAATTATTTTTGTACTAACACTAATTCAAATTCAAATTCAAATCATTTATTTCGGATAACTTGATCCATACAGTTCGATTGATAAAAACATAAAAAAATAAAATACAAATTAAAATACAATAAAATAAAAATAAATAACACAATTTAGAAATTATATCACCCGCCTAATAAGGGATCTCCACAGCGGAGAGGAGATCCTATCAGCTACAGTCTTCAGAATTCCGTTGCAGCTGCCCCGCATTCTGCAGATCAGGGAGACAGTTTTTTTGCCGATGACGGCATGAAAGCCGTCAGTGTGATACAGTGCAAACATCCCCGATGCACTACAGAAGCGAGGCAACCCCAACATCATCCTGAAGATGTTATTATACTGTATGCGCAAGACATCCAGCGATCTTTTGGTGTGACTGACCCACAGACTTCCCGTATAAAAGCTTTGACAATACGCTTTAAACAAAGTTATCTTTACTTGTTCAGAGCATCGGGAGAATCTGCGGGCCAGCATGTTACCTCTGACCGCCAAAGCCCTGCGCTCCCTCTCAATATCCAGATCGTCCCTAAGACCCTCGGTAATTAAATGCCCCAGGTATTTAAATTTCGTGACACGATTTATGCACAAGCCATTTAGGGTAATATTTTGAGAATACCCGGGTCATCCACCAGAGGCCCCAAAGACCATACATTCCGTTTTCTGGACATTGTATATAAGACCATGTGCAGCAGCATAGGCCTCACAAACTCTTAATAACTCCCCGAGGCTACCCGCCGTCGGGCCCAGCAGCACCATGTCGTCAGCGTAGCTAATATTGTTGGTGCAGACGCCATCTATCGAACAACCGACACGCTTGCTGCTGAGCTCGACGATAAGGTCATTTATGTATAGGTTGAAAAGCTTGGGCGACGTCAAACCTCCCTGTCTCACCCCGCTTTCCAACATATATGCCTCAGAGAGTGTATTATTCCACCTTACAAAATTTGTTTGGTGAGAATACCAATATTTAAGCATATTGCTCACCACCACCGGTACACCCGCATTCCCCAACTTTCTCCAGAGCACATCATATGATACAAGATCAAAAGCTTTGGATAGGTCAAGGAAACACGCATACACCGGTGTCCTGCGGTCAATATAGTATTGGACAGTATGCTTGAGACTAACGATGGCAGCTTCCGTGGACAGCCCGGGCCTAAACCCAAACTGCGCATCGTGTAATTTAATGCATTTATCTAGGCAGAAATCAAGCATACCGTCCAGCACTTTAGCAATTATCGTTGCTAGCTATATGGGCCGGTAGTTCCCCTTGTCCGAGATATCCCCAGTCCTGTTCTTCACAATAGGCACTACAATGGTTTTCATTAAGTCATATGGTAAGTATGAGTGACTCATGCACATCGTGAAAAACATGGCCAGGACCCTCGGTAGGTGAACCCCTGCATGCCGCAGGTGCTCCACACTAAGCCCATCGTGACCGGGAGATTTACCGCCTGTCATTCTCTTCAAAACGCCTCTTACTTGAACAGCCGTAAAATATAAAGACGACTCCTCACCCTCATTTCTGGGCTCAGACCTAATAAATGACGCTGAGGGGCCCAGCGGGGAGCGCACCTTAAAATGTTCCCTGAACATATTCGCAATATGGACTGGTTCGCTTTTTCCGTTCACACTCACCGGAAGGCCAGGCTTAACTTCATGCTTTCCAGTAGCTTTCCAGAACTTAGAGAAGTCCTTTGCCGATCTGTGTTTAGCCAGAATGTCC
The DNA here is from genome assembly GCA_949775005.1 of Orthosia gothica. NCBI lineage: Eukaryota > Metazoa > Arthropoda > Insecta > Lepidoptera > Noctuidae > Orthosia > Orthosia gothica. The sequence goes on from OX459059.1 coordinate 16,963,268, forward strand.
ATCTTTAGCTGTTCCTGATTGTTCTGGCACCACTTCAGGCGACTTTTAAATATTTTGCGCGACTCAAGCATTTCGTCATAAATAATTCCTGAAGTGGGCCGGCTGCATGCTATCTACGTTTCAAACCTAAGCCTGGCCACCCTATGAGCATCACGGACATGCATATTCCAGCCACATACGTGCCTACCCTTATTTAATTTTTTGTCACGCTGCCCGCTAGACCCAACCGCGGCGTTACTCAGGGTTTCCACAATATTTTTATAAAACTTATCCAATACACCTTTGTGTTCAACCAAGCTGCATGACCCGCGACTGCATTCCACGAATTCGGTGGGAAAATCAAAGGCTCGAAAAGCATTGTTACACAGTTCATGATAAGTTTTTATCTGACTAATGAATAGACAATTAAATAACGAACATTTTGTAGATTTTTTTTTAAAAGACAGATTTTATAAAAGATTTTATTCTAAAATCTGGGCGTAACTCATGTGCTTCCAGTGTGCCGCGCTAGGGCACTAGGAATGCTCACGGCGGTGTTTTGGTCAGGGTACGACCTTAACTGTAAAGATAAAAACTGGACCGATGAAAAAGGAACTGGCTGCACTGTACAAATTGGTTAATAAATATATAAGAAATGTCTATGCAAAACACAGACAGTTTATTATTGAAAATTATTTAAACCTCATCGGCAGCACGAAGAAGGCCTACAAAGAACTCAGAGCCAGTAAAACTTGGATAGAAGGATTGAGGAAGTCCGATAAAGACCTGAACACAAGAAAGGATATAATTACTGCAGCAACAGACTTTTATAGAAACTTATACAGTGAAAAAACCCAGACACCTTCTCTAAGCATCTAAGCATCATTATGAGCACAGCCGAGAATGCACCAGCAAACTCCACTGGTCAAGATGGCGAAGAGACTGTCGAAAAAATAAGTAAAACTGAAATTATAGAAGCAATCAATGGGCTAAAAACTGAAAAGTCCCCCGGATCAGACAACATTACAAATGAAGCTATAAAGACAGCACACCATATACTAGCTGCACCACTCGCTGATTTATTCAATCTAATACCACGAACATATGAAACACCGACACAATGGTCTGAATCCAATATAATTTTATTATACAAGAAAGTGTGTATGACTAGATGTATGAATGTGTGTGAAGCAAAAGAAGTATGTAAGGATCGTAGCAGGTGGCGTTCTGTAGTTTCTGCCTACCCCCATGGGAAAAAGGCGTGAGTTTATGTATGTATGTATGTATACAAGAAAGGTGACCCAAAAGATATAGGTAACTATAGACCATAGACATACTAAATAATATGGACTGGAAATACCTACGAAAAAAACGTGCCTACCTAAACCTCAAAATGTCTCATAAAATGGCCGCCGATTCTAAGGTTGTGTCAATCAAGCAACATACACACACTCACAAATCTCAATAATACAATATGTAAACAACCATTTGACAGCAGGACTACCACGAACACAACCACAAAATTCGTCTCATAAAATGGCGAATATGGCACGTACCTACAACCGTCACTAAGTCATAACAAAATGTTGCCACAATGAGCAACAACTGAAATATTGTTGTCTCTTTCATCAAATACGTTTACTACATTAGAAAGAATGAAACAAAACGATGTTTCACATTCTGTATCGTATTTCACTCATATTTGTATAAGCTAATGTATGTATAGAACATCGCGGCGCCTCCATATATTTCCTATCTCAATGCTATAGACCTATAAGTCTACTACCGAGTTTATATAAGCTGTTTTCCACCATAATAAACTCGAGAATTAGCCCTTTGATTGAAGCTAATCAACCTGTAGAGCAAGCTTCAGAAAGGGCTTCTCTACAGTGGACCACATACACGCAATAGAGGTAATCATTGAAAAGTACCGAGAACAACGAATACCACTGTACTTAGCTTTCATTGATTACCAAAAGGCGTTCGACACGGTAACTCACGATAGCGTTTGGCAGAGCTTGAAAGAACAGGGAGTAAACGAAGAGTACATAAATGTCATCAGGAGCATATACAGCAATAACAAAGGCAAAATAAAACTAGAAACACTGGGCCCAAGCTTCCCGATAAAGAGAGGTGTGAGACAGGGTGACCCACTATCCCCAAAAATATTTATTGCAATTCTAGAAGCCATCATCCACAAGCTAAACTGGGGTAAGCTAGGAATATTTATACATGGAGCCTACCTGAGTCATTTGAGATTCGCCGAAGACATAGTAATACTATCCTAGTCAAGCTCACAATTGCAACTCATGATTGAAGCACTACAGACAGCTAGCTCCAGAGTAGGACTGGAAATAAATATCAGTAAGACCAAAATTATGACAAACAGCTTTAAAAAACAAATAAAAATAAATGGGCACCCACTAGAAGATGAAAAGAGCATTATCTTTCCTCTCAAATCTGATCTTTATAAGCATATGTATATATATATTCAGAATCTATATATTTTAGAGTTATGTATTTATTTATATCATTTATACTTTAAGTGTATGTTTTTATATCTTAGGTTATTCGTTCACTTTTCTACTCTTCCTGCTTTCACACACTATTTGTCTACATTTCTTCATATCTCCTTTTCGCGGGTCTGCTGGTAGAAATTTCTAAAGACATAAGCAGTACCCTTGTACTCCTTTATCATGATGTGTTTTCTATATGTTTATTTTCTGTGTGTATATTAATAATAAAATAAAACACATTACCCTCCTTCGGCAGTCGGGTAATAAATAGAATACACAGAGAAGTACATAAACTTGGGAAAAACCATCAGTCTTGATAAAGCAAGTAACGACATAGAAATCGAAAGAAGGATACAGCAAACTTGGAACAGATACTGGAGTTTAAAGGAAATATTTAAAAGTAACATGTCAACAAGTTTAAAAACCAAAGTAATGAACTCGACCCTCTTACCATGCTTGACATACGGATGCCGAAATTCACTACAAAAGCCAAGCACAAAATCACTACCTGCCAGAGAGGAATGGAGAGAAGCATGCTTAAGATTAAGAAAATAGACAAGATAAGACACACCAGGATACGAGCAATAACAAAAGCCACTAATGCCTTGAACTATGCCCAGAAGCTCAAGTGGAAATGGGCAGGACACGTACACTGAAAAAAAAGGTTTGTTGGATTTACCAAATTAGCAAAGGTTGGCTGAATTACAAGAAAACTACGATAAATATAACAAAACCTCGCTATTGAATTTACAAAACTAAATAGGTTGAAGATGGTACCAGAGTTTTGATGTAAATCAACAAAGAGTATTGTACATTTTACCAAACAAATGTCAACAATTTAGTCTGGATGATTTTATCATAAAAATATGATAAATATAACAAGACCTCGCGGTTGAACTTACAAAACTACATAGGTTGCGATCAAAATATAGTCCCTACCAGAGTTAACGGTGTAAATTAACAAAGAATATTGTACATTTTACCAAACAAATGTCTACAATTAAGTCTGGTTGATTTTATCATAAAAATATGATAAATATAACAAGACCTCGCGGTTGAACTTACAAAACTACATAGGTTGCGATCAGAATATAGTCCCTACCAGATTTTACGGTGTAAATTAACAAAGAGTATTGTACATTTTACCAAACAAATGTCAACAATTTAGTCTGGTTGATTTTATCATAAAAATGTGATAAATATAACAAGACCTCGCTGTTGAACTTACAAAACTGCATACGTTGCGATCAAAATATAGTCCGTACCAGAGTTTACGGTGTATATTAACAAAGAATATTGTACATTTTAACAAACAAATGTCAACAATTCCTTCTAGTTGATTTTATCATAAAAATATGATAAATATAACAAGACCTCGCAGTTGAACTTACAAAACTATATAGGTTGCGATCAAAATATAGTCCCTACCAGAGTTTACGGTGTAAATTAACAAAGAATATTGTACATTTTACCAAACAAATGTCAACAATTTAGTCTGTTTGATTTTATCATAAAGATATGATAAATATAACAAGACCTCGCGGTTGAACTTACAAAACTATATAGGTTGCGATCAAAATATAGTCCCTACCAGAGTTTACGGTGTATATTAACAAAGAATATTGTACATTTTAACAAACAAATGTCAACAATTTCTTCTAGTTGATTTTATCATAAAAATATGATAAATATAACAAGACCTCGCAGTTGAACTTACAAAACTATATAGGTTGCGATCAAAATATAGTCCTTACCAGAGTTTACGGTGTAAATTACCAAAGAGTATTGTACATTTTACCAAACAAATGTCAACAATTTAGTCTGGTTGATTCTATCATAAAAATATGATAAATATAACAAGACCTCGCGGTGGAACCTACGGAACTAAAAATCTTCAGGTCAAAATATTGTTTCTACCAGAGTTCATAGTGCAAATTAACAAAGAATATTGTACGTTTTATTAAACAAAGGACGATGAACAAATTAGAATGAAGTATGAACGCGTGCCCTGTCAAAAATTGCCGATTACAAAATTAATTTAAAGATTGAGCTTTATTTTCTTTTATTTCATTGAAAGTTGTATGTATTTATAGTGTCCAATGTGTTTAATTTAAAAAAGACCCCTTTTACATTAATAAGATCTCACACGTCAGTGTTTTTGCCGCTATTTTTTTGTAGGCGTCTTTATGAATAATTGGTTCCATTAGAATAGTTTTCTTAGAAAACATTTTCGATAAATGAAAGGCGATTAGATGCCTCTAAGCAGTGAAATGCAAATAGAAGAAGGAAGATTGCCTCAGACATAGCAGTAGTAGATTTTTCTTTCGAGGCAGTACTGGTTACATCGATAATGTACCCAAACAATTTGCGAATTATTTCTAGACAAAGGGTTGAGAGCCACCTGAATAGCACATAGACTTTAATGTTGTAGGTAGACTGCGATTAGCCGTTTTTGTTCACAGAATAGACGTTTACATAGTCAACAAAATATAAACCTAGTTCTTTCATATTTTCATGTAAAGAGATTTACCTAACTTATTAGTCCCCCAAAAATATGTTTGAATAATTTTCACTATTAATTACAAACCGGAAACGCGTTAATTATGTTTTATCAGTGAATAATAAACCCCAGCTTTAATTAGTTTAACATGTATCCCAAAAATCAAAATGGAAATAATTAAGGATGCCTACTTTTTGAATTTACTGTAATCGTTAATTTTGCCCTGACATATATTATATACTAGTTTCTGCCAGCGGCTTCGCCCGACCTCCTTTATTATACGTATAAACCTTCCTCTTGAATCACCATATCTATTAAAAAAACCGCATCAAAATCCGTTGCGGTGTTTTAAAGGTATAAGCATACATAGGGACAGACAGGGAAGTGACTTTGTTTTATACTATGTAGTGATAGTGATATATCAGGACAAAAATGGTAATCGTCCTTTCAAAAATTTGGTTTGGTTGATTATATCATAAAATATGATAAACATAACAATAACTCGCGGTTGAACTTACACAAAAAAAAGGTTGAGGTCAAAATATAGTCCCTACCAGAGTTCATGGTGTAAATTAACAAAGAATATTGTACATTTTACCAAACAAATCTCAACAATTTGGTTTGGCTGATTTTATCATGAACATAATGTGATAAATGTAACAAGACCTCGCAGTTGAACCTACAAAACTAAAAAGGGTGAGGTCAAAATATAGTCCCTACAAGAGTTCATGGTGTAAATTAACGAAGCATATTGTACATTATGTAGAACAAGTCACAACCATTCGGTTGATTGTATCATTGTTACTATGTTAGTTTCAAAGCAATTTATAGTTACCTAAATTTACCGGGACAGTTGGTAATGAGTAGCAGACTCATTTGATAAAAATGATTCGGTTAAGTGCGAGTCAAACTCGCGCACAGAGGATTCCGTACCAACATTTTATAATTTTTACATGTTTAGTTAAAAATAAGTAAGTATTACGCTAGAGTAGTTTTTATTATTTGTTGAATTATGCCCTATAATCCACTTTAGAGGAAGCCCCCGCTTATTTTTTTTAATTATTTATATTTTTAGAGTTCCGTACCTCAAAAGGAAAGAACGCAACCCTTATAAGATCACTCGTGTGTCTGCCTGTCCATCCATCTGTCACAGCCAATTTCCTCCGAAACCACTGAACCAATTGGGATGAAATTTGGTAAGTACACATAATTATGTAAGTCGGTGACCCAAAGACGGACGTGTTACGTAAATGATTGAAATGTAAACATAGGGAAATAGGGTCATACGGACAGAACCCTCTCTACGCGAGTTTAAATCGCACTTGTCCAGTTTTTTATTATTTAACGATTTGTCCGCCATAACGGTTCCTAGTATGTGAAAATTTCAACTAGCTAAGAATGATCTCGCTGTTAAATCGTATACTTGAAAATAATTAATTGATTATGATTAGGTTTCCGTTTGACACCCTTCAAGGACGAAACCCTAAAAATCTACTGCTGATGCAAAGTGGCGCTGCAATCGCTATCGATCTAATAGTCTTATGGTTTAAACGACTGACTAGTATTGTAGATTTATCTAAAACAAATCACATCAATATAGGTAGTTTGGTTGATTTAATCATTGTTACTGTGTTTTGTGAATCATTTCGGTCCACTTTTGACCCCCCAATAACTTAAGATCTATTTGACCTACATCCTTGCAATTTTGCAAGTCTGTAAGACCGTCTTTACCGAATCCTGAATTTCAATAAAAACCCTCTTACCGTTCACGAGATTTTGAAATCCGACTTCTATTTTTATACTGACTGACAGTGATTTTATCTCAGATTGTATAGCAAAGGTCTAAAGACATTGATGCCCATATGAAGTAGTTATGTAGGTAGGTACTTAAGTTGACCGAGTTGTACCAAAACAGACCGTTCGAATAGCACGTTTATTGTTAACGTTATAAGATTCAAAATCCATTAGAAGTTTTATATGCATGCGACCGAGCGAAGAATTTCAACTACCTATACATAACAATAATAAAATAAAAAAACTTTTTTGCAAAAAAATACTACCGACTTCCAAATGAAAAACTACAAAGTGAAAAATAATTTAACTTTTGGAAGTCGGTGTCTTTCGTAGGAACCATTTTTTTGCCATATGGACACCGACTTCCAAAAGTTAAATTATTTTTCACTTTGTAGTTTTTCATTTGGAAGTCGGTAGTATTTTTTTGCAAAAAAGTTTTTTTATTTTTCCCTTTTTAGTTTTACCTACCTAATAGCAAGTTGTTTATTAAGGTCCCTATAACTCTAGAATAGATTAACCGAATAACATGAAACTTGAAGTTAACCGGTGAAATGAGAGATCTGCGTACCCCTTTAGAGCGTACTGGCGTGATGTTATGTTATGAAATGGTATAAACAACAAACAGACATGCGATTGCAGCAATCCCGAGAATTTTGCCGTTATTTATTGAAGAGTTATGTTGTGTATCTCCGAAGTTCTTCAACAAACCTTCACCAAATTAAAATGGGACCAATTTCGAAACATACTCTGCCAAACAAAAAAAGAATTTTCAAAATCGGTCCACAATTGACGGAGATATCAGTGAACATACATAAAAAAAAAAAAAAAAAAAAAAAACATACAAGAAGTCGAACATAGAACCTCCTCCTTTTTGGTAAGTCGGTTAATTAGTAGTAGGTATTAGAAGTAGTATAGTAAAGGCGCTATAAATTATCTATTCTGTGGTAAAGGCTGTCTGGAAGAGATCGCTTTCTATCAGCTGGTTTTTACACTTTCGAAGTGTAATTTGTGAGTCCAAATTGAAACTACATACCTACCTACCTATTTATCATAAATATAAACCTTACTCTTGAATCACTTATCTAATATAAAAAAACCACATCAAAATCCGTTGCGTAGTTTTAGAGATCTAAGCAGGTACCTAATTACCTACATAGGGACACAGACAGCGGGCAGCGATTTTGTTTTAATAAACTATGTACCTAGTAAATAATGAATCGTTTTGTCTTTACTTGTCAGTGATTAAGTTTCAGTCAAAAAAATATTTTTGTGACAAGCTTTTATAGCCAACTGTAGGTACTTTTCTTTAAGACGACGACTAACGCCAACGACCTTGAGGGAACAAAACGCGCACTTGTTTCACACCCGCGCGACCCGAAATTTAGTAGTTTTTTGTACTTTCCTTATTATTCTTTGACTTTAAAAAAAAAAGCTTCAGATCAAAATGTAGATAATTAAATTGTCTTTGATATGGTGTCAATTTCATTAAAATACGCGCAGCGGTTTTGGTGTGAATGTCGTATTATTGTCTGTTTTAGACATAACTTTACAAATTAATTACACTATTTTATACGAATAAAACTCAAAATTCGCTTAGATGAAATCATTAAGAAAATGGTTTAATATAACATATATTTTTTCCAATAAATTACGACTAGCCGTTTAGACGTGATTCTAATTTTAAAATCAGCTACTCAAGGGAGTCGGCGCCTTAAACATCCAGCAATTGCTCACCAAGACGATTCTGAAGAGCCCAAATTCGGTACGATTGTTTTATTTATTACAGAGTTCCTAAGGCCACCTCCAGGCTCCATCATCAGACCAGCCTCATGGTACCAAATTATTGTATTGCCAAATTTCAGCTCAATCGGTTGAGGATATCTACCTTCTTTAAAATTGAGTTGGAAGATTTCACCCGAAGAAACATACATAGGTACATAGATAGATACATTGCAAATTAAATTAATGAAATGATTGTACCTAATAACATTTTATCTTGCTTTGTTTATTACAACCTTTCACCTTTCACGCCGCACACTCAGATGAAGTAAAAAAAAATTTTTTGATCATCTGAGGCCGCACAAAGTCATATTATTTTCTCCAACAACCATATTAATACGAAACATTAAACAGTATTTAAAAGTAACCTATATAGGTGCATGTCGCTGTGGTTAAAAATGTTAAAATTACTAAACAGTATCGTAGAATTTACAAAAACTTAAGCAATATAGGTAGGTAGTTCCATTTCCTTCATACCCACTCAATTTATGCGACTATTTCCCCCTTCCACACTGCCCCGCGGAGCTAGGGTTGCCACCTTTTTCTTTGACGGATAAAATATTCTGATCTGGAAGTAAAGTTGTTAATTTCGTAAATTTTTGATTGGTGTGGTTGTGGTTTTTGTAGTTATTTATTTCTTCGCAAATGTGATGAAAAATTCGTTAAACAATGTACTATATTTGTTTTATACAAATTTATGTTTTATTTTTCAGCTAATAACAATTTCGTATCTGCTTTAAATATATTTATGGCTTCTAAACATGGTACGCGGAACGCACAAATTTAAATAATTGCGTATAAGCTTAATATAAGCTTTATTTCTGTCGTCACGCCACTTCGCATTAATTACAGAAAACACCTTTTCTGTAAATTCTGAAGTGGCGGGAACGCACAGTAATCGTGACACCACTTTAAGTATGTTTGGAAAAGTAATTTATCGAAAAAAAAAACCAAGTGCGAGTCTGACTCGCGCACCGAGGGTTCCGAACAAACTTTCAATTAATCCATCTTAAATTGGCCTGAAATGTATGACGCCGCATAAAAACGAGGTGCTGAACGCAACTGAGTTCTTCAAATATAATGTTTAAAAAGGACTAAATTTATTATGATGTAATTACAAATGTATAGTTTTCAAATTTTTCTAAGTACTTGTAGTATGTGACGATATTACTTGGCAAATTTCATATTTCTAGGTCAACGGGAAGTACCCTATCATTTTGATTCCCTCGAGAATGTCGAAATGTATGTGTTTTGCGACATAAACGGCCGTATCTTTTTTACATTAACGTAGAAGTATGATTTTTTTCACAGCTTCAAGGGACCGTAGACTTGAGTATATGGTTTAAATTTGAACTCGATACTACGCGTTCTCGAAATAAAGGGTTTGGTTTTTTCCGATTTAGGTACGGAACCCTAAAAATGGATTGCCATTCCTTCGCTGCACAAGAATCTTTAATGGTACAAACGTACGTACATACTATAGATTTTTTCCCTTATTTCATTTATAAAGATTATTTCATTGTTTAAGCTATCCAGCACTTTTGATCCAGGGGTATTCCGCTTCCCACAGCGGCTTATAGTTTTGCATTCGTTTTCTTTTCCTATTACCACTGCTACTACTGGTAGTGCTAGCATTATCGTCAATAACGTCATCTATTTTAAAATTATTTTCACTTTATAATAAAGTACGGTTGGCAACCCTAGCACTCGCGTCGCCCTGCGCAGAGCACTTCAGGGCGTGCGTCTGCGTTCATCCCATCGTTCATTTCATTTGACACCGGCCGGCTAGTTAGTACAGTAGTCGCTTCGCTCGCAATGGAAAGTGAAGAAGAAGACTTAAACTTGGGGGTCGCCGAATATTTAACAGAATGGGGACTATCTGAAGACACTATAACAAACTTTGAAGGTGAGTGCCTATTTTGATCGATATTATATACCTATATTGTTAATAATGGTTTGTTTAGCCGTGTTTCAAGATGGCGCCATGCCTCTAAGTCATATTGTTCATTAAACTAATTTTGGTTGTTCAATGTGTAATATTGATAGCTTATTGTGCAGTGAACTAACTAGTGGATGGCTAATGCAGAATTCAACTTGAAACGGATATAGCCCCTCTTTTGTCAAGGCCCGATAAGCCACGTGTTTTTTTGTAAATAGCTAATCACTACAAAAAGCAAGAAAGTTATCGAGTACTACAATGTGACTTTAATTAATTCTACATTTATTTGTGTTCCGGTTTTGCCGCCAATGGGTCTGAGTATAGGAATTATTTGGCCTATATAATAGGCCCTATATACAGGAGGTAATAGTGGTTATGTGCCTATCTAATTAATATTTTACTTTGATAGATTTACAAAACGAACTTTAGTAAATTTTACAGATTATTTACATAGGTTTATCTCTTGTTTTTTAGTAAATCAGATTTCGTTCAAATTGCTTGACGATATACAAGAAACAGAACTGAAAGAATTAATTCCGAGTTTAAAGGAAAGAATATTATTCAAGCGAGGACTGAACAAACTCCAAAACATTATTCAAGTAAGTGTTCATATTATTTTTTTCAAAACTTTTTGGTATCACGGCTCCCTTCTGGCCCACGCGTACCGTTTTTGGAACAACTCGTACCAGCAAATTCAAACCTTATTTTTACTTTACCTATGGCTCTTAGTCGTTAGTATCGTCGATAATTGCTTGTTACAGGCGACAGAATCTGATGAAACACTTAAGCATTGCTAGCGATTTTTCTGCGCCCAGTTCCACGGCCAGCACAAGCAGTGAAGAGTTGCCGACCACGAGAGAAAAATTTTCTGTAAGTTTTGCAGTTTTGACCGGTCAAAAGTAGTTTTGACTGGTTAACAGTTTTGACTGTGACATATATATAGTATAATTGTTTTTTTTTTCAGATTGAACTGGATTTCGAATCCAAGTTTAAAGGATCAGAGCTCCGAATGTTCAAAAAACTATTTTTTATAGAGAAAGCTCTTAGTCTTTTGAAAACAATTAAAGCTGCTTCTGTCTACATTAAATTGATTGAAGAAAACCCAAGTGAAGGTTGGTTATTATATACTTATATAGATCAAAACTTTTACGAATTTCACACTAAAACCGAACTCGAAGTTTCGGTTTTTGTGTGCAATTCGTGAAAGTTTTGTTATTAAAACCATTTATATTTATTATGTACATTTAAAGTGTGTTTTTATAATAGCAAAAATAGTTTCGGAGGTTTAGCAAAAAAATCTCTGATAACCAGTTATCTTCTTAGTAAAACTTTTAATTAAGTCAACGAATATGCATCATAACTTATTCCATTTTTATTTTTCAGATGTTTTTTTTGATTAGTGATTAGTGAGAATACAGTGTCAAGATACAGCTGGCAAAAAAAAACTATAAAGCCAAGCATTCAAGAAGCTATTAATAGTTTCATTCTTCATGCAAAGGTATGTATAATTTCATAAAACTGTTGTGAGATGACGACTTTCCATACTAACGACTATTTTCCACCCCCTAAGTGTTAACCGATTTTGACACATTTTTGATATACCATCAGTCAGACCATAATCTAAGTTTGTACATTATCTAGTTTATTAAATATCAATAAAAATAAAACACTAAAACAGGAATATAATTAAATCTATTTATGATATTGAAACAAAGCGGAACAACGAATTTCATGAGTCGTCTTTCAGTAAAACTGTCTCTTCGCACAGACTAATCATAAGGGTGAATTACGTTCCGAACCCCTTTAAATTAATATAAATGCAATACCTAAGCAATAAAAAATGGTCAGTGTCAACAATTCATTCTAATTTCCAGAACCAAAGTGAAGTCCCCACCCAGCTGGACTATCGCCGAAAAGCCCAAACTGCTAAGGGTCTACGGTGCCAACCCATCATTATTGCTGTCGGACCAACCATCGATGCCCTAAAGGACTTTTATGTTGCGTATGATAACATCCTTTATAAAATAGACTCGTTCTTGAAAGCGCTGGATGTATGCTTCAAAACTTTTCACTGCCTGGATGCAGAATAACCCACAGAAGCTGTTCACATTTGGCTATTTCTGCAAAAATATTTTTATAACATTGACACAATATCAGACAAAAAGCTTTTGGGAGTCTCATTTTTTATCTCCGACTTGGAATAAGTGATTTATTTGCTAAATTTAATCAAAATGTTTGTTTGTTTCAAATGTCTCGCTACAGTTGAAGATTACCAGATGTCGAGTCCCATAAAAGCTCTCTACTGGATCTTCTGCTGACTACGCGCCCGGATGAATACTCCATAACTGTGGAAGCACCCCTAGGTACTTCAGACCACTGCCTCATCCGGACGCAAGTGCCTCTCGCTCGGCCAGAACCACCTCGGCCAGTTAAATGGCGGCATGTTTGGCACTATAGGTCAGCGGACTGGGATGGATTGCGAGAATACTTCGCTTCGTACCCGTGGAGACGGCTCTGCTTCACTTCAGAAGATCCTAGCTCCTGTGCAACAGCAGTTACTGAGGCGATTCTAGCGGGTATGGAATGCTTCATTCCTAACCGCTGGATCGCTACGGGGGCTAGTAAGCGACCGTGGTTTAATCGGCCTTGCAGAGAGGCTAGTCTTAACAAGCAATCTGCTTATAAGGCTTGGACCACGGCTCTTGCGAACAAGGATCCAAACATCGCTGAAGTGAAGCGGAAATTGAATGCCGCCTCGAGGTCCAGTAAAAGGGCAACGGCTAGGGCCAAATTTGATTTCATCGGCAGAATTGGTGAACGGCTGGCGCGATACCCGTCGGGTACCCGTGCATTTTGGTCGCTCGCCAAAGCTGCCGAGGGAAATTTCTGTCGGCCTTGTTTGCCGCCGCTGCTTAAACCCGACGGCAGTCTGGCCCATAGCGCTAAGGAGAAGGCCGATCTTTTAGGTAACCTCTTTGCGTCAAACTCGACAATGAACGACGGGAATGCCGTACCACCCACTATACCCTGGTGTGGTGTTTCTTTACCAGAAATAAAAATCACACAACGGGTGGTCCGGCGGGAGCTCAAATCCCTAGACGTTCACAAGTCGAGTGGGCCTGATGGCATATCGGCAATGGTGCTTAAACAGTGTGCCCCAGAGTTGTGCCCTGTGCTTACACGTCTTTTCGCACTTTCCTACTCCACGAGACAAGTCCCAGCTTCGTGGAAGACCGCTTTCGTGCACCCTGTGCCTAAGAAAGGCGACAGGACAGACCCGTCCAATTACAGGCCTATCGCTATCACCTCCCTCCTCTCGAAGGTAATGGAGCGTGTTATTAACGCACAGCTCCTGAGATACCTAGAGGGAAACGATTTATTGAGTGACCGGCAGTACGGCTTCCGCCACAGTCGCTCAACCGGTGACCTTCTTGTGTATCTCACACACCGATGGGCGCAAGCCATCGAGAGTGGGGGTGAGGCACTGGCGGTCGGCCTGGACATAGCGAAGGCCTTCGACCGGGTCTGGCACAGAGGTCTTCTGGCGAAGTTGCCGTCCTATGGACTGCCCGAGGGACTTTGCGAATGGATTGCCAGCTTTCTGTCCAACAGAAGCATTCAAGCCGTTGTTGACGGCAGCTGCTCGGACCGCATGGACATAAATGCTGGCGTTCCACAAGGATCCGTGCTATCCACGACCCTGTTCCTGCTGCATATCAATGACATGCTGTCTGCTGACTCCGTTCATTGCTATGCAGATGACAGTACCGGGGATGCATTTTACACGGGCCGGGCTAACCTCCCTCGGTCCGCAGTGGAGGAAAGTCGTGAACAACTTGTGTCTGAAATCGAGACTACTCTCACAGGAGTGTCCGATTGGGGAAGACTAAACCTAGTCCAATTCAACCCCACTAAGACACAAGTTTGTGCATTCACCGCTAAGAAAACCCCATTCATTGTAGCGCCACAATTCCTGAACACACCACTCACCATCTCCTCGAGTATAGGGATCCTTGGTGTCGATATCTCCAGTGACGTCCAGTACCGTAATCACCTCGAAGACAAGGTCAAGTTGGCATCTAAGAAACTTGGAGTGCTCAACAGGGCGAAGCAGTACTTCACTGCGGGGCAAAGACTTATTCTTTATAAGTCACAAGTCCGGCCCCACATGGAGTACTGCTGTCACCTTTTTGCCGGAGCACCTGCATACCAGCTTGACCCCTTCGAGTCGGTGCAAAGACGTGCGCTGCGGATAGTCGACGATCCCATACTTTTAGGCGGTGTGGAGCCGCTTAGCCTGAGGAGAGATTTCGCCTCACTGTGCGTCTTCTACCGCCTATATAATGGTATGTGTTCAGATGAATTGTTCGACATGATGCCCACGGCCACTTTTTATCATCGCACCGCTCGCCACAGGCAGGGAATTCATCCTCACACATTGCATCCGCCTGCAGTGCGCACTGTAAGGTTTGAAAGAAATTTTATTCCGCGCACGCTTAGGCTGTGGAATGATCTCCCTGCCGTGGTTTTCCCTAGCGACTACAATATGGGGTTCTTCAAGAAGGGCATTAGAAGGTTTTTGAGCGCGAGTGTGATGCCCCTGGTGTTGCACGCGTCCCTAGGCCACGGTGACCGCTTCCCATCAGGTGGGCCGTGTGCTTGTCTGCCTCCTAAGTGGTATAAAAAAAAAAAAAAAAAAAAAAAAATTACAAAGATTTTTGTGAACATTTAAAAGACCATAACTTATTACTTGTACGAAAAAAGCACTTGTTGACTAGACTATTAAGGCAAGTATAGCCGTGAAACTAGCGCCACTTCGGAAATGTTCTTATATCTCCTAAATTTTCAAAACAATTTGTCTTTCTGTAGTTGTCCCAAAAAAACATGCACAACAAAAAGCGGCCGTTTAAGTTTTTTGGGACAACTACAGAACGATATAATTATCACGGGAAATTTAACGCGATGATTTCGATTGTTTGTTTACCTATTTCGCCGCGAAAGACCCTGTCGTTGCAACACGGCCGAAACGTCGGGCAAAATAGGTAAACAAACAATCGAAATCATCGCGTTAAATTTCCCGTGATAATTATTTTGTTTTCAACTACAGAACGACAAATTGTATACAGTAACTTAATACATATTATAGGTGTACCCTAGTATCTAACAGGCGGAAATTATTGGTAATTGATTATAATAAGAAAGGTTTTGTATCCTATACTACGTATATAATTTTAAGATTAGTGATCTAGTGATATTTAATTGTATTTATGATTAGTAAAATAAATTTTATGATATGTACCAAAATTTTGTTTATTTTTCTTTACACCACCGTTTTTATTAAGCCCATATTAAATAAGGTTGGTAATTCGACGTATTCTAGAAACTGCTGATTTACTTGCTGAAAAGGAATATGTTGAATTACCAATAATCCTGTATATTTTTGAAGTGTTTGTCAAACGGTCTTAAAACCTTTTTTTTCAGACCCTGCATTTCTTGTAAGGTTTTTCCTTCTACTATATTTTTAGGGTGTGGTATCATTGAAAATTAGAAACTTACTAGCTAATCTGCAATATTGCTGACATGGTACACACGTACTTTCGTGGCCACTGCTGGCCACGAAAGTAGTACGTTGTTTGAAAATCTTAACTGCAATATGATTTCACTCTCATACCATGTCAGCAATATTGCAGAATAGCTACTAAGTTTCTAATTTTCAATGATACCACACCCTATTAATATTCTGGAAATCAATGTTTAGTAATATAAACCAAAAAGTCGTGTACATTTTACTAGTGTTAGTTTGATACATTAATCAAAAACTAACACTAGTAAAATTTACACTATTCATTTGGTATGTTTTACTAAACTAAGACCGGTACGTACAATCAGTCAAGCACTGATAAAATATTGGTAGATATTACCAGTTAAAGTTTGGTAATAACTACAGCATAAATCTGTTAGATATTACCAAACAAATGTTAGGAAAAAATACGAAACGAACATGATAGATAATACTTAATTGTATTTGATAAAATCTACGATACACTTCTGGTAGATAATACAATATTATCTCTGATAAAAAGCACGATACATACCTGATAGATTATACTAAACTAACTTTGATGAGAACTGCATTACACATCTGGTAGAAATTACCAAACAACCTTTGGTAGTAACTAAAATTAAATCTGGTACTTATTACCAAACTAACGCTGATAAAATACACCAAATGTGATTACTAAATGCTGCTAAATTTTGTTTGTTAGAGTTTACCAAATAAAGTAGATTATACTTACGAGTTAAGTTTAGTTTTCTCTATCAAACTGATTTAATACATTTTACCATATAATAAGTGCTATTTATCAAATTTTTGTTGTAGATTTTACTAAATACCTTTGCATTTTCTATTAAACTACCTTCAGTAATTTTTACCAAAAAAAGTAACAGTAGAACATACAAAATGTATTTGGTAAAAAAAACAAGTATGTTTGGTAAAATATACAATATCTCTTTGGTAGATTGCAGCAAACTACATTGTACTTTTTTACTATAGTACTTTGATAAAAACGTTACAAAAGTACTTTGGTTGAAAATCTACTAAAGTTCTTTAGTGAGAAACGTTACTAAAGTACTCTGGTAAATAATGTTACTAAAGTACTTTGGTTGAAAATCTACTAAAGTTCTTTAGTGAGAAACGTTACTAAAGTACTCTGGTAAATAATGTTACTAAAGTACTTTGGTTGAAAATCTACTAAAGTTCTTTAGTGAGAAACGTTACTAAAGTACTCTGGTAAATAATGTTACTAAAGTACTTTGGTAAAAAATGTTACTAAAGTACTTTGGTGAAAAATGTTACTAAAGTATTTTGGTAAAAATTATACTAAATTACTTTGGTGAGAAATGTTACTAAATTACTTTGGTAATAAATGTACAAAATATATGTGTAATCTACCAAATAAATTTGGTACAACGTCAACTTAATGTGTTTGGTAAAATCAACCAAAATTCGTGATAGGACCGAAATCAACCGCAAACTTTGGTTACATTTACGCAAAATCTGTTAAATCCAACCTAACATTTTTTTCAGAGCGAGGCTCACGGACCAGAGGTGGATCCTCAAAATTACCTTGTGGGGAGGCCCACAGGGAAAAAGAGGAAGAGGGAAACCGATTACACGATGGGAAGACGAAATGAAGAAAATTGCAGGCCCAAATTGGTGCCAAACTGCTCAAAATAGGAAAATATAATGTAATGTACTAAGAACAAATAAAGACTGTTTTATTTTATTTATATGGATATTTTTGAAACAATGTCAGGATTCATTATTTTTATTATTTTATTGTTTTTTTCGCGCACGCCGCACGGCTTACAACTATAGCAAAAAGTGTCGTTACAACTTTTGGTCTAGCCCCCTTTCGCAACGCGCGATAAGGAACTTCGATCCAAAAATTATCCATCCCTTACAAATAAATAGACCAGACCCACGCCTGTGCCCTACGCAACCGAACCACGGACAACACGCATAGGATATACACTGAAGCAACAAAAGCCGACAAAACATCCACGCCTGTATTATTCGTACTGTATTTAGCCGTCTGTCGGCCGCGTGCCGCGCCTAGTGACGTGCAGATGTACGCGGCGTCGTCGGCATACAGTGCGAGCGTGGAGTCCTGCGTCGAAGGGATGTCATCGGTGTAACAGGAGTAATACAGTTGCGAGTCACAGCCGCCCTGAGGCATGATGACGCGACCCTCCTTCCAGCAAGAAGGAAAAGACCCAGTCCGCAGTACCCCCGTAAATAGGTGCGCCAGCGCCGCTAACATACGGTGCTACCATACGGCGCAGTGTTGTATTGGTGATACCGTCCGTACCAGTAACCTTCCTCAGCTTGGTTCGGTATGGTACTGTATAATCTATCCAACAAGGCTTCTCTACAGAATTTCTCTAGATTCTTTCGGGAACGCCGAACCTGTTGGCTAATGGCCATATCTATAAGGAGTAGCTCCTTAGTACCGTGGGACCCGTTCCTACATCCATTCTGAGAGATTGACGACATGACCGAGTTATTGTCGAAGTTTTTATTAATTTTAACCCTCCCCCTTATAGACCGTTGGCAAACATGTCAAACATAGGTCTATAATTTTTGGGTTACGCGGTGCTACCAGACTTTGGAGCAGGTGGGTTATTACTGTTGTAAGGAAATTGGGTAGCGAACCAGAGTCTAAGGCTGCCTGGTACTGAGATGCCAAACGAGCGTGCGACCTTTGAAGCCACTTGATCAAGAAGTTATGCAGTTCGTCGAGCCCTAGTGATTTCCAGTTTGGCAATGGACGGACTGCACGGGCTACATCTTGGGGGCTGATCGCGATAGCCCCCATTTTTTGTATTGCATCGCACGCTCGCTCGATCTCCCGAGTCCATTCACCTTCGGTGTGACTGACAGGCACCGACCAGATGCTGCGCCACAATGAACATAAAGCGTCATCATCCGGCAGGCGCGTATCAGTCACACCGAAGGTGAATCCGAACGGACTGCGGAGGTCGAGCGAGCGTGCGATCCAATACAAGAAATGGTCGGGTCGCCACCAAGCCCGATAAACCCACCTTTCATTACTTTGGAATGTACGATTCTGGGTGTATCGCTCCACTCTCCACCTCCACCTACGAATACGGTTTGCCCATGCAAACACTTATTGTTTCAGAAAGTCGATGCGACATGGGAAATATAGTCTCGGGGGCTGACATCAGTCCCAGAAAACGCCCGTCTTACTCTTGTGCGATTATTGCACTCCCTGAAACAAATTAGTTTGCCGATGAGTGCTCTGGCCCCACCAATACAACGTTCGATCCTGCACTGACAAGCCGGTACGGCTAGTTTCGGGTTATTATTATTATTAGCCTGTTATGTCTCACTGCAGGGCAAAGGCCTATAGATAACTTATAGGTAGTAGTAGCAAAAAATAAAAATAAATCCTAGGTTACATGTTCGCGAGCTGGCTGACCAAAACCAGGCCCCGACTGCATAGCGTGATTTGCTCCTTGTTTACGTCTTTTTAGTTCGCTTTTTAAGTGGTCGGATTTTTTCATTTTTCAAATTATCTTTTTTTATTAATAACTTTTTAGTTTTTTTTTTTTTTGAATTAGGTTCATTTTAACATTTCGTCGGGAAGCATGTACGACCAAACCCGTACATATCAATAGTATATTTTTTATGCTGACATCTACGCGCAGCTAATGCATAAAATCACACTTTTGAGTAAAAGTAGTAGATGCATAGCATCGTTGTTGGGTTGACTCATTCGCCGCGGGTCGATCATGTATCAGTTTTTCGGGTGTCAATCAACAAATCAATCAATCAATCAATCAACAAATCAATATATAATTTGCAATCAAATCAGTTTATCATTTAAATGTACCGTACCCGTACATTTTTGGTCCTTCGAGCCGGATGTCGCGTGTGTAAATTACAGTATAGCAACCAAGTACTATAAAGGCATTCAGTATCAATCTAATCATATAAGATTTTGTAGCATCGAATAAGCCAGATCGCAAACTTACTTCACTTCGAAGCAATTTAACACTGTGAAGGAGAGATATGAGAAAATCGGAGCAGTTATTCAGAATCGTCCGCCAACAGAGGAAAGACCATCAACACCGCTTCTAAAGCCTGCTACTCCTCTAGCTACTTCAAGCACCGTACAACAACCTTCAGGTCAATCTTTAAAGTCTCAGGGATCAAACAGTAAGACCTGAGATGAGGAAACAGATGACCAGGCTTCAAGGCTTTTGAACATACTGTTTCAAGTATCGACATGGACACTGTAACAGAGAAATGGGAATCCGATCATCTGTTGAGCATGGTAAGGTCTCGCTGGGCGAAGATTGACACTCAACACTGGGACTTAGACAGTGAGCTGGGAGACCGAAATCAAGAGTATCATCGTATGTACCTCAAATATGAAAGCACATACAATGCTGCTATCAAAGTAATCAATAAGAAGATGTCGTCCATTTCACATAGAGAGCATACTACGCCAAAAATAGAAATACCTACATTCAGCGGTACTTACCATCAGTAGACATCTTTTAAGGATCACTTCACAGAAGCAGTTCATAGCAACTCATCATTATCTGGAGCTCAGAAAATGCAGTTCCTCAAATCTAAAGTAAAAGGAGAATCAGAGCGTCTCATACAGCATCTTCCGATCAGCTCAGAGAACTACATCATAAGTTACATGAACAACATCATAAGTTACATGAACAACATCTTGAGCCATCGTTATGACAACAAAAGGATGATATTTACATCGCATATTAACATTTTATTAAATATGCCCATTTCACAGCAAGCATCAATTAATCATATCAAACGAATCCATGATACTGCATTTGAAACGATGAACGCCATACAGACTCTCGGCGTAGACGTGACGTTGTGGGATCCGTTGATCGTGCACATCCTGTGCCAGAAATTGGATTCGGACACATTCAGCGAATACAACGCAGCTATCAAACAACCTCAGAATTCCTCAAGATGAATGAATTTCTAGGCTTTCTAGAGGGGAAGTTCACGAGCATGGAAGCAAGTAGAAGAAAACAGGAGATCAATCATCAAAAACCCTTTTCTTCGAACACCAATAAACCATCAGAATCAAAACATTATTATTTCAAGCAGTCATATTCAAGCAACAAGGCTATTTCGCAATCACCAAGTTACAGGAAATTGCAAAACAATCGGCCAAATTGTCCAGTCTGCATTGATGCCCACGCTATATTTTTATGCAAACAATTTTCTGACTTTTCCCCGATGACGAAAAAACAATGTGTTGCTAACTTGAATTATTGCCAAAACTGCTTATATGATCTTAAAGGAAAATAATGCTTATCAAAAAAGCTTTGCCTCGAATGCAATGAATTTCACAACACATTGCTTCATGAATCGTATTCAAAGGAATTATCAAAACATGGAGCTAATTCGACACCTTCTACACAGCAAAACAACATCCGTTATAATCAGGAATTCTTACTACTTTGCCCGAAGACGACATTGTCGTAAGCGAGGAACTTGGTGAGTACTTATCATGTATAGACCCACAGCATCCACCGCTGCGAGTAAGTGTAGTCGTGCGCGAGTGCGCTAGCCCTGGTGCCCCTGCACCGCAGGTTTCTACCTCTCTACCGCGATGGAATTATGGCTAGGCGGATTTCCATTCCTTCCACCTTCCTCCTTTTCCTTGGCACTTGCAGGGGTGGACTGGAGCGCTCTGTATGAAACGAGTAATGCCGACGAAGCATATAGGATATTTTACGACATATTTTACAGGATTATAGATGGTAGCACTCCAAGAAACCTCCACTACCCAGAATGGTTCACTGCTGACATAATTAGTAATATTGAGCAGAAGGCTTTTTGGCATAAATCTTATAAAAAGACTAGGTCGGACAGCAACTATATAAATTTTTCTTACTTTCGTTCTGTTGTCAAATGTAAAATAAGTACTGTAGCGAATCCGAACGCAACACAAACTTCGCGCCGCCTCCCGGCAAAGTATCGTAGTTAACTAGCAGTCAGTCGATGAGTCGATCACGGACTCTAACAAAACTTTAATTAATGTTTAAATGCCAATTTTCTCACTGTTAAGTGTGTGTTTTGATTTATAAATAAGCAGTCTTAAGCGTTCACTCTTCTTGTTTTTACAATATACATAATACATAAGACTCTATATAAACGAAGTTTAATTGCTCCTTTCTTACACTATAACTGGCAGCCTAACGTGGAGCTGAACCGTGAGAGAATCAGTGAACTAAGTACATTTTAAAGTGCAAAACTTTTGCGTGTTAGATACTGAGTGTGTTATCCAGTGTTATCTAGTATTAACACGTCTTTACCTATTGAAAAATGTTGGTATGGACTGTAGGTATCTATACGAAGCGCGTGAACGGCGCGGCATAGCTCCGCCCACTTCGTGAAGAATATTTGTGGCCGCGTTCGTGTGACGCGAAAAAGACTGCAGGGCACGCACAGTGCAATTCACGCATCGAGCATAAGCGTACGTGTGTTCGTAATTTGTGCACTAGGTTTTGTCGCAGGTAAAATTGTTTTACCTGAACCTAGATTACGGACTATGGCGATATGAACTTGTGACTTGTGTAGTAGTGAATGTACAATAAAATTAATTGACCTTTTAATCGTGTAACTAACAAATTTTTGGCCCTAAGGAAATATCTAAAACCTAAGTGTGTTAAGTTTGAATCGCGAGGCGATCGGTGTCGAGTAACTGTTTCAAGTGTTGTGAGACTACGAATAGTCTTAGTGCTCAGGTAGAAAGTAGACTACCTAGGGTATCTAAGTTTGTGTTTCATTCGTTTGTGGACTGTTTCACAACCTCGTGTGCGTAAATTCCTATTACTTTACGAACTGTGATTAAGTAATAACTGTTTAAGTGTTGTGAGACTACGAATAGTCTTAGTGCTCCGGTAGAAATTAGACTACCTAGGGTATCTAAGTTTGTGTTTCATTCGTTTTGTGGACTGTTTCACAACCTCGTTTGCGTATTTTCTTATTAGTTTACGAACTGTGATTAAGTAATAACCGTTTTACCTACTGTTGTGAGACTGCGAACAGTCTTAGTGCTTAGGTGGAATCTAGACTACCTATAGTAGGTACCTAAGTTGGTGTTTCGTTCGTTTTGTGGACTATTTCACAATGGTGCTAACGAGATCACGCGCTGCTAGTCCTGCTTCGGTTGGTGCCTTATCAGAGGGTTTGGCGCCGCCCGCGCCCGTGCCGGAGGAGGCTCCGCGCGGCGTAGCCGCCGACTCTGCTGCCACGCAGATGGCCGCGGTGGATCCGTAGCTGGCTGCTGCCGCTGCAGCGGCTCCGGTCACAATGTCGACCGAGCAACTCCTATTGCTGATAAACAGGCTAAGTCGCAGCGATCCTGTAAGTACACCAGTTTATTCCAACCACGGTGGCCATTTCGCCAAGTGTACGGCGCGTTTCGACGGCGGCGGCGAGAAGGCAAGCAACGTTTTGGCGTTTATTGATGCTGTAGAGACTTATAAAGAGTGTGTTGGCGTCGATGACCACAACGCTCTTCGTGGTCTACCCATGTTGTTGACGGGACTTGCCGCTACGTGGTGGCAAGGAGTGAAAGATACCACCGCCTCCTGGCAAGTTGCTGTAGAATCACTAAAGCAAACATTTGGACCACGATTGCCGCCGCATAAATTATATAGAAAAATATTTGAGCGGGAACAACGAGTAGACGAAGCTACGGATTTGTTTGTGTGTCATATTAGGGCCCTGATCGCTCAGCTACCACCATTCCTGCTTCCAGAGGTGGTTCAGGTGGATATGGCATATGGGTTGCTTAACCATCGCGTCCGAGAAAAACTTCCACGAACCGCTTTTAATACCTTTGCGGAAATGTTGACGCAGGCGCGCCGCATCGAAGATATATTTGATGAACTACGGCCGCGCGTCCCTGCAGATAAAAAACCGCCGATTTCGGCGTCATCACCGTCTACTGCTGTGCATAGTATGCCTTCTACAAATAAGATTAGGCCCCATTGCAATTACTGTAAACAGTACGGTCATGTTAAAGAGTCGTGTCAGCGGCTGGCGAAGCAAAAGAAACCCAGGGATGGTACCGTAGGAGGAGATTCGTCTCCACCAGCTTCTTCGATTACTTGTTTCGGGTGTGGAGCACCCGGCGTCATTCGTTCGAACTGCTCGACGTGTAAAGAGAAGAAACCTAATACGTTGCCCATTCCGTTTCAATCAGTGTCCGTGTGTGGTGTTAAATCATTAGAACCGCGTAGTAGGCCAAAGCTTAACATTAAAATTTACGGTGAAAGTGGTAGTGCTCTTTTAGATACCGGTGCTAAACTATCGATAGCTAGTGTTAGCTTAAGAAATGTTTTAGTTAATAATGATCAAAAATTTGTAAAAACCTATTCCGAAATTAAGCTTGCTGATGGTTCCATAAATTGTTTATGTGTAGAGACTGCGATTGTTGATGTCCATTTTTGTAATAGGGTTGTACCCATGCATTTTATAGTGTTACCTGGGGCTGTGGAGTCGTTGCTTGGCATAGATTTTATTAGGGATGCTGGCATGGTACTTGACTTCCATAAGAATTCTTGGTCTTTGGAAGGCTCACAGGTAATTTATCCTATTTGGTATGAGGAAGGGCGTGTTGAAACCGCGTGTGCCGCTTTATCTCTCCGCAATAACGAGGGCACTCTCCTGCAACCATCTGATCGTAATAAATTGAACAACCTGCTGGAGTCCAATAAGGATATCTTCGAACCAGGGGGAGGACCAACTAGTTTTGCTTTGCATAGGATAGACACTGGGAACAGTGCTCCAATTTCAGTGCCACCGTACAGGGTGACACCCGCGAAGAAAGAGATCATTAGAAAAGAAATTGATAAAATGTTAGAAGAAGAAATCATAGAGGAAGCGGAATCGCCGTGGGCATCCCCAGTAGTGCTGGTGCCTAAGAAAAACGGTGAAGTGCGATTCTGTGTTGACTACAGGGCCTTGAATAAGTTAACCAAAACTGACAAATATCCTTTACCTTTTATTGATGAGGTTCTGCAGTCCACTAAAACTAACAGTGTGATGTCAACCATAGATCTGAAGGCTGGATATTGGCAAATCGAAGTAGCTCCTGAAGATAGGGACAAAACAACTTTTATTTCTCCCTTTGGAATGTTTCGTTTCCGACGTATGCCGTTTGGCTTGAAGAATTCCCCGTCGACCTTCCAGCGCCTTATTGACAGATTTCGAGCTGGCCTGATGAACATCACTGTGGTAGCGTACCTGGATGATATCCTGGTGATTTCCGAGGATCTAGAATCCCATGTGAGGGATCTACAGCAGGTCTTCGAGCGCCTCCGCCTGTTCAATCTGAAAGCAAACCGAAGTAAGTGTTTTTTCGCTAGGGATAGAGTAACTTACCTGGGACACGTCATTTCGGCACGTGGCATCGAGCCTGATCCCACGAAGGTTGAAGTGGTGGTGAATATGAAGCCACCGACGAACCTGAAAGAACTGAAGACTTTCTTGCAAACCGGTTCTTGGTTCCGTAAATTTATCCCGAAGTTTTCAGAGGTAGCGCGTCCTTTGACGGACCTTACCAAAAAAGATCGACGTTGGCAATGGGGAGCAAATGAGCAAAGAGCATTTGAAGAGCTTAAATTACGGCTCGCAACGAGTCCCATTCTTCGTCAGCCAAGCTTTGAGGAACCATTTGTACTGCGCACGGATGCAAGTAATTATGCGCTTGGAGCAGTTTTGATGCAAGGCGAGAATCCTACCGAGGAAAGGCCTATCGAGTACGCGAGTAGGTTGCTGACATCCGCCGAGCGTAACTACCACACGACAGAGCGCGAAGCTCTTGCGGTTGTCTGGGCTCTGGACAAATTCAGAGGATATATAGAAGGAGCTCAGATTCGTGTGGCCACCGATCACCAGTCATTGAAATGGCTCTTATCCCTAAAGACACCCAGCGGTCGTTTGGCCCGCTGGGCAATGAAAATTCAGTGCTACAACCTTGATATTGAGTATACACCTGGAAGAGTCAACTTGGTCGCTGACACTCTCAGTCGACCAGTGAAAGTCGATGTTGAAGAGCCGAGCTCTACTTGCAGCATTTGTCCGGTAATCGTTGACTTGCCTCAAAGGAACCCCAAGGATATTCGTAATGCTCAACTTAATGATCCCGAGGTAAACAAAATCATAGAGGATTTTGAAGGTTCCATTACCCCAGACGCAGCCCTGCGCTGGACGGATAGAGGTTATTACCTTTCACAAGGGGTGTTGTACCGGTGTGACCCGGATGGTTACTCCGAAGAGCCTCAACTAGTTATTCCAGAGTCGTTACGGGCAGAGCTAATGAAGAAACTTCATGACGCACCTACGGCAGGTCATCTTGGATTAGACAGGACTATGAAGAAGATACGCGAACGATACTTTTTCCCTAATATGCGTTCATACGTGGCTAAATATATTAAAGACTGCGAGTTATGTCAACGGTATAAACCGACTAATCTCAATCCCGCTGGACTGTTACAAACACCGGTTCCACAACACAGATTTGAAGTCCTTGCGATGGATCTGTTCGGGCCCCTCCCAGAAACGGACAAGGGAGAGAAATGGATATTTTTAGTCGAAGACGTAGCGAGCCGATGGGTTGAGATATTCCCAATGGTGAACAGCACTGCTGATGCTTGTGCCCAGATATTGATTGAGGAGGTGTTCCTGCGATACGGTTTTCCACGCCGTATTATCTCGGATAATGGCACACAATTTGTATCAGCAGTCATGCAGAAGGCACTCTTGGTTCTGGATATAAAACAAAATTTGACACCATTTTACCACCCCGAAGCCAATCCGGCAGAAAGGAAAAACCGAGATATGAAGCAAATGTTGGCAATGATAGTAGGTCCTGAACACAGGAATTGGGCTGAAGCGCTACCAGCAGTTCGTTTTGCTCTTAATACTGCCTGTAATCAGGGTACTGGACAGTCCGCAGCGTACTTGACCTTTGCACGGGAATTTAGTCAATGATTCCGGTTCTGTTCTAAAATCTGTTGCCAAGCCCGTGTCGGAAACTCCCGCCATCGGCTTGGAGGGGGAGGATGTAGCGAATCCGAACGCAACACAAACTTCGCGCCCGCATCGCGAGCGCCGCCTCCCGGCAAAGTATCGTAGTTAACTAGCAGTCAGTCGATGAGTCGATCACGGACTCTAACAAAACTTTAATTAATGTTTAAATGCCAATTTTCTCACTGTTAACTGTGTGTTGTGATTTATAAATAAGCAGTCTTAAGCGTTCACTCTTCTTGTTTTTACAATATACATAATACATAAGACTCTATATAAACGAAGTTTAATTGCTCCTTTCTTACACTATAGTACCGCATATAGTGAATATCAGAATCGTATTGAACAACAATTTGTAAAAGAACCGAGGCCTTTTTGGGGTTTTATTGGGAGCAAGCGTTCAAAACGTAGCAAAGTGAAGATAGCTAGGAATGGCGAGCCGTTGCCAGAGCATGAGTGCGCTCAAGCGTTCGCTGACTACTTCCATTCGGTTTAGGCGATTAACACACGGCACCGCGCACCGCCGCGGACGCGGAGGGGAGAGCACCGCTCGACCCGCGCGGGTCGGGCGGTGTACGTGTGTTAGGCGTCAACGGATTTATTAGAGGCCAATGCGACATGAGATCCGCTTCACCGCCTACCGCGGCGGTGCGCGGTGCCGTGTGTTAATCGCCTTATGGGGCGGTGGTGCCGCGGTTGGATGCGGCTGCCGCTGGGCAGGCGGCGCCCGAGCGCGGCGCCCGCGTTCACGTGGGGCAGCTGTCTCTCGGCGAGGTGAGGGCCGCGCTCTCGCGCCTCAAGCCCAACAGGCTTATTATTACGTATGAAACAGCAATTAACAATATTTGCGCAGAGATTGTACAATCATCGCGCGAATATCGCTTTACGTCAAAAAATTGGAAGGCTTATTTTTGCGAAATAATTGCTCTTCAATCGCGAATCTGCATTATATATGAGCTATAGCCACACCATAATAATTTTACGACAGCACTGCTAACAATAAAAATCTGTTAACTGAAATGTGCATTTATCGCAAGGTGATCGCGATAATTTCGTATTACGTATGGTTTTTGACAGCAGAGCCACACCGATCGGCGAGCAAATGTGGCTGTCAAATTGCGATTACTTTTTCCCCTGTTGTTGGTCGATTGCCAATCGCTCGCTGATGGCTGAGTAGGTACAGGAGTTTTTGAGTTTTTGGCGGCTTTTTTTGTGTGTTATTTTGTGGCTACTTTAATTATCCGCAAATTAGAATAATAATGTAAAAATAAATACTGAAATAACAAATTCCTAGTGAATATTGTAAATGTAAATGACAAATTGTTGTTGTTTTGAGTCTCTAATGTCTACGCAACTGGATTATTTGTTGAATCATTGAAACAGAAGTGATCACGGTAAAGTGGAGGATTTTTTTATACTGTAGTGTTGGCTACCTCAGCGAAGCTTGTATGTTTACTACTAAATACTTACAATTACAAACACATGAGAATGTGATAATTCCGCAATAAGTATCTTCTATTATATTTTATTTTTTATATAGCAAACACCGATGTCGACTATTCTGCCAATGTCTAAATTAAATTTGAAAAATCTTTTTTACGTTTCATAGCTCAAATACGAGATAATGTAGTCTATTAAGTGATGTTCTAATGCGTTATCCATTCGATTTCTTAAAACAATCGACAATTCGAAGAAATTTTAATTGATTTTACACATTGACATTTATGTAAATAAAATGCAAGTATCAAATTTTCTCTGCCATATTTACTTTACACAAATACTTTACATCTGCGAATATTAATTTATTGAAATATTGGAGCTAAATAGTATAAAATTGACTATTGTAAAAAACGGCATCCACGAAGTGTTGCTGTTTAATAAGCTGGTTAATTCATCAAACGATACATTTTATAAATCATCGGACAGATAAAATAGCTTCTGTTAAAAGTGACTGTCAAAAAAAAAGACTTGACTTAAAGGCCTCAGTAGCCAGGTCACTAAATTGATCGCGCAATAATTGTACAATTATTGCTACTTGCTGTTCCTTACGTAATAAGCCCGCAAGCGTTCGGTTGGACCAGACGGGGTGCCACCTTAGAGCATTTAACCTATGGAGATGGCATAGCTGAGCGTACCCCTCTGCCAAAGTCGCTTGGCCATATGACACGCGATATATAAAACTATTTCATTCGCCGACCGCCGCCATTGTGTATCGTATTGTGTCGCAAGTAAGTTCTCCAAAAAAATGGTTAATTGTGCGGTTTCCTCTTGCAAAAAGCGAGCTGCCACTTTCAATTTGCGAAGTCATGGTGTTTCCTACCACATATAAGTATAAATTATACATCAACATAGTTTTATTTAAGTACAATATCGAATGGGCGATTTGGCAAATTGGGCGCACGGTTGGCGCAGTGGTTGAGCGATTGACTGCTGCGCTGCGTGTCGCGGGTTCGATTTCCGCACGGAACAAATATTTGTATGATCTACAGATAGTTGTTCCGGCTCTGGGTGTTGTGTATATGAGTTTATATGTTTGTTAACGCACCCACGATACAGGAAGAAATTCCTAGTGTGGGCAACGTTTTATAAAAAAAATAATGGTTAATGCCTTTACGATAGAAAAATTCAGTGGTACGTTGGTAGCACAAACGCAGTACAGGGGCTGACAGGGTAGCGATGTGCATAGTGCTGGGACAACGTGAATGAATGATTGATAAATTAAATGATTTTTTGAATCAGTATGTTCAGTATCAAAATAATTTTGATTGTGTTTGTATCTGGCCAAGTTAGGTTGAACTAAAAAAATATATTTTTCGTACCACTTGCTCAAAAAAGTGACATTCTATGCCACAAAAAGCGAACATAACAATAGTCATTTTTAATCTGTTAATAACAGGGAAAGAAAATTGTACTGAATTTCATTCATCCTCTAGGGGGAGAATGTGATTTAAATTTGGAATACTTACCGATATTTATACTGAACTACATCTGTGTTTACACCATTGAGTTTGTATATAAAGCATTATACATCTTTTTGAAAAAGATATACCTACGCATTTATTATGCAGTTATGATTATTAAATAAAATTACGAAAACCGACGAGGCCGTATGAGCTTGATGCCTATGCTTTTCCGACAAAAAATATTAGTCTAGGAATTTGCCGCGTTTTTGTTTTCTTCAAATACATAAACGGTTTATTTTACTTTTAATTGTCATTATTTTTAATAAATGCTTATCTCATATTATTATTGTGTTAATTTTTTCGCAAATGGTACGAAAAGTAGAGTATTTTCCTCGGTGATAAAGCTGTCTTAGTCTTGGGTGAACTTAAATCCCTCGCTACACTCAGGACTCGTCTTAAATCCCTCGCTTCGCTCGTGATTTAAGTTTTTAACACCCTCGCTACGCTCGGGAATAAACTTCGAGTCCTTCGTTACGATCGTCACCTGCGACAGAAGGCACTGCTTTATCCCCTTGGTTAATAATCTACTAATTTATAAATGTCTATGAGAATAGATTTAAATTCTTTTCTTTTAAAGTTTTAGGCTAATAAAAAGTAAGTTTGTTCGTTTCGTTTGTGAGTTTTCAATCATTTTTTAACCCCCGACGGAAAAAGAGGGGTGTTATCAATTTGAAGTGTATTGCTGTGTATCT
Organism: Orthosia gothica; assembly: GCA_949775005.1. Lineage (NCBI taxonomy): Eukaryota > Metazoa > Arthropoda > Insecta > Lepidoptera > Noctuidae > Orthosia > Orthosia gothica. Next base: position 16,994,045 of record OX459059.1, read on the forward strand.
GTGTGTCTGTCTGTGGCATCATAGCTCCTAAACAGATGAAGCGTTTTTTGTTTGATACCTCTATCGAGAGGAGACTCTATCGCAGCCATGGTGGTTACAACCCCACTGCACATCAATTCGAAGCCATACACAATTTTGAATGTTAAAATACTCAAATGTTCGTATATTCTTTTTAACCAAAAAAGTTGATCCACAGAAATGTTTTCGACATGTATATAATAAACTGGTACAATTAAAAAAATCAGTGATTGCCTCTAGTCGTGATCATTGAGACATGTATATGAACTAGATTATGGCTATGAAACCATACACGTATGTTTTCCTTTATAAGATATCAAACTAGCTTAGCTAGGAAACACCGTACACAAATAGTAAAAAAAAAAACGAAAAACTGACGTGTTAAAGTGTTACATAAAAAAGTGTCAAATAAAAGCCTATCCGGTTGATTGTATTATTTATTATTTACGCTTTCCTACTATTTAACACGTATACATAAGGTCCGTACTAAAGAACGGGGATCAAGTATGAATCCCGAATGCCCGAACGTTTTGGAAACACTTTTATTATGCGTACAGCTAAGGAGTGGCATTCCCTGCCGGAGTCTGTGTTTCCCGATAGCTACAATCTAGGGGTCTTTAAGTCAAGAGTGAATAGGTTATTTCTAGGCCAGCGTGTTTCACCGTCGACCACATCATCGCTTACCATCAGGTGAGATTGTGGTCAAGCGCGAGCCTGCAGGTTATAAAAAAAAAAACCAAAATAAAACAAAATGTCAGTGACAGTTTCATACTATTCTAAGCTGAAACCTGTAGGTACTATAGTTTATGATTAACATTGTTCCAAGACGTATGCCACCATTTTATTAGGTACCATACCCAGTTCGTCTACTATGCATGGGGTATTTGGATATTACATTTATTTGTAACGTCATTCTTATAGGAAAGACACGGGTCCAACAATATATATTATGTACTTATAAAATATTATTGACGAAAAATAAATTCAATCTTTTTTTTTTTAGTGTATCTTAAATTCTTTCCTACCATTCTTACCTAACTACGTATTTCATCAGACCGCAAGTCATATTGCGTATTTTTTTTATTTGTGGAATTATTTATTTATTTATTTATTTATTATATACTTTATTGTACACCACTTAAAAATTACAGGACAAAACATTTACAAAGATAAGTGTACAATGGGCGGTCTTATCGCACAGGGCAATCTCTTACAGACAACCTTTGGATGGACTGAACGAGAGGAGATAGACATTAGGGCTGTCAGTGTACAAAAACTATATTAAATAATATTACTTAGATATAACATAAAATACATACATACAAATAAAATAATATACTAATAAATATCAAATGAAGAACAGAGAAAGGAGAAGAATAGTTATAGAGAATGGAAATGCTCCGTCACCATTTTTTAAATGAAGGTAATGTTTGCGCACGCCTTACCTCAATAGGTAATGCATTCCACAAACGAGCTGCTTGTACCGTGAAAGATTTGTCGAAGAAGGATGTGGAATGCATACGAATGCTTAATTTTAGGTTTTCCGATGATCTCAAGGACCGAGAATGTGTGTCACAGAGGAACTGAAACCGTTCTTTAAGATAAAAAGGACTAGAAGGATTAAAGAGCACATTATATAGCAATGAAAGTATGTGCAGGCATTCCGGCGAAGGCGAATAGGAAGCCATTTGAGCTTGGTTCGAAATTCAGAAACATGGTCATACTTGCGCAAGCCAAATATGAACCTGATACAGAGATTTTGAAGTCGCTCAAGCTTGTCCAATTGGTCTTGGGTGAGATCGAGATAACTGGCATCAGCATAGTCCAAGATAGGTAGAAGAAGAGATTGTGCTATCGCAATTTTAGTGGTGATGGGAAGAAAGTTACGAAGGCGTCTCAGGGAGCCCCCAGACGCAAACAGTTTACGACTGACCTCCTGCAGTTGTTTAGTCCAGGAAAGGGTGCTGTCGATGTAAATCCCCAGGTTCTTCACAGTTTGAGCTATAGGAACAATGGTGTTGTTGAAAGAAACCCGGGGAAGTTTCGCCCAATCAATCCTAGAGACTGTTCGGGAACCTGCCACAACAGCCACTTGAGTTTTCGTCGGATTGATCTTCAACCCAAACTCAGTGCTCCAGTCACCAATTCGAGCCAGGTCCGTATTAATAATCTCAATAGCGTCAGATAACTCGCCGAGAGGGGCTTGAGTATAAATTTGGAGATCATCAGCATAAAGGTGGTAGAAAGAAGATAGCCGTAGAGTGATAGCATTAATAAAAAGTGCGAAAAGTAGAGGAGATAAAACGCCACCCTGCGGCACACCGGCAGAGGTGTGACACCAAGAAGAGAAAGATTCCTCAATGCAAATACGCTGCCGGCGGCCAAACAGGTAACTATGAAACCAGTCAATTACCGAAGGAGATATGCCAAAAGAGCATAGGACGCCCAACAAAATGTCGAAGTCAACCGTATTGAAGGCATTGCTGAAGTCAAGTAGAGCAAGTAAAGTTAACTTCCCCATTTCCATGCCTGACCTTATGTCGTCCGTAATATGAACAAGTGCTGAGGTAGTGCTGTGTCCCGGACGAAAACCAGATTGGAAGGGATTTAGCAGCTTGTGTTTGGAAAGGAACGAGCTGAGTTGATGGTGGACAAGTTTTTCAAGGACTTTGGATAGGAAAGGAAGAATAGAAATGGGACGATAGTCAGAGAAAGATGCAGGATGAGATTTTTTGGGTAGGGGAATAACATGGGCATCTTTCCAGGCTTGCGGGAAGACACCACTGGAAACCGAGAAATTGAGGATGTGAAGGATAACAGAAAGAATGTCATCAAGGATGGGACTAATCATTTTACGGCTAACACAGTCACTACCAACAGCGTTGGACGAAATCGATAGAATACTCTTTTTAACATCACAAGCGGTGAATTGACTTATGAAAAAAGGAGAAACATCAGGTACCGGAATGTTTGAAAGATTACTTAGCGTAGTAGCTTTAGTGGCCCTATCCAATACAGGCGAAGTAGAAAAATGACTATTAAGTAAATTGAAATCCAAGTCTTTAGGAATTGTGTTGTGAATTATTACTTTTGTTTATTGTTATTTAGTATAACAAAAATAAAACGAATTAACATTTTGCTCATTCATTCATGCATTAAAATGAATTTCCAGTCATTCTTTGTATCACATCACTAGCACTTTGTATTTGTTGTCATAGGATTATTGCATAAATACGTGGGACACTCAGAAAGTTTTGCGAAACTAAAAAAAATTGTTCTATACGTACATATATTTTTATTAAATCTTTTCAAAGTACTTTCCACCAGCCTCTATACAAAGATTCATGCGCCTAAACCAGTTTTCAAAACACTTTTTCCAGTCCGCCGCAGACACCTCGTTTACAGCCTGCTCGAACGCAGCCAGCGCATCTTCCGGCGACGAAAATTGTATCCCTTTGAGCTGATTTTTTATTTTTGGGAATAAAAAGAAGTCACACGGTGCTAGATCAGGGCTGTAAGGAGGGTGACCCAGGAGTTTGACTGGCGTGCTGTCCAGGAAGTCCCTCGTTTTGAGTGCGGTGTGCGCAGGTGCATTGTCGTGGTGGAGCAGTAGCCCGCGGAGCCCTGTGTTTGGTCGCTTGTTGCTTATAACAGAGAAAACTTCTGGCAAACATTTGGTAGTATACCATTCGGCATTAATGCTTCTTTGATCCCGTAAGGGAATTGATACCAAGTGGCCAGTCAAATTTAAAAAGCTAGCGATCAAAATCTTACCCCCGCTTCTAGATCGCTTCACTTTGGTAGGCGTTGGCTCATTTTGAAACACCCAAACAGTCGACTGGCGCTTGGTTTCTGGGTCGTATTGATAAATCCAGGACTCATCACCTGTAACGATGTCGTAAACACGCCGAGACGAGCCTGCTTCAAATTTGTTAAGCATATCACGGCACCATTCCACCCGGGCCTGCTTCTGAGCATCGGTGAGGTTGTGCGGCACCCAGCGTGATACTATCCTCCTCACGCGAAGATGGCTGTGTAGAATCTCGTGAACGCTTCCCGATCCAATCTTCAATATGTGTTGAATCTCCTGATATGTAATTCGCCTATTGTCTTGGATTAAATTTTTCACTGCTAGCACGTTTTCTTCGGTAACAGCCGTCAAAGGGCGACCGCTTCTTTCGTCATCCCCCAAAGTTGGTCGACCGCGCTTGAATTCGTTATACCAACGATACACGGTTGCCTTGGAAGGGCCTTCATCCATGAATGCCATTTGAAGTCTATCGTACGATTCATCCGGTTTCAGGCGACACTTGAAATCGTATAAAATCATAGCTCTAAAATGTTCCCGGCGCAGATCCATATTTCAGTGAGACACAATACTTTGAATTAACTCGCAAAAAATGTGGAGGGAAATTTTGAAATTGGAACTTACTTATTTTTACTTATAAATAATCATATTTTCGAAAAACATTATAACTGGCCAGTCTCCCATATATAAAAACTTTTTTTCGCAATACTTTCTGAGGGGCCTGGTACACACAAATTTGTCAATGTATGTGTGTTTTTTGATTGTGTGATTATTATTTTTTCGTGTGCGTTTGTAGCAATAGGATGCATGTATCTGTGAGTGATTGTCATTTTTTTGTAGTGTGCTGTATGTGTTTTCCTCGCCTCCCGCAGAAAGTGGCAGAAAAAGTTGTTCGGTGATTCGCGTCTTGCCGTCTCCATAGGTTAAATGCTCTAAGGGTGCCACCCTTCATTGTTAAGGATTGTACGAGTGTACTGGCCCGGCCGCTCGTACATTTATTCAATAGCTTCTTACGAGAATGCTCGTATCCGGACGGCTGGAAGTTGACCAGGGTTACTCCGGTACCGAAAGGTGCCCCAAGCTCAGACGTCAGTGGATATAGAACAGTAGCAGTACTGTCAGCATTTGCTAAAGTCTTCGAGTCTGCGTTGTGTTCATCTATCCACTCGCAAGTATCTTCGCAGATCAACGACGCGTCATTTATACTTAAACTCTTCTATTTCTCCTTCATAATTGGTTCCTGCAGTGTGAAGTGAAATTTACTTTTCACATGCACCTGGTGTACTACCCTGCTGACTTTTTCACCGTCGCAATCATATAATCAGTACTTGCTGTCCTATGGAACTAATGGGACATAATTTAAAAAATATATTAGTATCAGTTGTCCCATGGGACTATTGGGACATAATTTAAAAAATAAGTTAGTATCAGTTGTCCCATGGGACTAGTGGGATAAATCATCCCACTAGTCCCATCATGGGACTGGGCCAATGGGACTATTGGGAAAGACCCAATGAAATGACATTGCAATATGTGCGTATCGTGTCTCTTCACGCATGTTTGTAATATCTATCTCGCTCTCACAAATGTGGCGAAGCAAACATTAAATATTATTGTAATTTTCAACAAATTAACCTTTTTAACTGTACTTACGAGTGGTAAGTGATCCCGTGTGACTTATTTTTCTTCCAGGTATTATTTAAACACTGTTTAGCTACACAAGAAGTCATTTCGGTGCGTATTTATTGCAAAAAAACATAAAAACACTGAAATTAATGAGCTGTGTGATCAACAATGTGCCGTGTGCGCGACTGAGTACCCCCTACGGGCATTCACTTAGATTAGTAGGACCAAGCGCTGTGAGCAGTCCCGTATCTTCCTCTTTTTAATACATCAATGAAAAACACTGTAATTATTGAGCTGTGGGATCAACCATGTACCCCTGTGCCGTGCTGAGTGCCCACTGCGGGCATTCACTTAGATTAGTAGGACCAAGCGCTGTGAGCAGTCCCGTATCTACCTCTTTTTAATACATCAATGTAAATATTATATAATATTTTCAGTACATGGGCGACCGAGTTCTGCTCTGGTGAAAATAGAGAAAACGACGTTTTCTAAAAACGAAACCAAGCTACATTGATTTATCGCCCCCGAAACCCCCTGCATACTAAATTTCATGAATATCGTTGGAGCCGTTGCCGAGATTCTGATTATATAAATGTCGGAGATGGTTATCAATGAAGTTTGCGGGTAGTCAACATAATTTGTAAAAACTTGTTTTCTTATTACTAATTTAAGTGATTTTACTATCAATTATTGCCTAATAAATCAAATCATAAGTACTCAATAGAACTCGGTGTACGCACAGATTGATTTTTGGCAACTTATTTTGATAATAGTAATCGATGGTAATGTTCAAAACAATTTTTGACGTCTTAATTAGATTATTCTTTGTGTTATCACCATTATTTGCTTACGACAATTATAATTGTATTACTTAATGATTTTAGAATCTAAGTCTTATTAGATTTAGTACATTTTAGTGTTTTGTATCAAGTAAACACGTGACGTACTTCCGTACGTCATCGGACAGAGTTGTTGTGGAGGGATAGCAAGGCATAAAAAAAAAAGTTAAATCAAAAAAATCAAAAAACCAGACTGCTTCAAAAGCGAACTAAAAAGTCGTAAACAAGAAAAAAAAATCATGCTGTGCAATCGGAGGATACATACGCGCGAGCTGGCTGACCAAAACCAGATGTATCCTCCTCCTGCAGAAGTTATGTTTCGGCGGTCGGGGATTTGGTTAAAAAAATATTTATTTATTACACAATTACTTTAATTATAAAAATACAGGATATTTAGCTGGTGGCTGATGCAAGACTGAATATAATACAAAGAAAAATAATTAACTCTAATTTCCAGTAAATGCATAGTTGCAATACGGCGCATGTTGACGGTGACTGCTAACTCAGCGTAAAAGTCTGTTACGATGAGTTAACTCCTCCCTCCATAAGATGGAAGCAACTCTTGCTTCTGGCGGCGTCCACGCTGCCCTTGGTGTCCTCCGAGATGTTCTTTGTTTTCCATTGATACAGCTTCCAGGATGCTGCTGCGACCAGTAGGATATATAGGATGATTGTGCTCCAGCTAGGTGTAGCTGCTACGATTGACCAATTATCTTCTTCTGGCACGGATATGTCGCCTGCTCTGTTGATAAGTTCGTGGATGCTGTCTAGTGAGATGTCTTCTAATTGGAGTTCATATTGTATTGATTGTTCTGAGACTTGATGCTGCTCCGGTAATGGTATGACCTCGTTGATGACGACCGAGTCAGTGTGAGACCGCAGTGTCTTGTTCATGATGTTCATCTGGCAGTCTTCGGTTAGTGTAACGAGATGAATGCCAGACAGCTTCTTGTAATCTGTCTTGGTGTTGCATAGTGTTTTGGTGACTTCTTCTTCTCTGAGGACAAGTAGCCAGTTGTTGTCTCCGATCTTCTGAACTTTTCCTCTTCTTAAGTTCATCTTAGCGTGGGTGCAATTTGCTGGGCGATGCTGGATGAGTGAGAGTATGCAGTCATCTGTGTCTTCAATTCTTCTGGTGTCGAGGAGCTTGCAGAGCTGGGTGTTGTCGGTCAGTGGCTGACAATCTTCTTCCAGGTAAGCGTACTCATCGTTACCAAGTGCCAGGTATTTGGATTTTGGGATGATAGTAAGGTTACTTTTATTTGGGATAGAATAGAGATGGATAAGGTCGTAGGTTTTTGAGGTTATTGAGGGGATTTCGAGAATAAAATTAACAGAGTGTTCTGTACTGTAAGCTTTAACTTTAATTGACTTCTCTATCCTGTATATGTTGCTAATGCTAATACTAGCTACTGGTTTAAACATAAACATACTCTCTAAGTTTCTTAACTCTTCTATTAAATTCTGAGGGCTTATAATACTAGGATGCATGGTGCCTATCTGAGCAAAAGTCATGGCATCTTCTAATAACATTAACCTATCTAAAATTATCTGTAAACTAAAGTCTATCTGTACGTAAATATCTAGGAAATGTAAATGGTTAGACAGGTCGTTGGAATTATTAGTAATATTTTGTAATAAACTAGCCAAATGTTTCTGATTATTATTTAATTTTGTTAACTGTTTACTGAACTCATCGATTGTATTATGTGCTAATACTAAAGATTTCCTTTGTGAATCCTGAATATTTCTAACTCTGTTTTTAATGTTTAAAATTTCTTCTTCAAACTTAACTGCATCTTGATGGTCGAGATTACCTGTGATAGACTTAACGACAGTACCTAATCCATCTATAAGACCGCGTCGCTTTCTAACTTGCGGCGTTAAAAACTTAATCTTCTTACCAATAATATTAAGGCTATATTCTATTTGATTCCTATACGTTTTATGTAACTCTCCAGATGCTGTACTCTCAGCGTTTTTTGTACTTGCATATAGGGACATCAATTGGATAGATGTAAAGTGCAGATTGCTAATGTTGTAAACGCAAGCAAGGCTAAAGTAGTTGTCTTGTTTAAGGAGTTGACCTTGTTTAAGGAGGAGGATACCATTGTCGTTACCTACTTGGGTAATGGTTACGGTTGCTGTTGTGTTGAGCACGACGGCTCCTGCGATGAAGGTCCTGCAACAAGATGAGGCCTCCGTAGTAGTTTGAAGTGAACCCTAATGGACTTAGAATTTGGATAGTTACCTATTATTTCAGCCACGTTATTTGGGTGAAGGTGTATGATCTTGTATGGTCCTTTGAAGACTGGCTTCGTTTTGTCACTGCGTGCTGACTTTGCTACCTGTTTATAGACAGTTTCACCTACCTTGAATTTAATTTCTTCTGCTTCTTGGTTACGTTTAGCAATAACCTGCTCCTTGTTTTTAGACATGTGTGCAGCGATGCACTCTTGAACTGCCTCAGCATTGGCACGATGCTTAATGACATAGTCCTGGTAAAATTCTTTTGGATAGAACAACTCTAGTGGATTTCTGGATGCTGTGTGTCCGAATAATAACTCATGAGGTGTATAATCTGTTGCCGAATGGATAGCGTTATTGTAAGCTATTATAGAGTACTTCATAATTAGCTGTATAGGGTCATCTTTGTTAGTCATTCTTTGTATCCTAATTATTTCGGCTAGGGTAGAGTGTAAACGTTCGATAGGGGAATTAGAGTTAGGGTTATAGGGTGTAGTGAAGTGTACGTGGATGTTATGTAGTGCACAAATTTCTTTAATAACATCGTTGTCAAATTTAGTGTCTGAATCTGTGGTTATCTTATTCGGTAGACCTAACACTGAGAAAACGTTTAGCAATGCTTCAGCTATATGGACACTACTGCATGCTGTTAGTTGGACTGCCTGGGCGTATTTAGAGAAATTATCAATGACTGTAAGGAATGTTGCGCCTCCGGTTGAGTATAGGTCCATAAATATATGTTCCATCGGTTTACGAGGGGTATCGGTTATAGCTAAAGGTGGTTTAAGAGGGTTTCGTTCGTATTTAGATTTCAAACAGGTGTCGCATTGATTAACGAATCTTTGAATGGTAAGAAGCATGTTTGGCCAATAGTAATTTCTGTGCAACTGCTTATACGTCTCCTGAATACCACGATGAACAGTCTTACCTTCGTGATATTTCTTAATTAACTCTTGTTGTTCCGGTTTGTTTTCTACTAGAGTTACGCGTGTTGTGCATTTAAGTAGCTTAGGACCTCTGTCGTTAAATATTGTTGTGTAAACTCTAGAAAAGGCATGGTATAATTCTTCTTTATGAAAGTAACAATGGAATATACGATCAGCAATGGTGTGTTCTTTAAGGAATCTAATTATCTCAGACTCTGTATTATTTACTGGAATAAAGACATCTTTTATAACTACTTTTGAGTTAGTGGATCTGTTATCTACTCTATACACAGAACCGGGTGTTGACCTAATGTGGAACTGTTTTAACTGCCTATCAATAGCGTCTGCTATGATGGGTATACCTCTATTTTCGTTGTCAGGCTGTGTATGTCTTGTAGACACTAGTTCCGGTTCAGCTGACACTACACTCATGCTATCTGTACCTATATTAGATTCGGGAATACTTGGGGTTTCTATTTGTATATTTTCATTGGGTGCTACTGTGTCTGTTTGATTTTCGGCTTCCCTGCGCGCGTTTTCAAATATTCTATTAATGATCTCATCGTCTTCGTTATCGTCTAAGTTAACAGCTAAAGAGTCTATGCTGCCGTGAAAGATTTTAATACGCGATAGAGCGTCTGCGTTAGTGTTTTGGCGGCCTTTCTTATATACAACTTTGTAATCATATTCTGAGAGTTTTAAACGCCATCTAGTTAATTTTGAATTTGGGTCTTTTAATGACATCAGCCAGGTGAGAGGCCTGTGGTCCGTGTAGATGATGAATTTTCTACCATAAAGATAGGGCCTAAAGTATTTGATTGACCATACTATGGCGAGTAGTTCCTTTTCTATTGTAGAGTAACGCGATTCGGTATCTGATAATGTCCGGGATGCAAATGCTACCGGTTTGTCGGATCCTACTATTCCTTGGGATAATACCGCACCTAATGCTACGTCTGAAGCATCGGTGGTGAGGATGAAAGGCTCATCAAAGTTAGGGTACTGTAATATTGGTGCGTTAGTTAAGATTTGTTTGCACTTATTAAAAGCTTCTAAGAAATCTGGGGAGTGTATGACTTTACTATTTTTCTTGAGGCAAAGGGTCATTGGTTTAGTAAGCTTGGCGAAATCTTTCACGAATTTTCTGTAATATCCGACTAAACCTAAGAAGGCTTTTATTTCCTTCTGGGTCTTGGGTATGGGGTAGTTAAGTACGGCCTTTATCTTGTCTTTGTTTGGTTTTAAACCTTCATCTGTTAGTTCATGCCCTAAGAAGTTAACCTGTTTTTGTAGGAACTGTGATTTATCTAACTGGATCCTTAGATTATGTGTTTTGAATCGATCGAATACTTGTTTTAATTTTTCTATGTGTTGTTGCAGTGACGTAGAAATTATTATTACGTCATCTAAGTATGTGTAAACATTATCTATGCCTCTTAATATATGATCCATTAGTCTTTGAAATGTACTTGGAGCATTTTTAAGTCCAAAGGGCATTCTAAGGAACTCATAGTGCCCTCGTTCAGTGGTGAATGCGGTTTTTTCAATATCGTTAGGGTGCATTTCCACTTGGTGAAAACCGCTAGCAAGGTCTAGGGTTGTGAAGTATTGCGCTCGTCCTAATCTATCTAAGATGTCATGTATATTTGGTAAAGTGTATTTATCTTCAATGATACGATCATTGAGTCGTCTGTAATCAATTACGAGCCTCCATTTGACGTTGCCTGAAGCATCGGGCTTTTTGGGTACGATATGCACGGGACATGACCAAGGAGATATGCTCTCTCGCACGATACCTTGCTGAAGTAGCTTATCTACTTGTTTACGAATTTCTTCGCGTTGTTGGGGAGCTTGTCTGTAACTACGTACAAAAACTGGTGTATTATCGCTTAATCTGAGCTCGTGTTTAACGGCATGTGTAAAAGTGAGTGGTATATCTTCTGCATAGAACAAGTCCCTATACTGATAACATAACCGGGTTATTTCGCGCTTTTCTTCTTCGTTCATGTGATCTGTACGGATTTTCTGAAGGTTTTCGTTTAATATACGGTCGATGTTATTTTCTACCTGTATGGTATTAATATCGTGACTATCATTTTTATTGGCATTGGAAAATGTCTCTAATTCAACTGATGGGTTAAGCGGGATACACTTCTCTTGATAGCTATGATTAATTAACGATGTTTTAAAAGAACCGTTTGTAACATTAACTATAGCTGCTGGGGACATTAAATCATCTGACCAGATTAAATCGTCGTGAAGGTATTGTCCATCTAAGTAGTTGGTTTTTACTTTGACTATCTTTTCGCATCTAGGTTCTATACGTATCTTTTGGGGTGGAGAACTAAAGTGTATTGGTATTTCTGCCGTAGATGTGCGTAATACATTGTTATTTAAATCAATGTTACTCTTTAATTTCTGCAGAAGGTCCATTCCGATAAGACCTTTATATTTAGGGTCAAAATCAAATATTAGAAACTTATGTGTTATATCACTATTAAAGGCGGGAGGTAAAGGAAGGTACACTACCTTGTCGTGAACTGATGAACTATGTGCCGTATTAATTTGAAAGGGTTCTGTTTCTACACAGTACTCAAATATGGTACCTGCAACTACATCAGTTGCTATAGTTGAATGACTGGCCCCTGTGTCTAATAGAAACTTACCGTCAAACTCTGGTAGTATTATGTACGGTAAATATTTCTTGGTCTGGAAATTGATTGAAACTAAGTCTGGTTGTCTCGGTTGGTGTCCAGGGTAAAATCCTGGTCACAACTTACCTCTTGTTCGTCTATGGTTACATTCGGCTCAAGTGCTATGCCGTTACTGTCTGTGATGGTGTTATAGAGCTCCATGTCACTGGATCCTGGTTGATCTTGAGTGGCCATTTGAATTGGAATATAGAACAACTGCTGTGCGAACTGTGGGTTTTCTGGCTTACCTGCCGTACGCATTGTGACGTCCGATGATACTGGCGTGGGAACCGGTGGTTTTGGAATGTTTGGTTGGTTCCTAAAGTTATGTGAAGCATTTGGTCTAGAGTTACCTGATGCTGGTTTGGTCTTCCAGGGCAATACAGATTGTACCCATTGTTGACGCTGTTCGGGGGTCCTATAATTTTGTTGAGGTGTAAAGTTTTGTGAAGGAATAATAAAGCCAGGTGGAAACGGGCTTACTGTATTACGAATGGGATTATTATTGCCTGGTTGTTTAAAAAACTCCTTTGGCTTTGCTTGTGACGTTGAAGGATTATTGCTGTAATTCGCTCTATTATATGAAAGCCTAGCTCCTTCTTGTCTAGCCGCTATGATGGCTGCTTCGAAGGTGTCCGGTTTGGCGATTCGAACGCCCAACGAGACGTGGAAGTCTAGCTGGTTAATATACTGTTCAATAACCATCTTTTCGTAATACGATTTGTTACCATGTTCTCCTACGGAATACAGAGTATCTAACAGCTCGCGGAGGCGTTTGCCGAAGCTATCAGCGTCTTCTGTCTTAGACCTACGCACTCGCGTTAACTCCTGCATCACTTGTATTTCGTTTCGTGGTTCGCCAAGGCGCCTAATTAACGCGTTCTTAATTGTTAACCATGAGTCTTTTAATTAGGCAGATGAATGCTGGGTACGAACGATCTGCCTCGGAAGTTAACATTAATAAGTTTTCTACTTCTCTAATATAATAATTAAGTAATTTAGGATTGCTATCATATCTTGGCATTAAATCTGCGATTAGTTTGTAAGGTTTATAGTTGGCATCATAATCCCTGAGCGACATTGTTTTTCTGTAGCTTATCTACCTAGTGGCGCTCGACGCGAAACAATAGAGGTGTCAAATTAAACACTTCGAATTTACGCGTGGGATAGTTAACGCTACTTATTATAATTTTGTGGCTGACTACTGCGATTTTAGCTTAGAGACAGACACACATAGATTAACATAAAATACACAAATTAAAATAAGGCAGGAAATAGAGCAAGGACACTTGGTAAAACAAGAGCACTTACCAAAGCAGCCACTGCATCGCCTGTCGAGTCGAGTCTCCTCCAACGCAGCTTCCTCCAATTCTCCGGAGAATTATCCCGATGACCGTAGAGGTGTCCGACCGCGCGATAGGTTCTTTGTAGATCACGAAGGAACGATTTGAGAACTGTCGTTCTTAAGATGAAGAGTTGGATTCGATCTTAGAACGTCGCGATCCTACCGACTGCGCCAGTTATGTTTCGGCGGTCGGGGATTTGGTTAAAAAAATATTTACACAATTACTTTAATTATTAAAATACAGGATATTTAGCTGGTGGCTGATGCAAGACTGAATATAATACAAAGAAAAATAATAAACTCTAATTTCCAGTAAATGCATAGTTGCAATACGGTGCATGTTGACGGTGACTGCTAACTCAGCGTAAAAGTCTGTTACGATGAGTTAACTCCATTCTTTCTTTATTTTTATAATAATAATAAAATATAACATCGTCGTATTCTCCTTCCTCCAATGG